>JABTEF010000026.1:421704-436685 GCA_017311265.1 Pneumocystis canis | reverse complement strand
AACATGCAAGAGACCGTTGAATAAAATCAAACATATATGTTAACGGTTTTAAATCATTTGATGAAGGAAAAAAACATGGTTGAGAGGGCGCTTTTCTAGCATGCTTAAAAATAAAAGCTACAATCTTATTAAAAAATTGTTTTTTTCTAAACTATCACTTACGAAATTTATTAATAGGTGATGGTAATGGTATTTCCTCTACATTCCACTTTAAATTACATTGAGTCCAAAATCTTCGTTGAAAAGCATATTTTCTACAAAAAACTACTTTCTTTTCTTTAAAAAATGAAGTCAAACGCTGCATGATGACAACGTTAAAGTTATCTATCTTATCGCAAGTCTTTTCAAAATGAATAGATCATCAAGTTTTATTTAATAAATAAAAGAATATATATATTTATATTTAAGAAATTAAAAAGATCAAATTACTCTTAAATCATTAATATTTATTATCAAATAACAACTTAAAAATGATTGTTTTAAAAATTGATTCAAAATCAGATCATTGATCATACTAAATTAGAAAAATAATTTAAATATAATTCTTTTCAATTAAAATCATTGAATAATTTTGTATTTAAACATGATCTATTTTTTATTTAATTGATCTTTAACTATAAATATTTAAAAATTAAGGAAAAGAATTTAAAAAAAATATTAATATTATTGGAATTTATAGTCAATGATAATGATTTCTATCATTTTTTTGTTCTACAATGTTAAAATTCATAAAATGGTTTTAAAAAATGAACAAATTCATTAAAATCAACAAGAAAACAATAAAACCTATTTCATTTAAGATATTCAAACAGCTTTTAAAGAATAAAATAAAAATGATAAAGGATTTTTAATTCAATAAGAATTATATTTAAATTATTTTTAATATTTTATTTAAAAAAATATAAATTAAATATATATATAAGAATTATTGAATAATTCTTCATTCATATTCATTTGAAAACATTTTTATGAACTTTTAAGTTCAAAAACATCATCAATATAATATAACAGTTAAATAATATATTTAAATACAATGAAATTTTTTAAGGTATTTAAACATTGAAATGATATTATACCTTTATACTAAAAAATAGAGCAAATTTTGTATCCATATATAAATAGATCAATTAAAAACATATTTATCAATCATTCAGGATCTTAAGCATAGAAATCTAGCCTATATACGTCATAAAAAATTAAACATGATAAATAATATTATCATTAAATTATATTAATTTACAATATTGAAGATTTTTTGTAATATATAAAATCATTAACTCATTAACATTTTTACAACCCATGATACAGAAAGAACACGGATATCAGTATAAGTTTGGCCATTCCCTATAAAAAGAATCGGAATACCAGTAGCCCATGTTATAGAAACTATAGTTCCAACAACGTTTCCAACAGTATCTATTTTTGAAATAATAAATCCATCTATTTTCTTTTTAAAACCCAAAGCATTATTAAAACTTTTAGCTTGAGCAATTACATCAGTTCCTGCTAAAGCCTCTGCTACTTGAAAAACGAGTGTTTTGTCCCATGAAGCAGATAAAACATATTGACCATCTGACGAGATCGCTAAATCCTGAATAAAGTGTTCATGTCCCTATTTTAAAACGGTTTTTTTAACAATTTCCACTCAAGAGATCCATATAACGTACTTTCAATGCTTTTCTAGGAACTCCAAATGCTCCATCACTCATTAATTGCCATACAATAATCGTTTTATCCCGTGATCCGCTAACAATCATCTCCTGATTCTCCGATGATGTAACAATCGATGTCACCCATCCAGTATGACCTTCTAAAGATGCACGAAGAACTAAATTATCCATTCTCTTTATCTCCTGCAAGTCAAATACTCCTGCTAACAATCGACACTCGATTTTTCCAGTCGTCCACGTCGTCCACAGTCACCCGGCGATCACCAAGATCGTCGCCCGGATCCTGTCACAGTAGGGTTAGGTCATGAGAGAGGATAGGGCAAAAGAACAGGGCAAGGGTTAGGACAAATAGGGCAAGGGTTAGGGTTAGGGATCATGGAAAAGATGGCTATGAGTGAATGGTATATTGATACATATGAAAAAACATGCAGAGGGAGCGGAAGACGCTCAAGAATAAATGAAGAGGTTTGTTACATCACAGAGAGCTATAAGTGACGACATTTCTTATAACAAGTGTTTCTGGGTTCGTTAAGAAGAATACGGTGCTTTGTTGTTGAAGGAGCACGAGAATCGATAAATTGAAAAGAAAAATTTTCATCTTTAGAAATGATATTATTTGACCCATGAATCGGTTCCATTGATTCCCTTAGAACGTCTTGAGAGTGTGGAGGAGGTGAACTTGAAAATGCAACTTTGGTTGAACTTAAAGAATCGGCATAAGATACTTCATGATGCGATTCTTCAGAAGATGAATCAGATGGATCTTCATTTCGACGGCGAGCAATACACCATTCACGAAGACTTTGAATATCTGTCATCCCATCATTTAAAAGCAATCGTCCTTTTTCAACAAAATTCGGCTCACAACGTATCATAGGCACCACTTCTGTCAATCGAGCTCTCATTAATCGCTCTTTTAATATTCCGTTCCCTGCATGTCTTCGTTGTTTTGATAACGTCGGCCGAGGAGTCGTTTTAGACGATACAACCAATCTTTGTAACTCCTCTTTTTCCTGTATCGGAGATTCCAAAGTTAATGGCCATCTCCATATTCCATAACGTATAGATTTTTTATGCGGCTTTAACTGCCACACCAATGTTTCATTATCACCAATATAAATCCAACGTAATAAAACATCCCGCGGTTGAACCTAATCTCATATAAAAATAATAATTATCTTCTCATTAAATCACTTACCTCAACCGTCTCAAGTTCAGACATCATCAACTAATAAAAATATACAGATTTATCAACATTTTCATTTTTTGTAGGTTGCAAACGGGGAGATCGTGAAGGTTAAAAGCAGCGTCGGTATTACAAGAGGCTTTAGAAAAAGTGTATTGAAAAGATGATTTTAACAAGAATTGAAAGAGAAGAAGAGGTTAAAAGGATAATTAAGATTTTTAAATGTCATTGAAATGATAAGGTTATGAATCAAATGATAAAGGTTTTATATGAATAGATATTGAAATGAAATATGAAATTTTAATAAAAAAAGAGAATATTTTCTTAAAAAAATTAATCTTTTTCTTTTATATTTTAACCCTTTCAATGAATGTTAAAAATGATATTAACAGGTTAATGTATATCTCTTAGAGTCACTCGATCGACGATTTTATATAATAAACAGGTGTATAAATGATGAGCGGAAGGTGAGTGAAAGGTGAATAGGATTATTAGGGAAGATGAATGAATGATAAGCAACTATCTGTTGGTGACAGAAGGGGAACACTGTAAGCCGATGTGAACGATTCCGCAAGCATTCCTGCTTCATCCGTGACCGTTTTGACAGATTTTATTGATTCTTTATGAGAGTCGGATAAACGATGAGATTGCTGAGCAATCTGAAGCGCTGGAAGATGTTGCGCAGCAGTCATCATTGCTGTCGTACGTGCATAATTAACCGGATGATATAAAAATAATTTAATATTAATAACGAATAAAGGATATAATAAATCCGTAATATGCTCACGATTAGCAAACTCCAGTGCGCGTTCGAAGGGAATCCTAGACCCTAAGTATAAAAATCAGGAGTAAAATCCACCCTACCATACACCTTTAAGGTGCATAGCGCCAATTTTGACAACTGACCGAATCTTTTCAGCTTTAAGAATACCATCGCGTCTACCCCGACTCATTCCAGCAACATTTAATAATTTTGTGCCATTAATCATATCATTATCTATAAGAAATATTAGCTGCAAGAAAGGCTTTAAAAATGATAAAAGTTCTTTATCAATCTGCAATTGAAATAAACATGTAAAACAAACATGTTTAATCCATTATTCGATCTATAATCAGAATGATTGAACAGCAAGCCCTTCGGTTAAAGCGTTGAAAAGAACAAACCTTACCTTCACGACGAGCCACGCAAATGGACCTGGCCTCTACTTGAAAACAAAGCGTTCCTTCATCTTCCCAAAAAGTGGTTGTTACGTAAGGCGGATTCCTAGGGAAGCTAGTCGGGCCAGTCTGACCGGCCGAATTCCAATCGCAAGCGCCAGAGGGCGGCGAATCGCCATGATAATGAATTGGAGAAATGGATGAAGCATTAGCTGAAAAACAAGCGGGCGCTGTCAACACGATAGGCTGAAGCGCTCGCGTCATCATTTAACGACCCCCGATCGCCAGAACCGTTCAACGCCATACACATTACAATTTAGATTCAAGCACAGATTCGATCAATCATTGATTGCAAAAAAATAATCCTAAAAAAGAAAAATCTCAAAAATTCTTTATTCATCTTTCATTATATATAAAGAAGCTCGATCTTCTACAAGGTTTGACGACCCTAAAACTTTTTTTAAAACATCGATGGACTAACCGTTTCGTTTCCGCTGGGAAAAACTCGCTTTCCCCCTTCGCTTGATCAAAGTCCGCTGATCTGCCACACTTCTTTTGGGTTCCGGGGTTTTTCCTTTTTTCCATTTCTTACACCCTAACCCTGTCCAGAGACCGATTAGCGTGTTAGGGTTAAACCCTTTATCGATTGAACGCTGTCAATAGACATGTGCTCGAACCTCCTGTTCGGACACATCGTGACAATTCCCCAAGCTTATTAACAATCTCATGCATACGAATACGATAAGCCGTTACTTGTTGCTCTTGAAGCTGCACTCTCTTTTGAAGATCAAAAAACCCTACAGCTAATGCAGGAACAACACTATATATGTCTTTAGAGAGAATTTTCATCCTGAATTCAATAAAATATACTTACTTGCTTTCCGGACGATTAGCAATGGCTTCATCCCATTTCTGTTGATTATGATGTAAAGGTTTAACATATAAAGCAACTTGATCAGCTGGAACTTTATTGTAAAAATAATATTGAAAAGCACAATCAGGATGCCTTGGATCCCATGCATTTTTAAGTCTTTGAAGTTGATCTACAATGGATGGAAATGGATCTAAAGCAAGAATTGAACTACCAAAAATACCCGATGCGTTCATATCTTGTTTTGAACCTCCTATTTCCATCATATCGGCTGGCTCCAACTGGATTTGAAGTGGATGACGCTGAGAAATGATTTTTTGTGATGGTCCACCCCATGTATATAATGGAAGATTGTTTAAATGAGATGTATTTTGTGAATTCGTTTGAGACAGTCCTTCTAAAGGTGCAGACATGGATGAAAGTCCCATAAGCCCTCCTGTTGTATTCAATGGCGTAGGATTCGTTGTTGGATTCAGCGTTAAACCTAATTGTGAACTCAATTGTGAGTTTGATCCTGAATTGGCCAGTAAACCTGCCGGTAAACCCATTGTTGGTCCAAACGTTGAACTGGATGAAGTACCCGGCAATGTACTTGATAATGTACTTGGTAATCCATGGGACAATGAACCCGAAGCCGATGAATGAGTTGTTGTCTCTAAAGTAGATCGTGTTGGTACAGTGTATGGAGATGGTGAACTCCACCCTTGAATACCGGTTAAAAACATAAAGATTCCATTATTATCGATTCATTTACCTCCTTTTAACTCATTAGAACCCTTTTGATTCGTATCTTATTCATATTAATCTTTTTTTCTCCTTATCATGAACTTACTCTGAAAAAAAGACATTTCTTTAAATAAACTGTTTAAAAAAAAGAAAAACCTCTTCCTTCACCTTCCAATTACCCGTATCCTCCTCTTTTAATCCGCCAATTCGTCTTTATTGCAGTACAATGGATTCAGACGTCTCTTTAAAAAACTTTGTTTTTTTATTAAAAACACGGTTTAATAATGATCTATTAAGTCTTTAAGATTTTCTAAATTTTTAACTTTTTTTCTTCTCAAAATCTGAAGGGTTATTTATCATCTTCAAGGAATATCGATTGAGTCAACAATCCTCGGGATGGAGGAGGTCGGTGCAACATCAGCGCCTCTTAAGGCCGCTTCTTATTTTATTGGAGCTTATTGTCAACCTTTTAATGACGATTTTATGCTTTGTAAGGCTGAAAATAAGGGAAAAGGAGAATCAGCCTGTTTAAAAGAAGGTCGACGGGTCACTCGATGTTCTATTGATTTGTCCGTCTCTTTTTTCATATCCATTTTTCACTTTATTAATCTTTATTTTTCATTCTATAGATTACAACATTTACATCAATATTGCGCTGATAGTTTTAAACGATGAAGATCTTCAAAACTTTTAAGTCTTAATTCAGATGCCATCCATGCTCTTCCTATCATTTTTTAAAATAACCCTTTCAATTTTCATCATATTTAAAAAACCATGTTGTTTATCTTTTTGAGGCGTAGAAAGAACTTCTTTCCCTATTAATGAATCCTCTGAATCTCTAAAAAACCCCCAAAGTCCATGGTTTGAACGAATTTTAATATCATCTTTCAATGTTTGTATAGAACGTTGAGATGAAACTTTAAAAAAAGATAATATCTTATGACACATCATCTCTCTCATCATCTTTCCTCCTCCTCTTATATAACTATGAATCAAACAAACAATCAATAGCACGATCAAGTTGGGTTAAACGAAAAAAAATCTTTTATTCTACAAAAACTTGAAGATTATCTCTTCATACAATAGAGATCGTCTCTTCATGAATGATAAAACAATATACAATCCTAATGATATCATGAATATACATAAGTGCTTAATTCACCGCCACAGTACGTTGTTTGATATTGGATAAATGAGAAATCGATGGATAACCGTTCATACAAGTATGATGATTAAAAGAATAAACTCTATCGGAATAAGAAGAATCACGATTCGCTTGTTTCCACATTTCAACTTCCATGCCTCCCCTGACAATCGCAACACGCATCGATGATAAAAGATTATGTGCAGCATTACTATGATCATACACTCCTCCATTAAAAGAAGCCGTAGCATCTTTGCCAATTGCCGAAGAAAGGAGCGCTCTCCCTCCCGGATGGGAATCCATAAAATGATGAACATTATAAACAATACCCGCAATTAAAATAAGCGATTCGGTCGTCGCTCGCTCCTGAAATTCCTCAAATTCAATAACCGGAAGCTGATCAAGAGGTGTCCCCCAATTCAATTGGTTTTTCAATTGATCAAGCTTCTTTTGTTTTTGCTGCAAAACACCTTTTTGAATTTCGTTGGATGGAAATTTCTTAAGATGATGCGCCATACCAAGCATTTTGAATAAAACAATAAGCCATTTAGTGGGATCATATTGATACCAGAAAATGGCATTTCGATAATCCATGGGAAATTCATGATGAAAACTGTGATAACCCTCCCCAAGAGTCGCCAAGGCAGTCAATAAATGGTCTCGAGGGGAATGTCGATCATCGAACGGTTGATGACCTACCCAATGAGCCAATGAATTAACACAAAAAGTCGCATGCTGAACAGCCACTAATCGACAAACACCGGAAAAAAAGAAGCCTCCGCGCCAGTCGCCCCAGCCAAGGCCCGCAACGAACATGGGAAACAGAAACCCCATTATGAGGAGGACTTTGAAATAATTTCGATGTTGCCACATAACAATTGGATCGGATTTCAAATCAGAGATATCTGGATGAGTGATTTTCCTTGGATCCTGACGGAAAAGCATCCATCCAAAATGAGAGTAAAAAAGACCTTTTTTAACAGAATAAGGATCCCTATCCGTATCCGTATACCGATGATGAGCACGATGATTCCTCGACCACCATAAAATGGAGCCTTCAACAGCTCCTCCCCCTAACATAGCCATCATAATTTTTAATAAAACCGTTCCACTATAAGATCGATGAGACCACAAACGATGATACCCCGCTGTAATCCCAAATCCCGTCATAAAATAATAAATAATGGACCATATAAATGTATAATATCTCAAAGATGTCGTCAATACCCCATAAAAACCTAAAATAGGCGCCCCAACAACAATCACACTATTGATCCAATTAACTTTATAGTACCAGTTTTTAAAATTCAACGGTTCATCAAAGATATTCATTCTTTATCCCGGATCCCAGCCCTCAAAGGCCCTTACCCGAGCACCTAATCCTCTGTTCTTATCCGTTGTACGTCCTGTCCTGAGGACGAAAGCCTCTTTTATAAATTTTTTCGTAGTCAACCCCACCCTCCGAGATCACCCCAACGTAAAAAGGGACACCGTGGGTGTTCGATATGGACATCGGCCTTAGTCCAGCCTTGGATAATATAGATGTATTGGTGTGTATGTGCTTGTCTGCGTTTCAGCGCCTCTGATGCACCTGGATCATCCTCTGCAGTTGCATGTCTCCAATGTATTTATAATATATTAATAAATGTTCTGTTAAGAGTATTGATTGTTTAAATAAAAAATTATAAAATTGAATATAACGTTTTTTTAACTTAGTATTATTGAGAATTTATCTTATTTTTTTGAAAAACTGTTAATTATTTGTATCATTGATTTTTTGTTGATTAATTATAAAAATTAAATTTTTGAATGTTTTAATAAGAGTTTTTTTTAATTCAAGTATTGTTTTAAAGGATAGACATTATAATGTTGAGAGACTACGTTTCTAAATATATAATAGTGAAGAAGAATGTAAAATTCAATTGTATTTTATATATTCTTTTCTTAAATTTAAGAAGATTTGAATCATTGTTATAAATTATATGTTTAATTCGTATATTTATATTATTAAAATATCTTTGTGGCATTATTATTATTTAATTGATAGATTGAAGGAAATTGGATTGATAAAGATCTTTGATTAGAATTTATGTCCTCAGAAATATACTTTGGGCCTTTTTTGGTTTCTAAACAAGTGTTTTTTCATACAAAAGTAAGCTAACCATTATGAAAAGTATTAATATAATGTTAGAATGCTATAGCGCTTGTAAATTTAAGGCCAATACTTCCGGGACATGTTCTTGTTATTCCTAGGCGTCCTGTAGTGCGTTTACGCGATTTGTTAGATGTTGAAGTAGTGAAACAGATACATTGTTAATATTACTAATGGAAATTGAGGTTTCCTGTCTTTTTTCCGCAGTACAAAAAGTATCAACAATTATTGAGAAGGCATTTGGGGCTTCTTCATGTACTATTGCTATTCAGGATGGAAAATATGCTGGACAAACAGGTACATTAGTTCGTTTTGTTATTTATATTGAATTTAATAGTTCCTCATCTTCATGTTCATATAATACCATACAATTCTTCCTAGTTTTGTTGGGTGAGTTTCTTGAATTGTGTTATTTATTTTAAGTGTGTTAGTTTACGTTTTTTGGTTCATAATGGGAAAAATTATGTTAATGTTTTGATTACTGAAGATGTATAATAAAGGGTGCTAATAATTTAACATTTTTACTAAAATATATTTATTAGATGGTGGGTCATAAGTTAGGGGAGTTTGCTCATACGCGAAAAAGGCATTTTAATTTAATTTTTAATGACTTTTATTTATATGAATTTAGATTTACATATAGACATACGAAAAATAAATAAGTTTAAAAAGATAGGTATGTTTTTTCCAGAAGTTAATACATTCTTTTATATTTTAATGAATGTGGACAGTAACTTTTTATTTATTTATTAAATTGATACTTTTTACTATAAGTTTTGACAATTTTTATGTTTTCATTTTGTATGAGAAAAGGGTATCGGGTTGATGGTATAGAGAGTTAAAAAAGATTTTCAAGTAAGAATGGATAATCCTCATGAAGAACAACAGAATGCTTTAATAGCTCGGATTGTGATGAATGTGGTATGTTATTTTTATTTTAATTAATGAATGAATGTTGTAGGAAAAATTGAATGAAGCTATTATGGAATTTAATCGGTATATTCAAGTATGATTAGAAAAAGATGATAGTGAAATAAATAAATATTTGTTTAGGAGATTAATATGGCTAATATGAATGTGGAATTGATTTCTCAAATGTGGGCTAATTATGGACGTAATGTTCGATTTCATTTAGAAGGAACGAATCATCTTGAAAAACCTCTTTAATGAAAAGAATGGATTCAATCATTTTAAAATTATTTAATAAACCAATATTCACAATTTTCATCTTTTACAAACTTGAACTCATCAGTACCAAGTTTGTTCTAATACTTCTTTATAAAATATAAAAAACTTGAACAATAGTCAAAAAATATTAAAAAATAACATTCGTAAAAATAATTAAATTAAGTATTTAAAATAATACAAAAGTTCATCAAAAATCGATTAACATAATTTTATATTATTTCCCACTTGTTTCACAACGATATCCTTTAATTTTGAATTCAATTTTATTAAATATTTAACAATATTACCTAGCACTATATAATTAAATAAATAGCAATATTTCTCTTACTAACTCAAATTTTCTCAAAAATTAAAATATGATTTAATCATTATTAAATTTTAAAATATTTTAATATCATAATAATCATTTAATTTATAAACTAGGATATCTAAATTCTACAATATCCTCTATATATAAAAAACATTTTACAAATTAGATATATTTGGTCTAAACTCTAAACAATTAATAAAAATCCATATAAATTCAAATATGGCTTTAGATAATAAAACATCAATAATATATTTAACCAATTTCATTTAAGTATTTTTAATAGAAGTTTATTATTGTTTCTTTACAAAGAATAGTTAAAACTCTTTGCAAGTAAATTCTATATTATATAGAATTTATTACAAACCCCGTTATTCTAAATCTTTAATTTTCTAAATAATATTTCTAATTATGAATTTTCAAAATATAATATATTAATTAAAAATTTTTTACTAATTATAAGGTCAATAGAACTTGATCTATTATCAAATTCATTTCTAAAGTCAGTAAAAACAAATTTTATTACAGAAATGGAAATAGATTAATTATTTATTGAGATTTTAATTTGTTTTTAAATAATATGAAAAAAATATAAAATTAAAATATATAAAATTCAAAAAAAAATATAAATTAAACAAAATAAATCCACTAATGTAATTTTCATAAATATAAAACATTTATACTAACTATTTAAAGTATTAATAAAATATACCATCAACTTTTAACTTTAAACATAACATATATTATCTTAAATATTAATTTAACAAAAAGGAAATAATATTGTTTAATGTAATTATTAACAGATAATATTCTGAAAATTCTAATTATAAATGACATATAAAAATAAAATATATATAAATATTTTCTACTATCATATTTTAAAAGAAACTTTAGAATTTTAATATAGTTTAAAAAAAATTATAAAAATATTATATTCATAATATTAATTATAGAATTATCTCTAAAAGAATCTATTAAATTCAAAAAAATATTACATTTGTTTTTTTATTTCTTCAAATATTATTAAAAGTAAACATCTCCTCCAGTTTACATAACTTTTATTTTAATTAAATTAACAATTAAAAACTATTTTTATTAAAAACCGCTTTTTAAAAAACATTTATAAATAGTTTTTAAATATATAATTAGAATGTTTCTTTTTAATAAAAACTAATAGAATTTAAAAGTTCATCATAATCTATTGTTTTATACTCACAACGATCGTATTATTAAACATAAAATACAATAAAATAATGCTTAAATATAATAAAGGTAATACTTACTCATTTCATTAGATAATAGAAAAAAATTACATTTAAAAGCATAAGATGTTCTTTGAAAAATATAAGATATAATAACTTTACCAAACGTCTAAACTACTGAGAATTCTAAAATATTTTTAGAAATTTTTATCAACATATTAACAGCTTTTTAATAATATTTTAAGTTCTGCTTGTTTTTTTCTGAATAATTTCAATAACAAAATCATCTTTTATTATCTATCTCAATCCAATACATAAATTCAATCTGTTATATATATCTTAAATAACTTTAAAAAGTAATTAGATTATCTTATTAAGTTCTCTCAAGATATCGAAAGCTAAATTCTATTTTTATTTACATATAAATTCATGTAAATTAACAATACTTTATCATTGTTTTTTTATCGTAAATATAGAATACAAAAACTTTAAACAAAACAATAAGATAATTAACACATTTTTAAAAGGTCTTTGGACAAAAAAATATCAAAAACTACAGTAACATAATTCAAATAAAATTTTATAAAATTTCACTTAAAGTAATAATTCATTAATAAAAATACAACAATACTGAATTATGTAATGATCTTTAAGAGAATAATAAAATAAAGAGCTTCAGTTAACGACTTAAACTCAATGAACATAGAAACAACATCTGTCTATTAACAGACAAAATTAATAATATCTCCATAAATTTTATAAAGAATTAAAAATGTCATTTATTTCTTCTATAATTTTAATTAGCCTAATCATTAAAATATATTAAGCTTTCTCAAAACAGAAATCGATGAAATAAAAAAAAATAGAAAATATTTATTACCATATTTTTTAAAATTTAAAATAATTTTAAACATATTAAACATATCATTTCCTTCAAACTGTAAAGGATTTAGCTTTATCAAGTTTTTTAAGAGAAAATAAAAAACCCATTTATTTAATGTTATAAATATATTTTTACAACTTCAAATTCTATAATTTATTATATTCATCGAATTCTTAGTCAAAGTATATAAAAACCTATATTCGAAGAAATTTATAAACGCGGATAGTCGTATCAATAATTTAAAAAAAAATCAATTCCCTATAATATATTATCAGAATCATAATAAAAGCAATTTAGTATTTCAATATCAAATAACTTATTATTATATTTCTCAGAAAAAGATTTTATCTTCATATCTACATAATAATTCGCATAATCCAGATCAAATCCATAAAGTTGCCTCTAATCATATATAATATATAGTCTTTCTTCATCTTTATTAAAATCAAATATTTTATGACCTTAGAAAATTAATTTATGACGTTAATTTTTTTTTTGGTTTCTAATATAATCAAGATAAATTTTAAATCTTTTAAAATTCTGTAAATAAAAAAACAGAAAATCAACACAAAAAACTAAACTTAGTTTTTCTAAGATAATTAATATTTTAAATTTATTATTAAATTTTGTACTTGACTTTCAAAATTATACTTATAAAAAGCAAAAATAAATTGATAAATACAATAAAAATCTTTTTTTTTGGTTAAATACAAGAAAACTGAATTTTACTAAGAAAGTAGTAATATTTCTAATTAAGAAACAAAAGTTACTCAATTATTACATCACTACTGCATATAGATATTGTTACTTCATAATAAAAAGAAAGACCATCTTTATGTCAAATTTAAATAATAATTCAACAGAAACATTAATAATATTTAATTGTCGCATATACTCTAATATAATATAATTAAAATTATATTATATTTTTTATTATACCGCTACTAATCAATTTTAAAAATAAAATAATAATATCTGAAACAAAAGTATCAAGAATATTTATAATAATCTCTGAATAGCTATTCTTACATTTCTTCGAATCAAACACTAAATTTTAAAGTATATTTAATCATTAATATCAAATACAAATAATATAGTCTACAATTTAATTCTAAAATTTTCAACTTGATTCTTATCTTTTAAAAAATCAATTACAGGATTAATAATTTACATATATATCTTTAATTGAAATAGACTTCTAGAATTCATAAAATCGGCGACAATCGTAGCTATAAAATTTTTATTCTAACTTTCATCTATAATAATTAACATCTATTTAAAAATGATAAATCTAAAAATTTTTACAATGAATCTATAAATAAATATAAATTTAATACTATTTTATATGTTTAATTTAAATATTTTGAGAATTACCTTTTAAACGAACATTTAAAATTTAAATATAAACTACAATATAAAAATATATAATTATATCTAAAGTTTATGTTACTAAGAATATATAAACATTAAATAACGTTTTTATATAAAATTGTTTTATATGTAAGCATTTTTTAAGTCCCTACAAAATTTTATAGAATAAATTTAAAAATACTTAGACAAAATTAAAATATACATATATTATTAAAAAAGTTACTCATTTTATTTAACATTATTATTTTAATCAACTTATTTTCTGTCTATAATATATTTAACTCAAAATATATTCTAATATGAAATTTTTAAACAACAGAATTTAAAAAGTTTTAATAAAGTTTTATTACTTATATTTTATTTATAAACTCCTTAATATTTTACTTATATCATTATTTCTATATTCAATATTATCAAAAAATATCAAACTATCTTAATTTTAATAAAAATACTACAATAATATATAAGTCTATTCACTTTTTATAGTCTTAAATGTAATCTAATTCTCATAATTATTTAAATTATAAAAAACTAAAAAACACATCAACAAACATATACCTTTTATTTTATAACATATCATAATCAACATTCAAGAACACAATCAAATTATGTTTAAATATATATATAAATATATATATAATTTCTAAAAATATTTAGTATTATAACATTTAAAAACATAAATATTTTATCATCATTATTTTAATCATTTATATAAACCTAAACATAATAATTATTCTAAAAAGAATAATGTGTTTTAATCAAAAATTTATATAATTATTACAAAAGATATATCTTATTTTACTATACATAATTATAGAAAAATCTGCCAATATATAGTAATTAAAAGCTATACGAATAAACTAATTATCTAAAACTGCTATAAAACCACAATATAATGACATTTATTTTTTAATCTTATAAAGAATATTAAGAACCACAAACTTCTAAAAATGGTACCACTGGGGTTCGAACCCAGGCCTCTTTCGAGATGAGAGATCTTACAAAAGCTTAAATCTCACGCCTTAGACCAACTCGGCCATAGTACCAGTAACTTAACATTAAAATAATTATATAAAAATATGTTCTCTAATTTTTAAATTTATTTTATAAAATTAAATATTAA
>JABTEF010000026.1:0-413980 GCA_017311265.1 Pneumocystis canis | reverse complement strand
TATAAATAAGTATTCTAAATTGAAGGACAATAAATAATATTGAGCTAAGCTCTGATCTTTTTTAGTCATGCCTAGTATACTTTGTTACTAATTAAAAATCATAGAAGATTTTTTATATCCATATAGCTATACTACAATTTTACCTTATTGGAAGATAAGCTACTATTCGTTACTTAATGACTATGGATTATTTAAAGATAAATATTAATTTTTTCAGCTTAGATATTTTATAAAGAATTTAAAATTTTTAAAATACATCAAGTTTTTATCACAATGGTTTGTAAGATTCAATATTTTCCTTTGGTATTAAAAAAATTTTTTATAACAATTTCAAATATTATACATTAATATTTTTAAATCAATAAACATGATTAAATTTGATTTAATTTATAAAATATCAAACAGTTTTTACTATACAGGTTTAAAAAAATCGTGTTAAGAAAAATTCTTATATTATTTTTTCAATATTTTTTAAAATGAACTTTCAATAATAATAAACTTAAGTTACATGAATGCCAAAAAATATACATTATTTGTAGTTAGAACACACAAATGCTGTAACTTAGTTGGAAAGCTTATATACATTAGAAATCATAAATATAGTCAAGATAAAGAAAATCAGGCTGAGAAATTCCCTTTAGTTATGCTGTTTAAACGCTCAGCAAGATGCGGATATTTTTGAGTAACCTGAAGTTGTATTTTTGTTGCTTCACAATAAGAAAGTGCATTAACAAGTTCGGATTCCGTACGTGCAAGTTGTGCTGATTTATCAAAATACTCAATAGCATCTGCAATTTTTCCTTGTTGTAAAAGAAGTTGCGCTATTGTTGCAACCTAAATATATTAATTAATAAAAAAATTAAGAATTTTTTAACATACAGCAACATCACAACCTGGATCTATAGCCAATGCTTTTTTACAAAGAGCTTCGGCTTCCAGTATATCTTTTTTCCACTGGAAAACAGCAAGTGCTTTATTAATGAGGGGAAGGACGTTCATTATAGTAAATTTGCTCGACTTCTCTAATTGTATTGCTGTATCAAATTTTTCAATTGCATCCTGAAATCGTTGTTGATCTAATAAAAGCTCACCATAATAATTTAATAATATAAATAATAATAAACCATTTAATTATAATTATAATTATAATTATTACTATTATTATTACTTTTATTTCTTTAATTTTTTTTTATAAAATACATATTTTTCATATATTTATTTAAAATTTTATATAAAATGAAAAATTTTAAAAACATTCATTTTAAAATGGACGATTTAATTTATTTCATTAATTTTTTATCTTTTTTGATATTTCTTATCTATCTAGATACTTTTTCTTATTTAACTTTCTATTTAACTTTTTCATTTTTTTGAATTTTATTCAAGTTGGACTGTGTTAGGTTAAGGTTATGAAAAAATTAAGACCATTTTAGGTTTTAATCTAACTTAATAATTTTATGAATTTAACCTTAAAACTACATTAAGAAGGTCATGTGATTTAAATATTATTTATTAAGTTAAAAAGCATGTAATTTATAAAAATATTTACTATATCTGGTGTTACCGTATTTCTAAAATAAGAAAAAAAGTTACTTAAAATGAAAAAAGTAACAAGTATTTTCTTATAAAAAACAAATATAGTAAGAAGTACTAAATATCGTTAGTAACTGACTTGCACATGTTGTCAAGTGATATATATAAATTTTTGATATAGAATTTTGGTATACTTTTAATATATAATATATATAAATTTACGAAAATTGTAAAAAAAGTAAATTGTTAAAAATACATAATAGAAATTTAATAAAATAAATAACTAAATAAATAAAAAGTATAAAGAAAAACTAGAAAAATGTATACAATTTACCATCCTGTTGTTGTAGCAACTGCTGCAACTGTTGGTGCAATGCTTTTTGGATTTGATATTTCATCTGTTTCAGCATTTGTAATGTTTTTTATATAGAAAAAAATTGACATTAATGTGAGTGTAGATTACTGCTCAACAATATCGGGAATATTTTAATTATCCTACTCCATTTTTACAGGGTATCATTACGTCAGCTATGCCAGCTGGGTCTGCGTTAGCATCACTTTTTTCTGGTTTTATTACAAATAAAATAGGTCATAAGGCTATTAGTCAGATAAGTGCATGGATTTGGATTGCTGGTGCTATTATTCAATCAGCTTCTCAAAATATAGTACAACTTGTTATTGGACGGTTTATTTCTAGCATAGCTATTGGTCTTACTTCTAGTCAAATTCCTGTTTGGATTTCCGAGCTAAGTCCTAAAGATAGGCGAGGATGTCTTATTTCTATTTTTCAGTGGTCTATAACATGGGGTATATGCATCATGTTTTATATTTCTTATGGTTGCACATGGATTAAAGGACCCACGTCTTTTAGAGTAGCATGGGGTCTTCAAACAGTCCCTGGACTTATTTTTTCAATCTTTGTTTTTTTCCTTCCACAATCTCCTAGATGGTTGGCTTCACATGATAGATGGGAAGAAGCTCAGTATATTATTTCTAGAGTAAATAAAAAAACTGATTGCAATTGTCCTGAAGTTGTTGCCGAGATAGAAGAAATAAGAAAAGCAGTTAAAACTGATAAAGATAGTCTTGGTTATTCGGCATTATTTTCTAAGGGTTCTCGTAAAAGAACATTTATTGGTTTTTTTACTCAAGTTTGGCAACAGTTTACTGGCATGAATATTATTATGTATTATGTTACTTATGTTTTTCGGATGGCAGGTTATAAAGGTTCATCAAATTTGCTAGTTTCTTCTATTCAGTATGTTCTTAATGTTATTATGACTATTCCTGCGTTACTTTTTATTGATAAGTGGGGACGGAGATCAACATTTATTTATGGTTCGATTTTAATGGCTATATTGTTATATGCCGAATCAGCCTTTATGGCTATTGGGGGTCGTTATATTTCTGACTATGATGGGAATGACAATGTACGATGGACTATGGAAGATCATACGAATTTAGCAAAGGCGGCTATTACATGTTCTTATCTTTTTGTATGTGTTTTTGCTTGTACCTGGGGGCCATGTGCTTGGATTTATGTTTCCGAAATTTTTCCTCATAATCAACGTACAAAGGCTAATGGGTTGTGCACTTTTGCAAATTGGACCTTTAATTTTGTATTAGCTATCTTTGTTCCAACTGCATTTAAGAATATTCAATGGAAAACATTTATTATTTTTGCTGTATTTTCGACAATTATGGCTATCCATGTATATTTAATGTTTCCTGAAACATGTGGAAGATCATTAGAAGAGATTGAACACTTATGGAGAGAAAACGTACCAGCATGGAAAACAAAACCACTTAGAACTAATTTTGATGAGCATACTAAAAAAACTTATGATGATAAAAATGAAGTACAATATGATAATAAAGAGGATTATATATATAAAGCCTAGGGATAATGAAAAAAAATCATTAAAAATATTATTAACCGGGATTTTATGAATTAGGAAATTATGTCTTATAAAAATATAGTCATTTGTATAGACGTTTTCATACCATTTGGGCTCTAATTCTATAGATTATAAATATTATTTAATAAGTGTTCTCGGATTTTTTGCTTAAAGTTAAGTTATATTTGCTAATAGATTTTTATATAATAATCAGTTCTCATAATTTTATAATGTTTTTAAATGTTTTCGAACATAATCTATAAAAAACTATATTTTCATAAATGATTTTTACTAAATGTTTAAAATGAAAATTCGTAGAATAATGATTCTTTGTTCTTAAAATTGGTTTCAATTGCAGAGTTATACAAAAATGTAAAATCATTTATATAGTTAATTGAATTTATTTTTATTTTTAATGAAATTTCGATGATTTTCTTAAAGATTTAAAAAATAAAAATAATTTAAGAACAGGATTAATGATACAGAATTCTAGAAAGATATTTTTATCTAAAACGAAGTTTTTTTTATTTAGAAATTTTAGGAATTTTAGAACTTTTTTCATTGAGCATAATTCCAATAATGTTTATATGGATCATATTATCCAACCTCAAGATAAAAGTATTTATCAGTATCAAGAATATACAGTGCTTATTTCAAAAAACAGTATTTGTTTCAATGTCAGGGGGTGTTGATTCAAGTGTTGCAGCTGCTTTGTTAAAAAATAAAGTAAATATATACGTATATATAACATTTTTGATTAGAATATTATAGGGATTAGATGTTGTTGGTATCTTTATAAAAATTTGGATACACGATAATGGTTCTTGTTCTTCTGAAAGGGATTTTCTAGATGTTCAAAAGGTTTCAAAAGCATTATCGATGCCAGAACCTTATTATGTTGATTTTTCACGAGATTATTGGAATTTTGTTTTTCAACCTGCTCTTGACTCATATGTAAATGGATATACTCCGAATCCAGATGTGGATTGTAATAGTTACATTAAATTTGGGTCTTTATTTAAAAAAGTTCAACAAATAGTTGAAAAAAAATATCCAGATTGTAATAGATGGTGGATTGCAACGGGTCATTATGCTACAGTTAAAACACACATTCCAACATCTTCTTCGCATTTATTGCGTCCAAAGGACATTGATAAAGATCAATGTTTATATTTGTCAAAAATTCCTCAAAACTCCCTTCGTCGAGTATATTTTAAACATTTTATTTTTTTTAATGAATACTATTTAGACTCTTTTTCCTTTATCAGATTTCACGAAACATGAAGTCCGCATGATTGCAAGGAAATTTTTATTACCGACAGCAGATAAGAAAGAATCACAAGGTCTTTGCTTTGTATCACCAAATACAGGCAGACATTTTTCAAATTTTTTGGCTAATTATCTTAACCCTCAACAATTGACTTATATTGATATTTCTAATGGAAATGTTCTTTTTATTTCATCAGACAAAGGTATATGGAGCACTACTATTGGTGAATGTTCAAGGATTTCAGTACCACGGATAAAAAATAAAACTAGTGGAAAATGGTTTGTTGCTGGTAAAGATGTTTCAAAAGGTATCATATATTTATGTGAAGGATGGGATAACCCCGCTTTAATGAAAAATATTATATACTGTAAGTCATGGCATTGGATAGATTCTGCTTTAGAAAGGTACGGTGAAGTTGTTGGGCAAATAAGACATAGACAGAAACCTCGCAAGTTCTAAGAAATTTCTTATATTTCAAATTAACGCTTCTAGAAAAGTGTTATATGAGTAAATATGAAAATGATATGGTGAAAATTGAATTTGAAAAAAAGCAAAGAGGAATTGCTCCCGGACAGAATGTAGTTGTTTGGAAAGAAAATGTGTGTTTAGGTGGCGGTGTTATATATTATGTAGAATAAATTTATAGGGATTTATAAGAGCATTTTAGAAGAAAAAAAGCTATAATGAATTCACTCACGAATAATGTCAGTTTAATTAGGATAATTCTTTATTTTAAAATTTATATAATTTATATAATTTTTATAAATATTAAAAATTACCATGCTGTATTTTTCAGACTCTTACATTCATTGTTTATAAATAAACATGTTTGTTTATAAGCGTTTGACTATTCAGATACAACAGCTAATAGTTCGTGACAGTGGTAAATGTTAAATTCCTAAAATATTATAAAAAGAAAGAAAATTATATAGAAAAACACACATCCTCCCCAACTTTAATACTATTTCCTCCATATGGAGGAAGAATAACTCTGTCCCCAACAGAAACACTTGGTTTAACAAGTTTTCCATCTTTATCAAGTCCACCTGAACCAACCGCAACTACTTTACCTTCTGATAATTTTTCTAAGGATCTATTGAATAAATCAGTTAATATTTCAAGTATAAATTATAATTTTAAAAGTAGAAGAAATTTTATATAATAAAAAATTCAATTTAGAAGAAATATGATACATACTTTTCTGGTAAAAAAATGCCTGATACTGTTTTTTGTTCCGCTTTAATTCGTTGAACCAATACACGATCCAAAAGAGGTTTGATGCACGAGGCAGACCGTAAAGACGTTGCCATCCTAATAATATTTTTTCTTAAAATATGATTTTTTTAAATAAAAAAAAGATTTTTTTTGAAAAACGATGTTATCGAAGAAAATCCGAGATAAAATCATTTATATTATTTAAAAAAAATAATAGAAGAATCATTAAGTTTTAAATAGTTTTTATGATTTATAATCTTTTAAATATTTAATTGTAAAAAGAATTTCATTGAATTTTTATTCTTTGAATATCTTATAAGTTTTTGAATATATGGAAACTTTAATCGATAGAATAATTTGACGTGTTAAAATCTATAAAAATATGTTTTCATTCATAAAAACTCGAATATTGTTTAATTTAGTCTTTTTTTTTATGACTTTTCTTCATGTTTTTCCATTAATGTTTGATATAATAGCAACTCCTCAGAATGTTGAAAATTGGCGATGTATCCGTAATTTTGTACCTGCTAATACTTTAGTAACTATACTTGTTAATGTTTCTGGGTCATTAAATGATGGACAAAAAGTAAATATGAGGGTATATCGTTACTTTTATTAATTGGAAAAAATAAATGATTAATTTCTAATTTAGATTACAGATATTTATGGAAATGAATACTCTTATTTTAAAGAAATGATTGGCAGAAAAAAGATTATTTTTACAACAGGCTATGAGTCTACGATTATCGTATGTTTAAATAATGTTCTTTTTGATGGTAATGATTTTATTTATTGATAAAAAAAACTATATAAATATATTCTAAATTTTTATATTTTTTATTGTGAAGGGAAATATAAATAATTTGGAATTCTATAAAATTTTGTTTATAGTTTTAAATAAATATTGATTTTCTTTAGGAATTAATGGTACTGCTTACTCTCGATCTATAGAATTAGATATTAACAAAGGAACGGATGCTCTTAATTGGGAAAATATTGAAGCTCAACGTCATCTTAAACCTCTTGAAGTTGAATTGTTAAAGATTGAGGGTATTTCTCAGGAAATTGCATATGAAATGAAGTATTTACAAGAGCGAGAGCAAAAAATGCGAGATATTAATGAAAGCACAAATGATCTTGTTAAATTTTATGGCATTGGGTTTATTATATGTTTAATTATCTTTGGTGTTTGTGAGATCGTTTATTTACATCGTTTTTTTCAGCGAAAACATCTTATTTAGATTTAATTATATCATTTATTCTTTACTATAATAAATAGTTTATCTAAAATCTGTTTTTAAATATATTTTTGAAAAAGAAATCATTTAATTTTATAAATTTATTTTTTCTATAATTTCTGTTTAAAATAATTGACTTTATACTTTTAAAGATTATCGCAAGTTTTTTAGAAAATTAAAATTTAAAATTTAAAGAATGAGCGACACAAATGCGGATACAACTTCCAATTGTGATGCATCTGAATTGTACAATATAACAGGAAAATCGCGTTTGGGTCATTATGCTATTTTAAAAACACTTGGAGAAGGAAGTTTTGGAAAAGTGAAACGTGGGGAATTAATATGGGTAAAATTAGAATAAACTAATAATTATTAACAGTTGCTGTTCATTCAGTTACTGGACATAAAGTAGCTCTTAAAATAATTTCACGAAAATCATTATTGAATTTAGATATGTCATCAAGAGTAGATCGAGAGATATCATATTTAAAACTTTTAAGACATCCTCATATTATTAAGCTTTATGAAGTTATTGCAACTCCTACAGATATAATTATGGTTATTGAATATGCTGGTGGTGAATTATTTGATTATATTGTTTCTCGGGGTAAAATGAGTGAGGATGAGGCTCGGCGTTTTTTTCAACAAATTATAGCAGCAGTAGAATATTGTCATCGTCATAAAATTGTTCATAGAGATCTTAAGCCGGAAAAGTATTTTTTTAGTTTTTTTTTGCTTATTTTAATTCCATTTAAGTCTTTTATTAGATGATTTTTTTAATGTTAAAATTGCTGACTTTGGCTTATCGAACCTTATGACTGATGGAAATTTCTTGAAGACATCATGTGGATCGCCGAATTATGCAGCTCCTGAAGTTATATCTGGAAAATTATATGCTGGTCCGGAAGTGGATGTATGGTCTTGTGGTGTTATTCTTTATGTCATGCTTGTTGGTCGACTTCCATTTGATGATGAATTTATACCTACTTTATTTAAAAAAATAAATGGTGGAATTTATACTATTCCGTCATTCTTGAGTTCTGAAGCAAAAGAATTACTTACTCAAATGCTTGTAGTGGATCCTATTCAACGAATCACATTGCAGGAGATCCGGGAAAATAAATGGTTTAATCTTAATTTACCTGATTATCTTCGTCCATTTGATGAATGTGAAGAAAAAGATGAAGTTGATGATAAAATTGTTGGGAAGCTTAGACAAGTAAGTTAAATTATATAATGTATTTCGTTTCTAATTAGGTAGGCTATGGGCTATAATAGGGATCATGTATATGAGGCGCTTGCTAGATCAGATGGGAATGAAATAAAGGATGCTTATCGCTTAGTTGCTGAAAATCAGATGAGATATAAGGATTGTAAGTATTTTATCGTTATGTGTACTTTTTTCATTTTTTAGCTCGAATTATTTTAGAAAAAAATATGCAATCATTTTTAGCTCAATCACCTCCTACTTGGAATACTGAACAAATTGGACCTCTTCAGAATAATTCTTCATTTTTGTCAAGTCATTCTTCTACAAATTTAAACTCTTGTTTTGTAGAACAAGAAATGTTTAACCCGCTGTTATCTTCTGTTGGTGGATCATATGCGCGAATTGAAGAGGAGCAGACACATTCTAATATCAGTATTTTACCTTCTAGTCTTCATAATTATCATGTAATGTATATGAATAAAGAAATATCGTTAAATGCATTGAATAAAGATATTAAAGAGAAAAAATTACAGAATAAAATTTTAAAATCAACTATAATGCTGGTACCTACAAATATTGAGAAGAAAAAGCGTTCAATTCGATGGCACTTTGGAATACGCAGTAGGAGTTCACCTCTAGAAATAATGACAGAAATATATAAAGTATTAAAAGATCTTGGTGCAGAATGGGTTGATCTTGAATCTAAAAATATAGATGGGCAGGATAAAACAAATAAATTGAAAGAAAAAATCGTTTCAGATGATACTAATGAAAGTATGTTATCTCTAGATAAAAGTAAAGATCCTTATACTATAAAATGTCGTTTAGTAAAATTGTTTGATAATGAAAAAAAAACCATAGTAACTATTGTCATTCAACTATATCATTTAGAATCTAATAATTTTTTGGTTGATTTTAAATGTGGAGGTTATCAAAACATATATTCTATTACTTCAGATCCATCATCAAATGATATAAAAAATGAAACCGAAAAAATAATTGGTGGAATATCTAGGCTAATGAAAAACGACGTAATAGAAACTAGTTCTCAAAGTTTAAATACATCGTATTCTGCATCAGATACTTTTAAAAAAAATGTTTCTGAAAAACAGGTCACAAGTCCTTTCCCATTTTTAGATATAGCAAGTCAGTTAATATTAAACTTGATGTAATATTTTGGTATTTATATAATTTAAATCTTGCATTCATTATTTTAATTATTTTTATGATATTTTGTATTATTGAAATATTTCCTTTAAAATATAAGTTTTGTTATTTATTTATAATATGTTAGTAGAGTGTTATATTAATTATAATTGTATAATTTTGTTATTTTTTAATTTGTTAATATAAAATTAAAATTATTGTTGTTTTTATGCGGTTTTTATAATAATTAATATATTATTATTTAATGGTTAAAATATGCAGGATGACATCCTAATTAATTTTGAAAAGTTTTATTATACACTTTTGATTAAATGACTATTCTAGACTTAATAAATTTTTGGTCAATTTTCGTTTTTATTATAACAGTTACTACTATTTTTTTTCTTTTTTTACTTACTGTAAGTTGTGTAATATTTAATTGTTGTTTTTATAATCATTATTGACAGATTTTATTATCATCAGTTTTTTCTGAACCACGGTCTTCTTATCAATCTGAATTATATTGCAAAGTTATATCAGAAAATGGAGAATATAATAAAGTACGTCTTAAAACACTTGAGAAACCCTCGGAAATATTTCTTTCAGTTGTAGTTCCTGCTTTTAATGAAAAATTACGGCTTTCAAAAATGCTGCAAGAGGCACTAGAATTTCTTTCTTCTGGATTTCAAGAACATCAAAGATGGGAAGTACTTATAATAGATGACGGAAGCACTGATAACACTTCTGAATATTCTGTAAACTGGGCTTTATCTAAAAATAACTCTTCATTATTAAAACAAGGAGAAATTAGAGTTTGTAGTTTGAAAAAGAATAGAGGAAAAGGAGGTGCAGTAAGACATGTGTGTGTTTTTTATGAAAAATATTTATTGTTGATGGTATAATAAAGGGTATGATTCATTCTAGGGGTGAATATATTATGTTTGCTGATGCAGATGGTGCATCTAAATTTTCTGATCTGCATTATCTTTTAAGAGAAATTAAAAAAATTGAAAAGGGTGGATATGGTATTGCTGTAGGATCTCGTTTTTATATGGCATCAACCAATGCTATTTTAAAAGTAATTTTTTAAATTATAAAATATTTAAGATTAAATTATTTTAATTAATTCAGAGGTCTAAAATTAGAAATTTTATGATGTATTCTTTTCATAAATATTTATGGTTCATGGGGATAAGATATATTAAAGACACTCAATGCGGTTTTAAATTATTTACTCGTCAAGCAGCTTTGATGATATTTTCAAACATGCATGTAGAAAAATGGATATTTGATATAGAAGTATTAATTTTAGCTGAAATGTTTTTAATACCAGTAGTTGAAGTTCCAATAACTTGGCATGAAGTTTCAGGTAGCAAATTGAGTTTAATAAGTGATAGTTTACGAATGGCAATTGATTTATTAGTTATGAGATTAAATTATAAATTTGGATTATGGAAAATTAAAAAAATAAAATAATTTTTTGGTATATAAATTTTTTAGAATCAGTTTGTATGTTCATTATATAATTATTTACTAATAATTTAAATGTTCTCTGTACTTGTTTTTTATTAAAATATTTTCTGATTTGATCTTTATATAAGTAATTTAAGTAAAATATAATATACAATAATTGTATTATATTTTTAAATATATATTATTTTAAAAGATAATTTTACACAATTGATGATTTTAAGTTTCATATATAATCAATTGTTAATATCAATTTAAATAAAATTATTTATATAAATTTAAATTTAATTTTGAAATCAAATAATTTCAGGTATTAATAAATATATAAAATAAATTTCAATTCATATAACTTTTGTATATTTTTGATATATTTGAAAAATATTTCTAAATTATAATCAATTAATGTTTTAAATTATTATATATAATAGATATATTAAAATACCTAATCTTGTTAATTTTAAAAGAAATTTTTAATTTCTTATTTGATTTAATAGTAACTTTAAATTATTTCTTATGATTTTTTAAATCTTGTAAAAGATATAGTTTAAAATATTGATTGGATTTGAATCTATTTTTTGTTTAAATAGATTTTTTAAAAAAATCATCTTGATATTTGAATAAAATATACATATTTTGTTATTGATTTCAAATTAAGATAATTTAAATATTACGTGAAAAACTATATATTATAGGAAATCGAGACAACATTATAGTTAGTTAGGAAACATATAGTATATTATAAAATCAATATTATTTTAAACTAAATATATTAATTTTTGACAATATACAAAAGTGTATATAAATATTCCTTATATATCAATTTTAGATTTTTTTGATAAAATGTTATTTTTTTAATTCAAAAAAATCTAGTTAAAAAATTTAAGTTTCTAAAATGAAAAAATATCCTGAAAAGAACATGCTCTAAATATCTAATTGTAATTTTATTTAAAAACGACTTAATACCATAATTGTTTTTAAATTTAAAACATTTTTATTTTTAGAAAAAAATTGATTAGATTATTAAAAAAATTGAAATCATATGATGTTATTTTAAATATCATATTTATTTTTTAAAATATAAGTTTTAATAATGGTAATTTTATCAAAATATTTTTTATATTACGTTTTTATTTCTAATAATGAATTATAAAATGCAGAGTTAAAGATCTTAAAAATAAATAATTTTTAATAAAAAACATAAAAGCTCAAGTTTTATAAGTACATTAATTTTAAAACAGAAATTATGATTGAAGATATTGAGCTTCCTTTGAATATACCATCTGATATTTTTGATTCTCTGAGCATGACATCATCCGATGCTGATAGAGAATGGCAAGAATCATTAAATCAGTTAAATATGTTCTTTTATTGGGTTTTAATCCCATTTATTGGGAAATGGGCAGGTCGTCGATTTGCTTATTTTCGTAATTACTATTTTTTACAAATGTAATTATAACTAATCATTATATAATAGTATGGAAACAATACATAAAAATTAAAAATCCGATAAAATTGACTGTAAAGGGCCGAGGCATATTTAGATTAACTAAATTAATCTAAATAACACTATTGTATTGATGAATAAAATTTTAACATAAATAATTTAGATTTAAAAATATTGTATTTTAACTAGTATCTGTTAATTATAAAAGTATATAATAAAATGTACTAATTATTTATATTTCTTGAAGCAAAAATCATATAAAATAAAAATCATATTTTTTATTAAATAAAATATGTAAAATTATAAAAATCTATTATTAAAACATTTTAAAAAATAACTAATAATAGTTTTATTGAAAAGTTTAAATTATTATTTATCTAATTTGAATATAAAAACATATGTTTTTTATTAAAAATTATATAATTAAATTTGCATAAATTTAAATTTTCCAATCTATAATCTAACAGAATTTTTATTTCAATGTACAAATAAGTTATTCATTTTATTTTTTTATAATTGTTTTTATAGTTTTTAATTTTAAATAAAATTTATATAAAGTTTTCATGTTTTTTAGATTTAATTTTAAAGTATTTAATGTCCATTCTTCAGCATTTAATATTAAAACTTGATGTAATGTTTCCAAATTTAAATGTTTCTAAATTTAAATACATTAAAATCAAAATGTATCCAAAAATATATCTTTTTCTTAATGTCGTTGAGTCCTAATATAGTAACATTTTATTAACATAACAATTTTTTTAAAAAATCTTTATTATAATTTAACATAAAATATGTATTAAATTCTAAGAAATATATATTTTATTTATAGTTTTATTTAGAAACATATATTTAGTATTGTATTATTGTAAAATGCATCATTAATTATAAGTTTATTTAAAGTATCGAAAATTAAAAATAATGTGATTTAATAAGAAAAATCATTTTGAATAGACAGTTTCTTAAAAAATAACTTTTGTAATCAAATATTAAATCAGGAAAACTCTAGCTATTCTATTACATTGGATATATTATTAATTTTTTTATGATCCACTTCTGGAATCAAACACATAATTGTTCGAAAAAGGAAAAATAAGCATAATAATAATGTAATACTTTAATTAATGATCGGGAGGAGACCTCTCTAATGAAAAACAAAAGTTTAAACTATTTTATTAGTAATTTTTCTTGAAAGTAAGTATTTTAACACTCATTTTTTTAAAAATGTAGAAAATATATATTATGTTAACAAAATATTAGTTTAAAGCAAGAATTATTTAGGAAAGTAATAAGGGTGACTATTTGTTTATTATCTTTCTTTTAATTTTAGTATTAAATATTGTGTTCTGCAAAATACTTTTTTTTGGAAAGTTATTACGCATTTTAATTTATTTACATGGAGACAATTTTTGATCCCTTATGCTCTCCTTCTACTGAATTTGTTAATCCATCATCATTTCTAGATGATTTCGACTCCGAATATATTTTTACACAATATACATCTGACAATTCAGATCATATCCAATCTAAAGATATTGAAAAGTTTTTAGATATAAATTTTAATGAATATGAATATAATAATAAAGAAATGGATGAAAAAGTTTTTCGGGATACTAATTTATTAAATTGTCCTGATATTCATTTTGAGGCTGATGATCCTATTCTTAAATTATCGACTTTATATGATATACCCTGGATAAAATCTATATTTGATACTAATTTAACACAAAAGGGAGACATATTTGGAGAGGAAACGTCCTCTAATATTTATGTTGATTTTAATAGTCCCATATCATCATCTTATCAAAAATCTAATGTTTCTCTCAAAAATTCTAATGAAAAAACAAATACAACAGTTAAAGAATTACTTGAAAACGACAACTCTGATTCGAGTGGAAATATATCTCATAATCAAGAGAAAAATTCTACATTATCATGTCTATCTGACTTAGTTAATACATCTTTTTTTGAACCATCTTTTGCTTCCTCATTAACGCCTCAACTATCACCATTAGTAAAACATAAATTAAATAATTCTCTACCTTTGGATCCAGAATTGCCTATCGAAAATTCTTTAAAACAAGTAAATACATCATTAAATGATATTTTTTCAAAACAGCTTTTTATTAATAATGATCTTGATGAATTATCTCAATCAAACTTATATGATTACAATACAAATATGCAATATGTTAACAACATTTTTTTGGAAAATAATTATATTTCAAATGATTCAGTTTTTAAAAAACGCTCTTTTCAGGATTTGTCAGATGATGATACTTATTTATCACCAATATCTTTAAAAAAAAATAGAAGCATGTGTCCAATAAAAAACAATATTTATGATTATGCGTTTAATCAGATTATTCAAGATAATTCTGCAATGCTATTATCACAACCATATGTATCACCTAAGTCGACTCTTATATTTGATAATGATAATTTATCCTTCATAAATTATGAACAAGCTGTAAATGAAAATCAGGAGTATATAAATCCATCTTCATCTATTCCATTTGAGATTTATCTGCCTAGCACAATAGCATCATGGTCTTCACCAAAATATAACGATTCTGCTTCAATGACATCTATTAAAGGTAATTCATCCAAAAATATTGGCCTAAAAAATATAACTTATTCATCAACTAAATTTAAAAAGACACCAAAGTATCCTATAAGTTCTAGATCTTTTATTAATTTTACTGAACGTGATGCTGAAATTATTCTTAATGGAGTTGCTCCAAGTGGAAGTAGTAAAAAACATTAGTACTATATTTATATATAGTTTTTAACTATTTTTTGTTATTCTTTTTTTATTTAAATATATCATACATTCATAGTATAATATTATTTATAAATATGATCCATGTTTTTTTAGTAGTAAATAAATTTAAATGAATTTCTTTTTCGAATATTATTGTAATTAGACTTATAAATATTTAAGAATATTATTGTATTATAAAAATTAATTATAAATAGTATGTTTATATACTAATATAAAAACTATAATTTATATATACGAATTTCGATAAAATTATATTATTTATTATAATAGAAAGTAAAATAACATTATAAAATTACTTATCTATTAAAGATTTAAAATATTTAAAAAGTAAATAAAAATAAATATTTTAGATAATCAAAAGAATAACATTAATAGATATATAAATATGTATGTTCTAAGATGTAAGAAATTTAAAAATAAAAACCTATAATAAACAAATAAAAATAAACAGAAATAAATATTATAGATTAATAAATTTGTAATGAATATTGGTATATATAACCGATTTATATGCTGAACATAATAAATAAATTAGCAAAATGCATAGCTTTAAAAAGCGTAGTTATAGCTGTATAAGTTTCAATAAAATAAAAAATGTATAAATAATGTAGTAGAGAATATTTTTGCTTAGCTGAAAAAAATTAAAAAAATATTGTATAAACATAGTAAAATATTATATTTATGCCTTAATTTACCTCATTTCACATCCCTCTCCTTTGATACGGCTGGTACCATGGCAGCTACGTGCATGTTTCCACCAGAAAATTTCGGCTACTTTAACTTCTTGTTCCTTCACACCTTGTACACGCACCCATTTTTTACATTTATGGCATTTTCCCTCAAGAATTTCTTTTCTATCTGGAATACTAGTGAATCCAGCTGCTCTTTTCTTTTTTGATACACCATTAGTATTAATAGACCCTAAAGGTACTGTTCGAAATGATACTGGAGGAGAGTAAGGTAATGCTGTTATAGGATTAATTCCATGAAAGAAATTCATATGATACCTAAAGTAGAATAATTAAAAAATAAAATTATAAAAATTATTGAAAAAAATATACCAAAAGGCACTTATTTTCATTTTCAACCATACTTCTTTTCCTTGACCACCACGTTCAACACTTTCACAACAAATTGGACACATTCCCATTTTATTTATTCCAATACCTTTGATATATCGAGGATTATAAAGATCATCTGCATCATATTGAATAGGAGGATTGCCATTAGAATAAGTAGAACGTGGATGAGCAAGGTAATAACGGAAAAAATCCGGATGAATAGGAATGTTTTCAGGAAATGAGCGTTGGTTAGTGAAAGGTGGAGTAAAAGGTGACGTAGGCCTAGATGATGAAAGTGGAGAAAAAAGATTAGAAGAAAGTGAAGAATCCGAAGATGATTCGCTTTTAAGTGCAATATTATTATCGAAAGAATCTTGTTTTTCGGAATATATATATGGAAGATGAGCAGGTTTGTTAACAGAAAAAGTATTTTGTTTGTGAGAGCTTAAAAGATCAGGTTTAAGAGGTAAATCATCAACTTCATCTTCAGTAGCTTTTTGACGTATACGACGAAATTGTCGGCCAGCGACAATGGTCTTTTTGTTATTAGAAAAAATGCGTTTGGATGAAATATTGCTGGAAAGTTTCGTTAATTCTCGTCCAATGCGTTTTCCAAGTGTTGTTGCGCGAAGAGTTGCAATACGTTTAGTTTTAAATTGAGCAAGAACAAATGATGAAAGAGTAAAAGTATCCTGTTTCTCCTGTAATATATTATCTTCGATAAGAGAATTAGTAGAATTTATATTAGAAATGCTATCATCCATATTACTGCTAGAATTGTTTAAAGAAGTTATCTTAAAATCTGTAGGAGAAGAGTGATAAAATTCTGTAAGAGAAGGTGTAATAGAAAAAATAGTAGCAGAGTTATTACAACTATAAATAGGATCATACTGAAAAGCAGAGTCACATAATGTAATAGAGCTATAAATCTCTTTCTTTTTAAGTGCTAATGTATTTGTAGATAAAGAAGCAAGAGGTTGTCGTAATCCATTTGTAAATGTACTTATCATCTTTTTTTTTCCATCTGCGTTCCACGCTCTATCTAACCATTCTCCCTCCCTAATTGTATCAGATGCTACAACACCATCTTCATCTTCATGCAATGATACTCCATCTGGTGTTGTAGAATCATCAGCTATAGAGGGTTCATCTGATCTTGTTGATTCATTCTCAATATTACCACTAAATACTCTACCTGATACATTTTTTAGATTTTCTATGCATTTAATATCAACAACCATCTATTCTATTAGTTGTAAATATTTCATTATTTAAAAAATACTCCATCAACGAGATCATCATGCCAAACTGCAATTTCTGCACGACTTTTTTCCGGAATATATGCACTTGAAAATACATTTACAGTTGATGTTAAGAAAATATCACATGCATTTCGTCTAAATGCGTGTGATAAGTCCTTTTCTTCTTTCATTTCTTAATTTTTTTGTTAAATGAAAGATAATATATAATCGAAATAGAAAGATTTAAAAATTAATATTTTAATATTTTATATTCATATAATTTATAAAGATTTCATAAAATAAAAGATGTTTTAAAACTTTTAATGAAATTTTATAAATAATAAATATTAAAAAAAATATTTTTAAAAGTATTATATAAATAGAATAAAACTAATATTAAAAATATTAGTAAAGATATTTTATTAATATTATAAACCAAATTTAATGACATTTCTTAATATATTTATCAATTTTAAAAAATTTTATATTTTTATCATTTTTAAATATTTAGAACGGTTTATCATTATGATTAATAAAAAATAAATCTTTTTATAAAAAAATTTAACAAATCTATATGTTAAAATTTAAAGAATAGAGATTATTTATATAATAATTAATTTTAACAATAATATTATTGATATTTAAAAATATTTAAAAACGTTTGATTTTGATAGACGAATCTGGGTTTTTATTAAAAAAATCAGGTAATATCGATCGTTAAATTTTTAAAAAAAAAAAATTTTATATAACAATAAAACACAGAAAATTGTCTAAAGTACTGAATAATGACAGAGAAATATATATATATTGTTATGCGCTTATTTGCGATAATAGTTGGCCTTCTTTTATTATCGTTGTCCATTGATATTAATCAACGGCGTCAACATAAAAATTTAAAAACATTATCAAGTATTTATTATGTATTATTTGTAGGGGTTTTTGCAATTGTAACATCAATTCTTGAGTTTTCCAAGGTGTTTATATCATTTTTACATACACCTTTTCTTCCGCTTATCCTTGATGTCTTAAATCTTATTTTTACATTTAGTGCAAGTATTACACTTGTTTATATAACAGGGCTTCATTCATGCGCAAATTATGATTATGTGAGAAGTATTAAGGTATTTTTGGTATCGAAGGGCATGTGCCGTGAATTTCAATCACTTACATATTTGTCATTAATTCTTTTTTATATGTATGTTATTTCTTCTATTATTTCTGGGTTTTATTTTGGAAAAAAGAGAAATAACGGCTCTGGGAATCGGGTTTAATAGGGATTTTAAGTGTGTGAATACCCGTATTTAACTGGTAGATTGAGAGTAAATATCATTTTATATAATTTATATATTTATTTTTTTTGTAATTTAAATTTAAACTTAAAAATGTATGTTATGTAAAAAAAAAACTTATTTCTATGAGGATTTGAGGTCTTATTTATAATATTGATTAGATTTATTGGGTAGTTCTCTTGAAAATGTATTGATATTTTGAAATTTAAAGATTACGTAAAATTAATATTTTACTTGAAAATGATGCAACTGAAACTGATAAAACATCATACTCTAAGTTATTAGTGTATGATAATGAGGGTATTACAGATAAAATAATACAAATAATAAAAATCAAGTTTTATTCTTAAATATTATTTTATATAATGAATTAGCAGAAAAAAAGACAAATATAATTTTAATTTTCAAAAATAACTTTTTTTACTAATTCGTAGCTTTGAATATTTTTCAAAACCTTGAAGGGACTGGAAAAGTTTATTTTTGCTTTAGATTTAAAGGTATTTCTTATTTTCTTAAATAATAATAATTTCATGTTTAATAATGTGATACATCTAATATTCTTTTTGGAGGAAAAGTGAAGAATATTCGAGCATTTTTATAAGAATGAACTTCAAAAAAGAAGAGGTTAAACTAAATAAAAATAAAAACTATTAAGAGTACCTTAAAATTGATCCTATATTCGTTTTTTATATTGGTTCTTTTTTTATTGATAATAAACGTTATAGTCGTAAACTGTCTTTTAAGAAAGCTCAGTGTCATAGAGGGGGTTATTTTTATAGAAAAAATAAATAAAAAAGTGATTATACTATTATAATTATTTTTATTAATTTTAATGTAAAATTTCTACAAAATGATATGTGGATATATAATGCTTTCTGCATACATAATAGGAATATTGATATGGTGTTTTTTACAACTTATTTAAAATTATTCATTTTTAATAGATATAGTTAAATAATAAATAATATATCTCTAGTATTTCAAATAATAAAAAAGATTTTAAAAAAAATATCAGAAAACATTTCTAGAATTCTTAATACTTATATCAAAGAATCTTTTTTCTGATATTATAGGATTTTTTTAAAAGGATTAATTATTATATCATCTTATATATCAACTTTTTTTAGGATAACCCTCTTAAAATTAAGCTTTCTAACAAATTTTTAAAAATCATATATCCAACATTTTAACCTTCTTTTAGTTCTAAAACAGGAATTATACAAACATATGATTTAATTAATAATATTGATTTAATTGAAATTCTCGAAATTCTCTTATTTATATCGCAATATACAAATTCAGATATATCTTTAAGAATTCCAGTTTAAGTAATCTTTTTTATGGTAATCATTTAGAATTAGTTTCTTATTTAAAATTAAAAAATTCACTATCATCTGATAACCAACTTAATAGTATTGTAAACGATTTATCATCAGATTCCTCTATTTATGATGATGTTTAGCTTTAGTATATAATGTATATAAATTTATTCTTCAAAAAGGTCAAGTATTGATTTTTGTATCTTATCAGTCTTTTTCTCAAGATATTCTAAAACTATTGATAATAATAAAATAAATTTGCAACAAATATCTAGTGAAAATATTTATATGATATTTATTTATGGTATTTTTATATTTATTAATGAAAATATTAATTAATAATCAGTTGTATCTATGGCATTTCAATTAAATTATTAGACATTCCAGCAACCTTTATTTTGTTTTTTCTACACTTTTAAATAATTCTTCATATCTAGCATTTTATTTCGATGCTTAGTTTTAATATATTATTTCTGTTTCTTTAATTCTTTTATTAATTTTTATTTTATTCTTAAATATAGATTCTATAATAGAGAATAACAATATTCTTGTATACTATTATAATTCAATGTGATATTATTAGCTATATTTTTTAGTATTTATATTGTACGGTTGTATTTCAGATGGATTTGAAATTATATATTTTACATATGTTTTTATAGAATTTTTGACTAATTTTAATTCTGTTACATCTTATAATTTTTATAAAATAGTTACAATAATGAATAAAAGATTTATTATTATTTTTAGGATTATATATATTAATAAAATACTGTCATGATTTATCTATTTTCATATATTATATAAATGATTTTTTGTGATATTTTATTTTTAATTTTTTTATACTTCAATATCTTAGTAATCTTGTTATATTTTGTACTTTTTTATAGATATATATATATTATTGACTTTAAGTTTTTTTATTTTCTATGAATTTTAAATATTTTTTATTTTAATTAATATTAATATCTAAATTTTGATGTTAAAAATGCAAAAATGTTGTATTTCATTAAATTTAATATAAAAATTTTCTCTTAACCATATTTTTTTAAAAAATATTTATATAAATTAAAAAATAATTATAATTTCAAATCCCAAAATTTGTTTAATACTTTATTCTTAGTAAATAAAAAGAACCGATCATATATTATTTTTATTCGTAAAAAATAGAATTATTTTGATATTTAAAAATTGAATATATATTTTCAATAATTTTAAATTTTAGAATAAAATGAAATCATATTCTTAATTAAGAAATATTATTTTAGTATTACTGTGAATAGTTAAAAATTTATAAAATTTTTCCCAACTTATCATATCCTTTGAAGTTAAATTATATAATCATTATTTCTATGCTTTTCTTTTTAAAAAAGAATATTTTAATAACTAGAATGAATTTCCTTAATATCAAAAATATTAAAAATCTATAATAAAATATATTTTTAATAATATAATAGTTATGTATAATTAATCTTATATATATGCGCAGAATCCAAAAAAAATGTAATTTAAAATACGCATTTGATTTATTTTTGATCACAAAACATAACATTTTCAAATATTTCAGAATAAACATATCCACCTCTCATAGAAATTTGTACATTTTGACGAAAATTTTCCTTATTATTTCTTAGATCATCTGCTGCAACTTTATAACATTAATTATTAAACTTTTCGAAATTTTTATCTATTGACCTTTGTTAAGAGGATCTTCAGTATTCCTAAAGATCATTAATAATATTATTAAAAAATAAATAAATTTACGGATCAAGAAAAAGATATTGTAAACCAAACATAATAGTACTAAGACTAAGCACAGGTTTCCAATCTTCTCTTAAAATATTCAGACAGACATTTCCATCAAGATCTATATTTGGATGATAAACTTTTTGCATACATTTTACTTTAGGGGGGTTGTAAGGATAATTTATATCAATATTAAATTTAAAACGAAATGATCCTCCTTTATAAAAACCTTCTGTTTTTTAATAATATTATTATTAAAAAGATAATAAATGACCTTCATCTGGATCAATCATTAGATAAAAATTTAAAAAATCATCTGTATTTGGAAATTCTAATTTCATTCTAAATAAAATTAAAAAATTATTATCTTAAATATGTCTTAACGTTGTCGGCAAAAGAAGTTCGGTTATATCTAAAATCTTACTATGTCTGCTCATTGTATTTTATTTATACCTTTTTGAGCTCTAATTTGAGCTGCACTAATTCTGGACATTTTTATCTTTTGTTTGAAAAATCTTTTTATATATGATTTTTAACATGAAAGTATAATTTTTTGTTTTTATAAAGATTATTTTTTTTTAATTTAAAATCTCAATGTTTCATATATACATTTATTTTATTATAATAATATTGTATAGATGATTTTTAAATCTAAATTTTAAAAGAAAAACCTTAAATAATTAGTTTTATAGTATTAAATATATATAATTTTAATTTGATAAAATTTTTAGATTTTATTGTTAAATACAAAATCAAATTTTAAATATTAATAAAAATAAATAAAAGAATATATCTGGTAAAAAATATAAATCAGAAATAATATTTATTTAGGACTTTAGAAGATGTTAAAATTTTAGATATAATTTTTTTTTAAACAATTATTATCTTATAGGAGTTTCTCATTAATTTTGTTATAAATTAATATTTATTTTAATTTAGTAAATTAACACTTTTCTTTATGAAAAAGTATTATAATTTGATGCTATTTATTGAAAAATTATGTTTAAAATTAACAATATAGAAAGTATTAAGAATTTGGTTTTCATTTATTATAAAATTTTTCAACATATATCTTATTCAAGGTATATTTTTTAAAATTAACTAGAATTTTCAAAAGAATAAATTATATGAATTTATATGTTTAAAAAATACTATTTTATGTTAAATTATATTTATAATCTTTTTATAAATGATTTAATATTAAATAAATAATTTTTATTTATAATATCAGAATTTTTAAATATTTTTTATAAGAGATTTTTCTTCTAATTCTTTGTTAAATTAACTTTAATATAAGATTAGTATATAATTAAAGAATTCTAAATTTTTTAAATTTTCGAAATTACTCATTTTTAAATAAATTTATTGTTAATATTTATTTATTTAAATAATATCAAAAAACTCTAATGTCTCTTTCAAATAATGCTTGTTGTTCTAATATTCCTGTAATTTCAGATTATATTCCAAAAGGAGTTATGACAAAAATATTAGATATTGATGCGTATGTTATAGGTAGTAACAAAAAACATACATTGATTTGTATATATGATGTTTTTGGGTATTTTTATATTTTATATTGATACAAATAGAAATAACTAAACATTTTTAAGATATTGGCCGCAAACTAAACAATGTGCGGATTTACTTAGTAGTGAACTTGGTGATTCTAGAATTGTCATGCCGGATTTTTTCTTTGGAAATCCTCTTTCATTAAAGCATTTTCCTCCTGATACAGAAGAAAAGAGAAAAATTTTCACAGATTTTTTTTCAGGACCTGCTAATCTACAAAAAAATTTAATGATTATCGATTCTATTATTAAGCATCTTAAAGAAGATGGAACAGAATCCCTTGGGATATTTGGTTTTTGTTGGGGTGGAAAACTTTCTGTTCTTTGTGGAGCCAATTATGCGAATGAAATCAAATGCATTGCTATGATTCATCCTGCGTAAGTAATAGATTTTTTTTCTTTAATAATTATTAGTATGGTTGATCCTGCTGATGCACATAATTTGAAAGTTCCGATATGTAGCCTTATAAGTAAAGATGAGGTTATAAGTGATTGTAATGCATTTGAAACAATAGTTAAAACAAAATCCTTCTCAGAAAAGTGCGTTTTCAAAACTTTTAAAACAATGCATCATGGATTTATGGCTGCTCGTTCTGATTTGACTAATAGTGAAAATGTTGCATGTTTTCGTGAGGGGATTAACATTCTTAAAACATTTTTTCTTAATACATTATAAATTTAAGAATTGATATTATATAAAATGATTTTATTTATTTATTTTGAAATTTTGAGAATCTAATTATGAAAATACTGACATTTTTTTCAAAATAATAAAAATATGTTATTATTTAATACTTTGTTTCTTATTTTATTTTTATATTATATCTTCATTTAAAGATAAAGATACTAAAATATAACTAGAAAATTAATAAAATATTTGCGTTTAAATTATTTAAATTTATGAAATATACTATTTCTACAATATTTAAAGTCTAAAATCTGTTTCTATTTTTCTTTTAATTGCAGAAATTATATTCTTCTCTAATCATTATGATTTAAAAGAAACATGATCATGATCATTAAAAGGCATAATATATTAAAACAAAATCTTTAAAAATAAATATTCTCTGAATAAAGTATATACTTTGAAATTTTGAAGAAACTTGAACTTTAATGAGTGAAAAATCGGAGATCGATTCTATGAATATTGAATTATTCTTATTAACAGTTAAGAATGACAAAATATTTAAATAAGTTTAAGAAGTCATATTTATTTAAAAAACAGTATTCTCTTGAGATGAATACATCGCAAAGTTTACTTTGTGGTACAGAGACAGTAAATGTTAAAAATTTAAGAAATGATGATCCATGGACTTGGGAATATATTTTAGATGAAGAAGTGTATGATTTATTAGAAGCATGTTATGTAGAAGTTAAATCAAGGGGTGTTATGATTCCTCTAGTATTTTTACCTTTTAGGCCATTGTCTAATGTTTTATCAACAAAAGCATATATTCGGAAATTTTTTTTAGCTGATAATGATTCACATAAAGAACAATATATTCGGGAATTGCCACTAATAGACATTTATGTAATAATTGGGATTATTCGCTGGTGTTGGTTAAGGTTAATTGATGGGGTAGTAGGCTGGAATGTCTATGAAGCATTTAGAACACTTGAAAGAGGTGCTTTAAATTATATGTTGAATTAAAAATTCATTTATTTAGATACGAAATATCCGTTTAATGCTTTTTTCGATTATATTCCCATAATTGCAGGCTCCAAGGTTCGAGAAAAGATCATTCTTGGGTTTTTTGATATTTTATCAGCTATAGCAGCTTATTCAAAAATTAATGGACTTTGTGGAGACAAATTATCAAGAACAGCGGGTTGGTGGGCGTTTAATTTTAAAGACAGGGAGCAAGGATTCCATAGAGCATATAGTAATTGGAAGAAGTTTTATCTCAAATTTTTAAATCAATATTAATAATGATCTAGATCAGCAGATGCAAATGAACATTTATTTTTCGCCTATCTTAGGGGTATAAAAGAACAACATAGCAATACAAAACTTTATGTTCCGAATTCTATACCACTATCTCTTATTAGATTACTTGAGCAAACACCGTATCCTTTGTCTATATCATCACCAATAACACTTCACCACAAAGACACGTTATGCGTTGATATGCTAGTGAATATGCCTAGTCCTAATGCCTTTACTGTTCTTCAGCGAATTGCAATACAAGGTTTAGATACAGATGATGAAATTGTTTCAGTATTATGGAAACATCGCAATCATATTGAAAATGCTTTAACTGATGAATCAAAAAGGATTCTTATGTGCATTTCTAATACATTAAGAAATATATCATCCTCAACAGAATCTAAAGAATGGGAAAAATTTATGAATTTTGGATTTGATTATATTGAAAATGAACCAAAGAATCTTGAAGAGGATTCCCTATATAAGATAAATAAACTAAATATTCATTCAGGTAATGCATTATTTAAAAATATTAAGAATTATAAATTAAATTAATTTTACAGAAAACGAGCCTGATGAGCATTTTCATGAAAATCTGGATTTAAAAACAAATCCTTCTATTTCTTCAAAAAAAGAATCTTCTCTTTCCAAAGTACTTCCTTGTGATAAGGTTTTTTCGCCTGTAATTGGAATTCAATCACATTCAGAATTAGACTCAATTACAAAAATTAATACAGATTGGTTAAATGAAAGTACAATATCAAAAAAATGTCGTATTAATTTAGATGAAAGTTTTTGGGGTGTATGGATTGATTCTTGTAGCGAAGAAACACCTGTATTTAGAAAAAATTTATTTGGAAAATTTATTCTTTTTGAAATTGAACTGGATGAGAAAAAATGGATAATTGTTGAAGTATAATTGAAATTTTTTAAAAATAAAAGCTAATCTTTTTAGGAACAAAATAATAAACATGATAGATGTATATCCTTTAGTTCATTTCACACGAACTCTTCAATAAAAAATAAATCAAAACTTATCAATAATGTGGATAAATATAAACATCCATTGTCAAATAGGAATCACAAACTTAAACGCAATCTATCAGAATATTTTAAGTATCAAAAAAATAATATCATGAATCGATATAAATCTATTAAAACAAAAAAAAGTATTCTACCTTTAGAATATGAGCAGGATATAAAAAATGATAATATTAATAAGGATATTAAAAATCATTCAGATGTTGAAAATAATTTTATAGAAAAACAAAATTCTATGAAAGTACATTCATCTTATAAAAAGTTGGAATATATGATATCTTTAAGTAATAATGAAAAACAATTGGATTCTATAGAGACAAAACAAGAAAATAATATTCCTAATCATAAAATAGAAAATGATTTTGAGAAATCGCCTATTAAGGATTTAAATTTATATTCATATTCATTATCAGCAAATAAAAGATATGGAATATTAAATGAAGTTAATTTAAAAATTTCAGGTATTTTTATTTTACACTTTTTCAATACTAATCACAATAGATCTTAATGATCCGACATTAGATGCTCCCCCTTATGTTTCAAAATTATCATCATCTAAATCATTATTTAAAAATAAACCAGCAAAAAATATTTCAAATATAATTAATAATATCTATTCTAACTCGGAAAATAATTCCTATATAAACATTCCTGACGGTGGTCTTGAATTAAAAAGACAAAATACTTTTAAAAAATATAAAGATAGAATATTTAAAAGCACTAAACGTTATAAAAACATTCTTTCTCTGAACAATCAAATACAAAAAAACAACTAAATACTCATTTATTTCAATAATAATAAGATTTATAAAAAGTTGATTGATTAAATTTAATATTTTTATAAGTTTCAAAAATATATAAAAAATTCAGAAAATCACTAAAATTATAGAATATTAGTATACAATTTTAAACAATATAAATTTATAAAGCATCTAGGTTATCAAAAATATTAAAACTATTTATATATATTATTCTTAAAAATTTTTAAATATTTTTTATATACAGGCATTTCTTTTATATTTTCTAGCTTTTTAAATGGTTTAAGTCAACTAAAAATAAAAGGGTTAAACTATTTTCAATTTCATTTTTAATATCAAACTTGCTTTAAATTTAAAAATAAGATGATTATTTAACTTGGGAATTTACATAGGTTATAAATATTTAAACATTGCATTCTTAAAAATAGATAAATTATGATGATGTTTTAACATAAAATTACATAAATATAATCATATTCTGTATTGCTTCTATTTTAAAATTATTTATATGTTTATTATATTTATTTTATGCATTATGTTTTAAATATATGTTATTTACTAATTCTTAAAAATTGTTTTTCAAAAAATATTAAAAGTTTCAATCAAATTAGATTACATATTAATATTTTATATGTAGTTAATTAGAATGGAAGTCTCTGAAATCTAAATTTGCTTGTTTCCAATCATTAATATCATTATATTTATGTTTTAATCCATTCTTTGGGAAAAATTAAACGATGTTTTGATTTAACATGTCTAAAATCCTGAGGAATATCTTCAAACGTATCTTTTGTGTCCTTTAAAGTATATTTAATTAAAAAATCAAAAAATATTATTTGTACCTTTGCTTCTTTAATAAGTCTATGAAACTGTTTATTTAAATATTTTTTATTTTGAACTTGATGTGGAAATAATTCGCAGCTAAATTTTAATACATCTGTTAAAGGATTATATCTTGGTCCCGCAAGAATAATTAACTTATGACGTTCAACTGATGTAAGATTGAGATTACTTAATAAAACTTCCATAGTTACTTTTGATTCAGCAGGATGATTTTCCCCCATATAAGTAGTATATCTAAATTTTAAAATCTCTGATTTCTTGGGAGGTTCATATGGAATTGAAAACTCTTTTCATATTAATTAAAACAAAGTTTTTTTGTATTTATATCATACTTGATAAAGTAGGAAGTTCCCATGCAATTTTTCGATAATACTCTCTAATTTCCCTATGTTCATTAAGATAATCGTGTCCTAATGATGTAATATCATCAAATTCATATTTTTCTAAATCTTTTTGTTTATATTCATGAAAATTCCCCTGTGTTTTTGATATTTTTTTATTAATTATATTTTTATCTTTGTTATTCATTTGATTTCTGGTAATTATAGAGATATTTTGTCTTTTAATATTAAGAAATATTATTTTTATAGATTTTTTATAAGTTTTTAAGGTTTTTAAATTAAAAAACATTCTATATTGTAATATTAAAGTTAAGATTTCTGATATCAGATATTTCGACTTTTAAATATTAAATTTAAGAAATAATAATTATAAAAATAGTCCTAATTTAAAGAGTTTTTAAAAAATTTATGATTAAAGGGAAAACAGTATTTGTTACAGTAGGATCGACTCAATTTGATGCATTGATATTTTCAGTACAGCAAAAACAAGTACAAGAAGCACTTATCGCACATGGATTTTCCAAAATGGTAGTTCAATATGGGAATTCAAGTAACGTTTTTCATAATTCTGAGCGAGTGGAAGGATTGGAAATTGAAGGATTTAGTTATTCTGCAGATATTGAGGAAGTTTTTCAAACATCTGATTTAATTATTTCACATGCTGGTAAATATTTTATGAAAAATTAAATTGTTAATATTTAATATATATGGAAGGGTCTGGATCTATTATAGAAGCGCTTGAACTTCAAAAACAACTTATTGTTGTTGTTAATAATACATTAATGGATAATCATCAAGTTGAATTAACAGAAATATTAAGTCATGAAAATTGTCTTATTTCAAGTACACCTGAGTATTATATCTAATATGTCTTTATATTTTATTAATTTTAGAGGTCTTTTGCATACAATACAGAATCTTGATAAAAATAAATTAAAACCATTCTCATTTTCTACTAAAGCGATGTTTCCAATAATTTTAGACAATCAAATGAACTTTATCTAATCATTATGAAAAAATATAATTATACATGGATATTTATGTTTAATAGTATATATTATTATTGATAGTAATAACATGAAACTAGAGATTAAATTTATCATTTATTACCAAAAAATATTTATTATCCAAAAATTCCAAAATGCTATCAAATTTTAAAACTATATACATTAAAAATATGTTGTTGATATCTCTAAAGTAGAATCACTCTAATCTTACAACTAATTGAGTTCCTTAAAAGCTACGTACCAGGAAATTAATATACCTTATTTTGAAAAATTGAAATTTTTTTACATAAACTGCTTAAAAATAAAAGAATAAAAAAATTGAACTAGAATAAATAAAATATCAAGTTTTGAATTTCTTAAAATTTAGATGCACCATTATCCTAATGCTTGTATAATTAAATTAAAGAGTGTAAACCATTTAAATTTTTGAGTCTGAATTTTTTATTATACTATTTCTCATAAACATTAAAACCGTATTTTGAATGCACTTATATATTGTTTAGGTTTTGTTAAAATTTTTAAAATAAAATAGGTTTATTAAATTCTGATATAAAAATATCAGAATTTAATAAATTTTCATTAAAATTAATCTTTGATAAAATCAAAATTGCCATTTTGAGGTAAATTCTTCTTGAGTAAATCTTTTGGAATATCTATAATTATATTTGGATTAGTAATTGATTTAGAATTTCTTTTTTTTTCATCTTCATCTTTTTTTGATGTATTAACTATATATTCATGTGATTCTAAATCGTTCTGAATGTTTGAATTTGTTTCTGAAGAAATATCCATACTAGATTTAGATTGAGTATTAATCATTCTTAAATATGACCCATCTCGATATATTCTATTAGGGCGAATCTGATCATTTTTATTTATGCAATTACTATTTTCTTGATTGTTTACATAATTTTTTATATTTTCATGGAATTCAGTGTCAGAAGATAAACCAGAATTTGTCTCTATTTTTTTTTTGTATTTTTTAGGTTTTGTACTTGGAAAAGTATCTAAAGAATAATTTATCTATATTTTTAGATAAGAATAAAACAAATTATAGAATGAAATAATTAAACCTTTTTTCTTTTTCTTCCTCTCAACCCAATTTCTACATTTGGATCTTCCGGTGTATTTTCTAAATTATTATTTTCATTTACAATTTTGTTCCAAAAATCTATATCAACATTTTTTGATTTATTATCTTTAGAATTTTCATTCAATTTGTTCAATATAGAGGATTCCCAAACTTTTGCAAAAGAAAATGAATCAGTAGAATTTGTATTAACTTTTTTAGAAACATCATTTTCACTTTGAATCAATAAGTCTTCTATTTCATTATCATTATAATATATTTCCTGATCATCATTTTTATCTTCAAAAAGTGTTTTAGCCCCAAAACTAAGGATTGATTGATAATCAATGCCCATTTCAGCCTTTTCATCCATACTCTCGATTATTAAATGATCTAGTACCATTTTGCGTCTTGCTTCTTCTAGTATTTTTTCTAAATGGCGATTAATTTAAAATTTTTAATTAAACTATATACCTTCTGCTGTATTTCTCGTTATTAATATAAACACTAAAACATTTTTGGTTTGCCCTATTCTATAAGATCGTGATATAGCCTGAATATCTTGATGAGGATTAAAGTCAACATCATATATTATAATAGTGTCTGCAGTTGCTAATGACAATTAGAAAAAAAAAGAATTAATTAATTAATTACCCAGATTAATACCGACACCTCCTGCTCTTGTAGAAAGCAAAAAACAAAATAATTCCGAATCTTTTTCATTAAATCTATCAATTCTACGTTGACGATCATATGTTGGTGTTTTTCCATCCTAAAATATATGAGAAAAATGAAATTTTAGAAAAAACATACAATTCTTTCTGACTTGTATCCTGCATAATTTAACCAATCTTCAAGAATATCCTTAATATATTAATTAAATTTTTTATTTTAAAAAGAAATACCAATGTTAAAGTAAATTGAGAAAAAATTAAAACTCTTCTTCCTCTTTTTTTCAATTTCGGGAATAATTTATTAAGAAAATCCAATTTTGCAGATGCTTTTATCATTCTTTCATATTCTAAATGTTCATTGGGTAATTTTTCTTCTACATTTGGATTATAAACATATGGATGTGATAACACCTTCCTAAGCTGTAATAAAATATTTGAAAGTGCTGTATTATTATAATTTGTTAAAGGTCGTTCAGTAGTTGTTTTAGACATTATTGACATAAGAAGTTTTGCATTTTTAGATAAAATTAATTTATACAAACCTTTTTGAAGAGATGACATTGTTACAGGAAGTATAATCTCTAGTTTTTGTGGTAAAGATTTGAGAACATCTAATTTTGTTCTTCGTAGCAATAATGGTCTAAATCAAAAGTTTTAGGAAAAAGCAAAAAAATAATTAAAATACCTTAAAATATCATGCATTTGAGACACTTTTTCGGATGTCATATCTGAATATTTTAGATTTAATTTATTTGCATCAAATTTTTCTGGATGCAAAAATCTACAATTTTAAGTAAATAAGAAGAAAGTAACTTTTTATTACTGTAGTAAATTAAAAAGCTCTTTAATATTATTCTGCAATGGTGTTCCTTTAACTATCAGAATCTTTGAATTATTCCACAATTATACCTGTAAGAATGATACGATTTTGAGATTTATAATTGGTTAATTTTTTAAATAATAAACAATGTTCATTTTTTAAACGTTGTCCTTCATCTACTATTAAGCATTCCCAATCAAAATTACTTAGTATTGAATCAGTTATAATTGTATGATAACTAGTTATAACAACATGACATTTAAGATCTTTATTAGATAGCGGATGAAATAGCTGATATTGACGCTATAATGGATTAAAATAGAATAATGTCGACTATTATAAATATTTACTGTAATATCTCTTTGAATTTTTTCTCCATGATATGGAACAACTTGTAAATAAGGACTCCATTTTAAAAACTCGCGCTTCCAATTAGATATTGTAGAGTTGGGCGCAACGATTAAAAACGGCCATTTTTTCCATTTATGAAAAAGTACAGAACATAAGGATATTATTTGAATTGTTTTCCCTAAACCCATTTCATCTGCTAATATTACTGAACGCCCTTTTTGACACATGTAATATAACCAATTAAGTCCTTCTTTTTGGTATTCCATAAGCTGACCTCCTTGTATATATACTGGCTGATCTTTTATCTCGAGCTCAGAAAAAGGAATATTTTTCATAATTATCGATAATTTAACATCTCTATCAAGACTGTGTATATATTGACTCTCAACAAATTTTATGTAAGCATTTTTAAAGGCATCCCAGCGAGGAGAATTATATTTAGGCACTTTCTCCCATGTTACTGTTACTAAATTAATTTTTTAAAAAAATAAAAAATTTATACCGTCATTATATTCTAAACCTTTCCACTTACATAATGCTTTGTTTACTGTATCTATTGCATCTATTTCTTCCTCTTTATTTCTAAATAGTTTCTGATTTCTGGATTGACCATCATTATATATCACATCAAAAACAATATCAACAGTACAGTAATCCTCAGGAACAACATCCTCAATGGTCTGAATTGAAATATTCTCCTGAAGATCAAAATAATTTTTTATTCTTGAAATTCCAGATAACCAGAGTCCAGATACCCATGTAACTCTTAAATAAGATTGAGTTTTAAACTTTATAAGATATTCACGGTACCATTCAGCATAATCTATATGATTCTCACCAACAGTAATATCAATAGGTCTATTATCAGAAGAAATTCTCCATCCCAAAATTTTATCTATGTGATATGGATATTTTATACATTCGTTACAGGTCCAATTTTGAATATAATCTTCGATTTGGGGTTTTTCAGATCTTTTATCTTTAAATTCCCGTTCAGGTAAATGATAAAAATGGCATGCACGATAACATCTATAACATCTCCAAAGCAACCCTTTTGAATTATTTAATATAAATTCTGTTTCCTTTTCTTTTTTTTTTTCGAATTTATGAATAATATCATACATAGAATTCTCTTGCGATGTTTCATTTAGTTCTATACAATTTTCTCCGACTTTTCCACAAATATAACATCTATTTCTTAATTTTAATGATTTTTTCAATTCCATACAATAATAACAGCGAAAAACATATTTCCCATCACCAACTAAAGTCAAAATAACAATTTTATTGATTTTAGATCCCATACAATCTTGATGGTATGTTATACAACATCCTTGACAAGGTATTAGATCTCTACTTCCGCCACATCTTTCACAGTAAGGTTTATGAAAATCCATAAAATCATTAAACACTGGGAAAAATATAATATCCGATTTTTTTTTATCTCTCCTTACCATTTTAAAATGAGTCTCATATAATTTGTTTTCATAATGCTTAAAAGATGTATCATCTGAAAATTTATATTTATCTTCTTTATAATTTATAACATTTTCTTTATTGCGATTTGATCTCCTTATTTGGAATTTATCATTTATTGTGTTTTCATATCCCTTTGGTTTTATTTTTTTTTGAATTTCAGGACTATATGGCATGTTTATTTTTGCTTTAGAAAATAAAATTTCTCCTAATCCCATATTTTTCCATCTAGATGATGTAAAAATGTCATCATCTTCTTCAATATCTACAAAAAAATTATTGGATATTTTTTTCTTGGGAGAAATATGCAATGATTTGTTTTTATATAATAATTTAGATGAATGCTTCTTTCCGATTGAAGGAATATCATCAGAAGAATAATTGAGATCTTTATCTGAAAAACTGCTGTCTGTAGAATATTTATCCGATGCGTTTATTTTTTTTTTATAATCTTGTAATGCAATACTTCCTTGATGATATTTAATAATTTGTTCAGAATCAATCTAAAATAAAATTATTAGATATAATTTTTTATATAAATTAATTCATTAAATACTTTAGCTTGATATCCACCCTCAAATAAGACAATGTATTTTTGTTTTTCTTTTAAATCAGTGTGTACTTCTGAAATTATATGTTTTACAATATGTTCAGAAGGATCATAATATATATTTTTTTTTTGAATCACTCTTGAAATAATAATAGAAAAATTTGTCTTTTTAAGTAAATTTTGATACATTTTGTTGTTGGAATAATGTTCATCAAAAAAATAATGAGTTGAGTCTTGTATAGATGATTTTTTTTCATTTATAAAATACTCAGACAACTCATTCTTTTCGGAGTTATTATTAGAATTATCAAAAGAATTACTTTTTTGGTTTTCATTGAATGATTTAAAAGTATTTGAAAGTATTAATTGATTATTTTTAAAAGTTTCTTCTGTTTTTAATGATATTTCAGAAAACTCCTCTTTTTGATCTGAAAATACCACATCTTTCAGAAATTCCATTTGTTTACTCTTTATTTATCCCTCTAAAAAGAGACTAATTATTGTTTTAATTTTAAAAACATAATTAAATCCTTAAATTATTCATTTTATAATATTAATATTTTAAAAAATAAATAAGAGTTCCTATTTTTTATATGAATTCCCTCTTTTTCTTTGGAAATATTAGTCAGTTTATTTAAATATTAATTTTTATAATTAATTATGATTTAAATTTTTTGAATATTTGAAAAGCTCGAAGCTTAATTTCATTTTTTTATGAATATTAAATATAATTATAGATTAAAAAGAAATATTTTTCACTGTTAAGCCATAGATTAGTTCCAGTTTTAAAGATATTTATTTGGATAATATTTCCTTTATTAAAAAATATTTTTTTATAAAACATGGATAAAAATATATTATGAAGATATTTTTTTAAATGAAAGGCTATATAATTCAATTAAACTGGATATTTAACAAAAGATTTAGAAGGGAAATGGAAAGAAAATTATTAAAAGAATATATTTATGGTAGATCATCGGTTTTTGCTGCTTTAAGTGCAAATAATAGGGAAAAATTTTATAAATTATATATTTATGGCAATAATAAAAAAAAAGAGTAGGGTTTTTATATGATTGATTATTTTAAAAATGATTAATATAAAATAAGTGATATTTTAAAAATATCAACATTAATGTCTATTCCAATTGAATTTGTGAAAAATAAGGGTATTTTGAATAACTATTCTTTTAATAGACCACATAATGTATGAATGAAAATGATTTTTCTTTATTTTTTAATTTTTATAGGGGTTTGTTTTAGAAGCTTCGCCAATACAATGTTTTTCACTTACTACATACAAAGATCTTCTTGATTTTCAAATCAATTATTTTAATAATGACAAACTTAAAGTATTAAATAATTTATATTCTAAAAATCATCCGGATTTATGGCTTTTTTTGGATGAAATAACAGACCCGATGAATATGGGTGCTATTTTGAGAAATGCATTTTATTTTAGACTTAGTGGTGTAATTCTTGCTGAAAAAAATTGGTAATAATTTTTTATATGTTAAGATTTATAATAATTTAACAAGTGCTTCTTTATCTCCAATTGTGAATAAGGCATCATCCGGTGCATGCGAATTTTTGAAAATATTTAAAACCTCTAAGCCTTTATCTTTTTTACGTTCACTTAAACTAAATAATTGGAAAATAATTGGAGCAGTATCCCTATCTAAAAAAACAAATGATAATATGATAATTCCATATGATGAGCTATATATGCATCTCTCAGACTCTCCTACTTTACTTATAATGGGAAATGAAGGTAAATCTTTAGTATATATATTAGTACTTGATAAAAAAAATTAGGTAAAGGTATAAGAACATTAATTAAGAACGAATGTGATTTCTTGGTTACTATTCCATCTCCACAACTTTCTTCATTTACAATAGATTCTTTAAATGTATTTAAATAATATTTATAAATATCCATCAGACTAATTTATTTTTATTAGGTATCAGTAGCTTCTGGAATATTGATTTCAGAACTTGTAAAAATATCAAAGGTTAAAAAAAAAACTTAAGTTTATAAAAAAAAGATGTTTTAATATTTTTGAAACAAATAAATTAATAATCATAAGTAAAATTTATTACTAATTTGATTTCTTTTTACAATAAGGCTATATATGAAAATTTTCTTTATAAAATCCTGTACGAAAGTAATGCAAAGGTTCGTTTTCTGGTATAGTTTTAAGTTTTCCATCTAAAGAATCATAGTTGTTTTTTCCATATATTTGTTTAATATCTATTATTGTTATTATGTTATTACTATATTTTTTCCTTAAAAACCTTCAAATAAATCATTGATATAGTAGATTTGTGAATTAAATTGTTCCTGGGAAATATTTTTAGAGCTTTTTTTTATACTTTCATTATTATATGGACAATTTGTTTGGAGAACTGTTGTTAGAGTGTTATGAATATTATCTGAACTTTTTGATTTTTTTCCTTCAAAGTCAAAATAATTCTGTGGTGTAATGATATTGTTTTTCTTTTTTGCATCTCGAGACAATTTTCCTAAATATAAGGGCATTCCTTCCCAAAAAAACTGGTTATAAAAATCTGAAACATTATATTCATCATTAAATTGTTCTACTTCATCTGTCTTACAAGCTAAGTTTTTGTTTAAGCATGAAAAAAGAGAACAATATGGTTCTGTTTCGTTTTTCAGTTGTTCTTGGGGAGTATTAAAAAAGTTAAAACACATAGAAACTTAAAAGTCCAAAATTCCGTCCTACTATCAAAATAATTAATTTAGTATTCTAGAAGCACTGAAACATTATAAATAAGAACATATTCTCTTTTGGGTGTATTTTCTATCCTGTTTCTTTTTTTTCCTTTTTGAAGATAATATTCAATTTTAGATTAGCACGCATTACATATAATATTTGAGTATTTCAAATTTAAAAAATACCGTATAAAAATAAATATTTTAGCCCTTTATAAAGAAAATTTCAAATAAAAATATAAAATATCCTTTGTTATTTAAAAATATATTGTTTTTTATAAACTTTTTAAATAAGTTTATTTTTCCTTCATTTCAAATTATTAATAAGATAAAAAATTATATAATTTCGACAATATTATTTTTAAAGATCTTTGTTCTTTCAATTTTTTTAAAAGTAATATTAATATAAATATTTTTTTCAATATCTATTAGTCATTTATTATGTTTTTTTATAAAATCTGTTTTAAGTTTAATCTTTATAAATATAAAATTAATATTATAAATGAATTACTTTATAAAGTTGTTTATTTATAATATTAACATATAATGCATCTTGATATGTCTGGTTTTATAATATAATTTTTTAAAATATATCATTTTTTATTTTAAGTCTTTTTATAAGTATTTTTAGTCATTTCGAATAGATAACCTCTTAAGACTAATTATTTTTATGCAGATGATTATTTGATATTACTTATAAAATTAAAATTATATAAGTAATAGAAGAATAAATACTTAAAAGGAACCCTTTAAGATGATAATTATTGTTTATATGCGCTTTAATTGATTATAGAAAAAGATATTAATAAAAAAAATTAATTATGAGTTATTTAGGGGATATTTTAATTTCTAAATCACAAGAAATACCACCAGCATCGTATATTTCTCATAGAGGAGCAGTCTCAATTGTTTTATCATCAATTAATCAATTTAAAAATTCTTTTTCAATACCTTTAGATTTTTCACCAAAAGTATTACGATTAATTAATGAGTTTCTGGATTATATTTTGTTAGTTTTTTTAGATACATCTCAATCAGTTGATATTTCATGTTTAAGAAATGCAATATCAAATCAGTTACCGACTCATTTAGGTGTAGAAGCAATTTCTGAAGCAGAGGCAGAATTACAAGCTTATATTGATAATGAACCTTTATTAGATAATTCATGTTTGGAAAATGATCAAAAAATTGTATGGAATTTGGATGATGTTTGGAATAGTGCTCGTGCAAAATGTATGCTATATTCTACATTGTCTGATCAAGAAAAAGAAAATTTCCCTAATAACATCTGGACTGATCAACTAATATCTCCTTCTGTTGCAATATATATTACATCAATTCTCGAATTTATTGCAGAACACATATTACTTGTTACCGAGGGTGCATGTCGTGAAAGATTAAATCAAGTTAAAAGCTCACATCTTCCAATGATTGAAGAAAAGGATTTATGCAAAGGACTTAAATATGATGGAGCAATTTTTTCTTTATGGAATAGATGGAAGTCTGAGGACATTATTTTGGATTTAAAAGGGAATAAAGACTCTTTAAATATTATGTCTATTATTACAGTTCCTATTTCCTTTTATGAAGAAACTAATTTAGGAGAAAAACATCTTGATAATAGTGACACTGAATTTACTGATGCCTCGCGTAGAACCAGCGTTAATGTTGAAGAAAATATAAATATTATGAATACCAGTATGTATTATAATGAATTAACTATAATATATCAACTCATATATCAGATGATTCAAATTATATTGTTTCAGCTAATAAAGAAACAGTTTTATCCACTCCTGTGTTGAAAACTATTTCTATGAATACTGAGACTGGTGAAAAGTTATTTTTAAATAGAAAAAATGAGCAAAATAAACATTTTTATGATGCAAAGTTACAAGAACAAATTAATTTAAATATTAATAAAACAGAAAATGAGATAGATACTTCTAAAATAGTTCAATACGAAATGAACATTAATAGAATACCAGAGAATAGATCTCCTTTAAAAAGAGTTTATTTTTATTTTTTATATAATTTATATAATTTCTAATTATGTGGTAGAAGATATTTCGTTCACTTAGTTGTGAGGAAAAGAAGTCAACGAATATCTCAATTATTTTTAAGAGTGATAATGAGGTACTTGAAAATATTATAATTGTAGTAATAATAATAATTTTTAGAAAATTTTAACGAATAATCAAATATTAGATAATACTTTAAATACAAATTTACTCGAAAATATAGTTTTTCTAGAAAAGACTTTTAAAAAATCTAAATCTGATTCTGATATTTCTAAAATTATATCTTCATTTTTAGAAAATACATCTATTAGTGATGATGTAGCTGAGGATTCTCTCACTGATCCATTTAGTACAGACATGTATAGTCAATTTTCAAATATTATATTGAAAAATCAAAGTCATTTTTTTATAGATGAGGAATTATCAGATCAAGTTCAAAAGTGTTCGTTGATTAATAATGATAAGACATCTACTTTTAATACAATAGAAAACAAAGGCTATGAATTTTTTATTAATAATTATAATTCTAGTTATATAAATAATTATGATTTAAATTTATCCTGCAAAAAGACTCGTAATTCATCATATAACAAAATTTTTCTTAATTATAAAACATTAGGATCTGAACAAGGGGTGTATAATCCCCCTATAAATTGTATGAATACAGATTTAAAGACATTGGTATATAGAAAAGATAAAAATATAATTGAAACTCCTTCTAAGCCTAGGAATTTTTCTTCTAGTGATTTATTATCGAAAAGATTATCTTTAAAAATTAATACAACTTCTTTAGTAAATGAAATTGAGCAGAATAATTCTTTGATATTAGAGATATCCACATTAAATAATTATTTAAAAGCTAAGTAGAGTCAATATTTTTTCGATGTTTTAATTTTAAGCTCATTTAGTACCTTATACCAGAATACAAATATACTGGATTTTAAATCTTTACAATATGAAATAATGAATAAAATCGAAAATGACAAAAATAATTGTTTTAATAATCATATAAATAGTAATACAACTATGAAAATATTTTTAAATCCAGATGATTTAAAAGAAATTGATGTAAGAAATTTCTCTAATCTTTTTAAATAAATTTTACCTTATAATTATCAGTTTGATGATAAAAAATCATATATGGAGTTATGTTGTCAAGCAATAAGTGTTCCAGATATCTTAAGTCCATACAATAAAGAACTTATAAATAGATATTGCGATACCACTAAAAGCAAAGATATTTCTACTTTTGATAATGATATAAAAATATTTGTTTCAAGGGAATCACCGGCATCTGAATCATTGAGTTTTTGTTCTGCTAAAAGTAAACAAATTAAATTGAACTCGCAAGAATCAATTGTTTATAGAAATTCAGATACAAATTCTCTTAATGATTTATCAACAAATTCTATTAATGATATTGATTGTGATAAATCTTTGAATTCTGGATTATTTGTTGAGTATACTTTAATCCCGGAACCGTTTAATGTAGATAATTTTAAGAATGGTATGTTTATTTCAGGATTTTTATCTAGTACTAAGTACAAAAAGGAGTAAAAAAAGATAGTATGAAGAATAGTTTTACAAATAAAAATGACTTAGATGTTTTGTTGAAGCCATATTTAAAAATACATCAAATAAAAAAAGAATCCTTGATTGAATTTTTAAAAAATTCTGAATTAGATGATTCGAAATATTCAGCATCTAATCAAAATTCAAATTTATCCACAAATTTTGTGGAGTTTCAAAACTCGGAGTTATTAGATAAAAAAGTAAATAAAGGTTCACTTGAAAAAATGCAACTTTTTAAAGAATCGTCAGTGAGTTGTTTAAAAGATGATATTGAATCTGAAAAAACTAATAATAATTTAAACAAAACATTGTCAGTTTATAATAAAGGTATTTCTTCAAAAAATTTACATCAAATATCAGAATCTATTGAAAAAAAAAGATCAGAATTTCTGGATGATATATCTTTAAAATCTTGGATTTTTCCTTCTGAAGTTTTTGATTATAAAAGTTCTATTTCTCGAAATTCAATAAATTATGATATAAATAATCATACAAATGAATTGGATTCCAATAACTACTTTTTAAAAACCAATGAATTTAAAGAAACATGTATTGAGCATAAAGAATCTTTAGTAGATTTTCTAAAAAATACGTCTCCTGTGAATCACATTGAAGAAAGTTTTATAAATGATTTTTATAGACCGAAAAAAAAAAGAAATATATTTTTTAGATGGAAGAAAAAAAGATATACAGAAGATTAAAGTCTATGATGAAATGCAATATTCATTTATTAGATTGAAATAGTTATTGTTTTTAAACATAATGAATTTCTAAAAAGAAATCATGATAATTTGCAGAATAGATATCATATTTTCATTTTTATATAATTAAATGCATGATACTTTTAGAACCATTTTATATATAAATATTATAAATATTTTTATTTCTGAAAAAGACTTTAATTGCATGAAATAATTCTTAAATAGGTGGTGCAGGCCGTTGTATATTTTGAGGTATGAATGGAGGCTGCTGGTTAGGTTGAATCTGAGGCATACCTGGTGGTGGTACAGGTAATGGAGCAAATCCTCCAGAGAATGGGAAATTTAATCGGGCTAAAAACAATTAGAATAATTCATTTTATAACTGGGTATAAATACGTGGAGCACCAAATGGAGGAGGAAATGGCATTCCGGATATAGGTGGTGGTAATGGTGCATCAAGCATACCAGGATGTGCTGATTAATGTTTAGAGTAATAGATAAAATAATATAAGAATAATTTACGTGGAAATCCTCCTGGAATCCCAGCAACAGGTGGTGCTAAATATTAATAAAAAACAATTAAAAAAAAAATTATAGTCATACGTGGCATTCCAGGAATTGAATGAAACATTCCTGGAATTGGTAACATAATAGGTTGATTTTCATAGGCCCTAGTTATAGAATCAATAACATTTTGCGCTTTTTCATGACTAATTTCTAAAACAATAAATTTAAAATTATTATTTTAAGATAATTTTACCTTGATAATATTCCCGGACATTTGTAATATGATTTTTTCCTGCATTATGTGCTTTTCTAACAGAAGCAGAATCATGTGTTAGAAAAACATCGCAATAATCACAATAATCTTATATATTTATGTTAAATCATGTTATTTATGATAATTTACTTACAACGCGGCATTTTAATAAATCTTTGAAATTCAATATTTTTATGATTATAAGATAAATTTGAGGAAAAAAATATATATTTAAAAATAAAAAATAATGTTTTCCTTTAAATATTAATGAAAAATGGTGATTTAAATATTTTAAAATTATTTTTTCAAAATTACTTGGTTAATCGGCAAATAAGTATAAAAATTAAAAATATCTTTTTTAGAATAAAACATATGTGATTTTTATATTTATAAAATTGTTTAAATATATAGAATTTATATAATTAGAATTTTTTTTATAAAATAATTAAGTCAGAATATGATTTATGTATTTATAATTATTTTAGACGTTCTTTATTTAATATTTGTCTAATATATTCGCAAGAAATTCCTATATCTTCTGATATTTTAAAAACATTTTCAATTTCTGATTTTATATTTTCAAGAAGTGGATTATTTGTATATATATCTTTTAAAATAAGATTCCCATTTTCTTCAATAGATAGTTTTATTTTTAAATTATGAGATATCATTGAAAAAGAAATTTTGATTCCTAGATTTTTTTCGTAAAATGTTGTTATATTTAATTTTATTTTATCTTTTATGTATTCTTTGTATTTATTTTCATATATTAAAGAAACTTTACAAGTATGATCATTAATATAACTTTTAGTAAGAGTTTGAAGGAGAGTATACTTCCGAAGTATCTATCATATGTAAACATTATTAATATATTATTACGTATTATACTCTTAGGATAGAATGAATCTGCCTAGGATGATAAAAAGGAATGCGTTTTAAGAGATACGATGGATATAATGTGGATTTTTCTAAAGTATAAAATTGACATTGAGTTAATGAAGAAGGTAAATGTATTTTTCTTTCTGTATGAATAGGTAGTTGTTGAGAAGTCTAAAAGAATTAGTAAAAACTAAATATAAATTATAATAAAATACTAAAATAGTTTCATAGATCAGATTATTATCATCTTTAAAATCCTTTATAAAAATAGTATCATCATCTAATTCGAGTATTTTAGAAATTTGTTTGATATCTTCTCTATAAATTACAACAGGAGGATCTAATATCATTACAAATTGACATGAGGGAGAAAAATCAGATGGAGCAGTTATCCAATCATATTTATCACTATTAAACTATTAAATGTTTAAGAATTTTATAAAAGATATACTTTGATAAATTAATTTTTTGATTCATCCACTGAATATTAAGGTTTGAAGAAATAAGAATATCTCGTTCTTCTGCCTCTATTATTATTCTCCATAATTTTTCTTGAAAAGAACAATGGCGTCTTTCTTCCCAATACCAAAGACTTAAACCTACAACATTTGCTGTATCAATTTCGGGTTTTCCTGACTTTTCACATAATATTTTTTTAGGATCACAATAAGTTACAAGTTCATAATCATAAATTTCTTTAAGAGCTGCGTATAATGACTTAATTGCTGAAAAAACGTCCCATGTAGGTGGCGATGATAGACGATCAAGACGAGTAAGACGCTGAAAGTTATTTTTAAATGAACTTAAACGGTGTGATTCAGAAAAATTAGCTAGAAGAATAGCATTTGTAGATGGGGAAAAATACTGCCCCCCTGTAGAATCTGCCCAAGTAGTAGTAACACGAACAACTTTCCAATAAACAGAAGATTTTTCTAAATCTATCTAAAAAGTTTTAGTTTAAAATAAATCATTTTTATTTGAATTACATCTATTACTATAATTTTCCCTCCAAGACTAAGTGTAACTCCATTTTCATAATTTTCCTGGAAGCACTCAAAGCCTTCTTTTTTTCCAAGAGCTTCTAGTGCTTCTATATCAATAAATCCATCTGTTTGTGTTTCTTGAAAAGCATCAATTACCATATCTATTATTTCAGAAGGCGAAAGATTGTTTTTTTGAAGATATTTCTGAAAATCTGAAAGTATTTTGTTTGAATAAGAATTATGTTTATGAAACTCTTCTTTTTTTAACATTTTTTTTAAAAAGACTTAATATGATAATATTTAGTTAATTATAAATATTAATTAATTTGGAAAAATGATTTAAAATATATTGAAATAAGTCAAAAAAGATGCTTTTGAATTATAATTCTTAAAATCAGTTTAATAAAAAATATAAAAAATATAAATATTTAAAGATTTAACTTATTTTTTAAGATTAAACCTATGTAAAACTAATTTATAATAATTCCATTATCTGCATTTAATTTGAAATTAAGTTATAGAATAGAATATTTAAAATGTGAGAAACAGAGCTAATAATGTGTATTTTATTAATTATCATTATAAGATAAATTAATCTTGTTAAAAATTTCTTTAAATATTTATTGTTTTAATGAAAAAAATATAAAAAATATATGTATATATAATAATTTTAAATTATTTTTTATTAATAATAATATGTAAAATCTTAATACTAAATAAAAGTTCTTAATAAAAGTTAAATCAGTTAAATTTATAAATATTAAAGGTGAATGATAGAAGTCTTTATTATGTCAATAAACAATTATGAATTTTAAATAAAATTAGAATTTTATATGAATATAACTAACTTTTATGATTTATAAATAAAGAATAGTGAAATAAGTATTATAAATTTTGCTCTTTTTAGTAATGGTATATTATATAAAAGAAAATAATATAAATATGTTTCAGTGTTAGTTTTTGTTAAAAATTGTTTTTATTATGATATTCAAAGCTTGATATGAATTAATATTTGATATTGGTTAATAAATCTTAAAATTTCTAAATATTTAATTCACAGATATTTATAGAAGGTAGACATATATGTTATAATAAAAATTTCATAAAAAATGACTAATATACTTTGATTTTATGTAGTTTCAAGATATTATAGATTGTTTTCATTGTATATTTTAGTATATAATATATTTTTGTAATTCAATAATAGTTTATAAATATTAATATCACAATAATAAAATTTTTGAATCATAGGAAATTTATAATAAATTATATGTTTCACTATATTAAGAAAAGTGCATTTTTTGAAAACCTAAACAATGAGTATAACAATTAAATTTATTTAGAATTAATCTGAATCTCTAAATTCTATTATAACAATAATATAATTTTATTTATTAAAAAATAACATTATTAATAATAAATTCTAAATTATTTTCTTGTAATTATTAGAAATTTATTAAAATATATTACTATTAAATAATATAAAAAGTTTTTTAAAAACTTATCTTTAGAATTTACTCAATTTATTAATTTAGGCATATTTTATTTAATTTTTTTAAATTTAAAAATATATTATATAGCTAAAAAACAATCATTATTTATTTATTAAATTGATTAATATACACTTCTAATTTTATTCATTAAAAAAAAATGAAAAGTAATTTGCTTATTTTTAAATATATTAGTCTTAATTCTACGTTTAATTCACAAATGATGAAACGATATACGTTATGTTCAAGTTAGAGAATATTAATTTTAAGATTTAGAAAAAAATCTTTTTGATGAATTACAAGAATTTTTAAAAAATTTACCTTCTTCTTTTGTTCTGTTTTGTTTTTTTGTTTTTTTTTGTCAAAATAGCTTTTGGAACACGTGTTATACATTAAAAAACAAAACATTAAAATGGTTCATAATCCAGTAATAGCAGCAATTCTTGGAATAATTGGAACTGTAAAAAATAGATGGATTAATACATCAATAATTTATTTACTATAGATTCTATGGTGTATTCAGTTAATTCCTCAAATTATTATAAATTATCTTCGTCATAATACAGCTGGTTTACAACCATTCATGCTATTACTTTGGTCTGTTGGTGGGATTTTTATGGGTATTTATAATATTTCACGTAATTTAAATATCCCATTACAATTACAACCGCATCTTTTTCTTGTTTTATGTTTTATTACATGGGGACAATGTCTATATTATGAAAATGTGATTCCTTATCCTTTTCAATTAAAGTAGCTAAATGATGGTAGAAATGGTCTATTTATAAATGCATTATTGTTTTTTCATTCAGTGGAGGGGTTGCTGCATTAATTGAAACAATAAGCATTCTTTCTATATACGTAAGATAAATTGTTTTTTCTATATTTAATATAACATCAATATTTTATATAGAAGTTAATGTATCGGGGTATTAACTGGCCTATTGAAACTATAGGAATTATTTCTTCTATTTTAGTATGTATTGGACTTCTTCCTCCATATTATGACATATACATTCATAAAGCAGTTCGAGGGATCTCATTTATTTTTCTTTTAATAGACATAGGAGGTGCAGTTTTCTCCTTTCTTTCTTTATGTATGTTCTTTAGTATTTTTTTATATTTACAAAATAATATTTTAGTTTTTGAACCAAAATTTGATGTTCTTGCTGCTATTTCATATTGTAGTGTTGTAGTTCTTGAATTAGGTATTATTTTTTGCGACTATTATTTTAAGATATTGGAATGGAATAAAAAAAGAATATGGAAACAAAAATTAAATCAAGATGCATCAAATAAAACACCTTATTTGACCCTAAAGATTATAGACATGGAGACATTAACATCCTAAAATTCAGGAAAAAAACTTAGAAAAAATATATTAATCCTATTTTAAGGATATTTTTATTATCATTTATAAAAAAACTGTAAATTATTTAATCTTAATATTATTTTGGTATGTATTCTTTATAGCATGAATGCTTGGTGATTCAAAATATTTATGTTTTGAGTTTTATATAATGTTTTTATTGATTTTTTGGTAATTGGAAATACTTGTAAAATTATATATATGGTAATTACTTTGGTATTTTAATATAATTTAATCAAATATTACTTGAATTCTGGTTATTTAATTATTTTGTCATAATTGTGTAAATATTTTTATAAAAAAAATTTATGATATTAAATAATTCATATATATTTATATTATATATATATATATATTACTTTTGAACAGTTTATAACATTAAATTATGAATTAAAACACTATTATTACTATATATTATAATTTAATAATAAATTTTTATTTGAATTCTGCATAATAATAAAATCCAAAAATAGCTTTTATAATCAACAAATATTCTTATTCCATAACATCTAAAATACTTTATTAAAATGCAATTTCTAATATTTTTTTTCTGAAGAAATCATATTATAAAATATTAAAAAATTATAAAATTAAATTTTATAATCATAATTCTATAAAAACATATTTATGAAAATGTTGGAAGTGAATTAAATGAGTTTTCCTCAAGAACACGATCTAATTCTGAACGAATACGATCAAGTTGTTGTGAATGAACAAGTAATCGTTCTTGTAAATCCTAATATTTATTATTATATTAAAAAAAACTATAAATTTTTTAACCTCTAATACAATATCATGTGTTTGACTATCAAGATTAAGAATAATCTGTTTTACAGTTGGATCACTAAATATATTAATTTTTTTAATGTTAAAATAAAAATAAACCATTCAATTAATACACCTTATTTTTAATTAAAAATTAATAATAATAATTTAAAAAAATCACCTTTTGTCGCACGAGGCATATGTTTATTTAAAACAAAATTTATAATTAACTCTTTTTTAAATTTACTGTAAAATATGAAATTAAAATTAATCGAAATATGATTAATAAAAAAATTTATATCTTTTATTATATAAATAGATAAATAATATTTTAAATATAATTTATGTAATATATCAATTATAAAATTTCTTTTTATTTTAATTCATTTAATAATATAAACTCTATAAATATTTCATAGACTTTTTATCGTAAAAATTATATTTTAACTGACCTCTTTCATCCGTTTTTTTTTTATATCCGATTATCTGTTATATTTTATATTTTAATATTATATTTTTTAACAATTAACATTAATATTTAATTGAAAGAAAGAATGAAGAAAATTCGTATAGGTATTAATGGGTGCGTATAATAGAAAACTTTAATTTTTTTAATTAAATTATTTTTATTTAATTTAACCATATATAGATTTGGTAGAATTGGAAGAATTGTTTTACGGTAAAAATTTAGAAGATATATTAATAATTATTATAATATATATTAGAAACGCTCTTTCTTCATCTTGTATACAAGTTGTTGCAATTAATGATCCATTTATATCATTAGAATATATGGTTTACATGCTTAAATATGATACGGTACATGGTCGATATACAGATGTTTCAACTGAGAATGGTATGCTACGGGTTAAAGATTGTTTAATTTCGACTTTTTCTGAAAAAGATCCTGCATCTATTCCATGGGGTGAATGCAACGCAGGTTTTTTTTTTTTTGTTTAATATTTTCTTAATATTTTATAAATAGATTATATTGTTGAATCAACGGGAGTTTTTACAACTGTTGAAAAAGCTAAAGCCCATCTTTTAGGTGGCGCAAAAAAAGGTTTATTTTTAAATATATATATACATTTACTAATTAATTATTAATAGTTATTATTAGTGCACCATCTGTAATGATTATTCTTATTTAATTATATATTTTTTAATTTTTTTTTTAGCCGGATGCACCTATGTTTGTATGTGGTGTTAATCTTGACAGCTATGATCCTTCGCTTCAAGTAATTTCAAATGCATCATGTACAACTAATTGTTTGGCTCCATTAGCTAAAGTTATTCATGAGTATATTAAAAATGATTTAAATAACAACATCAAATCATCATTGTTAGGAAATTTGGTATTATTGAAGGGTTAATGACAACTGTTCATGCTACAACTGCAACTCAGAAAACTGTAGATGGTATAGATAATATTAATATATTTTTATTTTGTTAATTATATTTAGGACCGTCATCTAAGGATTGGAGAGGTGGAAGATCTGCTCTTACAAACATTATTCCATCATCAACCGGCGCTGCTAAAGCGGTAGGGAAAGTGATTCCATCTCTTGATGGAAAACTTACCGGAATGGCTTTCCGTGTTCCTACTACAAGTAATATTAATCTTTTTTTGCAAAGTTTACATATAATTTATAATTATTAGATGTTTCTGTTGTAGATTTAACTATTCGCACCAATAAAGTAGATTTTTCAATTTTTTCCTTTAAAATATTAAGAATATATAGTCTGCAACACTTGAAGAAATTAAACAAGCAATCAAAGAAGCTGCTGATGGGCCTTTAAATGGCATATTGGCATGTATTGATGAAGACCTTGTTTCATCAGATTTTATCGGTTCTACATATAGCTCAATATTTGATGTTCAAGCCAGTATTGCCCTTAACAATAAGTTTTTCAAACTTGTCTCATGGTATGACAACGAATGGGGTTATAGTTTACGTATGTATTTAATTCAATAAAAATTCGAACTTAATGTTTTTAGGTATATGTGATCTAATTCAATTCATTGCTTCTGAAGACGAAAAAGTTGATATTGTTAATTTTAGCATTAATAATACTAATGTATATTTAGGCTGGTATTTGATCTTATATTGAAAGATCATGATATTTTTAAGAAATATCTGATTTTGAATTAATTTATATAGAATACTTGTCTAAAATATTATTAATTGTATATATATTATATTTTTATAAAATATTTTTTGATTTATCTAGTAATTTATAATTAGTTATAATTTTGCAGAGTAACATTTAAAATATTGAATTTTTAAACATAAAATTGTAGTATATATCAATAATAAATAATACTGATATAAAATATACTAATATAACAGTAATTATATTTAATTATTAGAAATTACAATTATTTCAAACAATATCAGTAATAAAACCTTAATTAAATAATTTACACTAGTACTTAAATATAAGTACTATTATATATTTACAGATTTATTATGCTATATAGTTAAGCTTATATAAAAAGGTAAAAAACTTTTCTACTTTCAACTTAAAACAAGAACAATAAACTCATTTCTATAGTTTAATTGTTTTAGGCATAATTCTATAATTTTTAGAAATATAATAAATTAAATACTTTTTCTGTGAATAATGTCTGGATCTTCTTGATATTCTTCTGCACTAACCCACATCTAATTAAGAGTTAAAATGTACCAATTGAAAATAAAAAATACTTTTCTAAATGTGCTAAGACTTGCAAGAATTGAGCCACCAATCCATGTACTATATTTTCTTTCCGGTGGTGCAAAAATTTTAATTTTCATATCTTTTACAGCGAGTCGACGTATTTCAGAAAGTAAACGATCACCAAATCCTTTAAAATTATAAAAATAAATAATTAGTAATAGTTTTAATTACCCCGTGTTAAAGTAGATCCTCCGGATAATACAATATTTCCGAACAATGACTTCCTAAGATCTAAATCTACTCGACTAATAGCATCAACAACAACTTGATGAATGCCAGAATATTCTGAACCAATAATTTCTGGATCAAATAAAATTTCTGGTGCTCGAAATCGTTCTGCTCCAAGCTATAGAAGTAAATAATTGTTAACCCATAAATAAAACACATACTCGTAAAACATTTCCATCCGGAAGTTTAAATTCTTCTCCTTTAGGATGATTTTGTCCGCCAGTTATAGATATGCCAATCCATTCTTTTTCTTCTTTTCTCGGATCTAATGCAACATACGAGCATTTTTCTTTGATAGTTCTAACAATCTCTTTTTCCGCACTGGTACAAAACACTGTTCCAGACTTTCTAAGTAATAACTGTAAATATTCAGTTACATCACGTCCTGCTATATCAATTCTTCTTATAGCAGACGGCATTGCAAAGCCTTCATAAATGGGAACAGCATGTGTTACACCATCACCAGAATCCAAAACAACACCTGTTGTTCTCCCTGAAGCATAAAGAGACAATACGGCTTGTATTGAAGTAAACAATGCAGGTACATTAAAAGTTTCAAAAAAAATTTGAGCTGCCTGATCCCTATTCGTTCGGGGATTTAAAGGAGCTTCTGTTAACAAAACAGGATGCTAATCCATATAAACCTTAAATCCATTATCCATGTTTTTTTCATACTTCCTCTGATACAGTCTTAAGTTCTTCTGTATATATGAATTGCCATATCCGCTCCATGTCATCCCAATCAACAACAATTCCGTGTTCTATTGGATATTTGATTTTCAAAAGACCGCGAAGTTCTTGTGATTTATTTCCTATAAAAACATCTCCTTCAATTGCTCCTGCCATAATTCTTATATGTTTGGGTCGACCAACACTGAATTTTGTTATTTTAACATTCATAAAATGATTTCTTAAATCTTTACTATGATGGAAAAAAACTTTTAGGTTGATCTTCACCCGCAAATCCTGCTTTAATAATTCCTGATCCCTATGTAATTATTAACATAAAATTCCTCATTATAAATGTAAAAAAATACATTATCAATACATATCGGCTGATTAGTCAATCTTCAGAGTATTTAAAACTTATATATATATACATCATTAAGTTCATACACATCATGAAATTCCATTTTATAAATTTTTAATAAATCCCTTTAAATATCCCGTATAAATTCACTGATTAACCCGAAAAAAAAGAGTATCTATAATTATCAATATCAGAGCTTATTAATATTCTATTTATATGGCTTATTTCCTACTTTTTCTACCCTTTTTTCTCTTTAAATAATTTTTAATAAGTGTTAATGTTAATCATATCGTTAACAACTTACAAAAAAAATGAGGCAGTTAGAATTACCTCCTGCTGCAGATTTTCATACACATTTAAGATCAGAAAAGATGATGGAACAAGTTGTTCCGTCTATTCGTCTTGGAGGATGCTCAGTTGTTTATGTTATGGTATGTTTTTTAAACAAAATTTAATCATTTTTAATAAATTAAATATTAAGCCCAATTTAATACCTCCGGTTACAACAATTGATTCATGTATTGATTATAAACGTAAATTAGAAAGAATAGATCAAAATATAACGTTTCTTATGAGTCTTTATTTTTGTCCTGAAATAACACCTGAAATAATTGAAAAAGCGAAAATAGCTGGTATTGTGAGTATATAACAGATTTAATTGAAAAGAAATAGATCTATTTGACATTAGAAAGGTTTAAAAATATATCCAAAAGGTTTATATGTTTATAAAACTATAATTTTTTTAAATATAATAAAGGTGTAACAACAAACTCAGATTTTGGAATTGAAAGTTATGAACCCTATTATCCTATATTTTCTGCTATGGAAAAGCATGGGCTTATTTTAAATATTCATGGAGAGGTTTTTGGATCTATTGATGAAAATGATATAACAGTTTTAACTGCAGAACAAGCATTTTTACCAATACTTTATGATTTACATGCCCGATTTCCAAAACTAAAGATTGTACTTGAACATTGTACATCGAAAGCTGCTATAGAAGCTGTTAAAAATTGTGGAGATAATGTTGTAGGGACAATTACGGCTCATCATCTTTTTTTAACAATTGATGATTGTGCTGGTAATCCATATGCATATTGTAAACCTGTCCCAAAATTACCATCTGATAGGAAGGAACTTTTACTTGCTGCTACAAGTGGCAATAAGAAATTTTTTCTTGGTAGTGATTCAGCACCACATTCACGAACACTTAAAGCGGGTACTAAACATGTTGCTGCGGGCATATTTACCCAACCATATCTTATGAGCTATCTTGCAGAGGCATTCGACAGTGTAGGAAAACTAGATAAACTTGAAAATTTTGCATGTATCTTTGGGAGAGAATTTTATAATATAGGAAATACTGGTATGGATAAAAAAATTATATTAACAAAACATCCTTTTCGAGTCCCTTCTGAATTTGGTTCAGGAGACAATGTTACTGTGCCATTCTTAGAAGGGAGTATATTAAATTGGACTGTAACATGGAAATGATATAATAATATATACAACTAGTTCTATTTGTTTATATAATTTTGATGATATAATTCTGATTGATTATATAAATATCATAATGGTTCTGTTGTAGATTATTATTCTGCTTTGGGAATAAATCAATATAGATGGATTCTTCTTTACTATTTCTTTTTTTTCAATCGTTTCCTATCATGTTCATTATTTTGACGTTTATAAGTATCATTATACAAAAATTTTTTGCGTTCATTATATATACGATTTAAATGACTTATTTTGTGATGTAAACTATTTTTCGAAAAAGTATCTGACCGTGATAATTTATGATTTAAAGATTTCACTTTCCGTGCAAACCAGTTTTCCCTTTCTTCCTCCTTATGGATTTGCGAAGCTCTTTTTCTTTTTGCCCTTTCCTGGTGTTTCATATGAATATACTCAGAGGTAGATATAGGTTCATTATCAATGCGAAAAGCAGATGGTTCTAAATATCTGGAATATTGAAGAAGACGGCAATCCTATTGTATCTGAATAGATAAAAAGTAGTTTCATGGGAATATACATCACCGTAATGCCCATATTCAGCACAATTGTAACAATATCTTTGAGGTTTAAAGTCTTTTGGTGCATCTGGGTTAAATATATAGCATCTCCAAATTTTAGGGCACATCTAATGCGATTAATATTATTTATTGCATACATATAGAAAAAAAAACATCATCTGGGTGATATTTTGAATGACATGTATTACATATATTTGATTTTCGGGGTTTTTTACAATCCTATATTTATCAGTTTGAAAAAATAAAATATAAACATAAATCTTACAACAAGAATATGACCTAATTCATTACAATTATGACATTTTTGAAGCATTGGACATCTTGATGCTAAATGATCATTAACAGTTCCACAATTTGTACACTATTAATGAAAATATTTAAGTTGTAATTAAATTGATTCAAAAAATATACCATTTCTCTTGAACATTCACGGGAAATATGGCCCGGTTCTCCACATTTATGACAAATAATTTCATCTTTTGGTACACCAAAATATCGACCTTTACTTAACTAATATTTAATTTATAAACTTAAAAAAAATATATTTTAATCATTTTTACATGTATCCAATCGTTAATAGTTTCCGTATTTTCAGATTCACTACATTCATCACTGTCTAAATTCTCTAAATCTTCTGTAATCTTTTCTCGTTTATTTATTTCAGCTTTTTCTTTTATAATAGAAATTATTTTATTCTCTTGAATTAAAGGTATTGGTTCAGATTCAGAAAATACATTTAAATCATTTTTTATTGATTTCTCCTCTTCTAATTTATTCATTTTAGATTAATTAAAATATTTTATTAAAAATCCCTTATTTAAGCTATTTTTATCGCTAAAAATTCGGAAAAAAAGCACTTTAATAAAAACCCAATTTTCCTCTTTCATTAGAAACTTTATATTTATCTTTTTTCATATTAATACCTTATATTTAACCTTATTTAATTTTATTCATTTATTTTTTACGTCTTAATAAAATTATCGTCACATTTAAATCTCGTTAAAATATAATTCAACTTATTTATACATTATTATTAAATTTTATATAATTTAAGGAATAGAAGAAGAAGAAATTTAAATTTCTTAGACGTTTTTAAGCGTTTTTGAAAGTGAAATTGAGGATTTATTAAAGAATTTATTAATTTAAAATAACATTAAATATTTGAAAAATCCAATGTCATCTAGTGTATTACAACAAATTCATACATCAAGTATATTATTGGATGACATGCGACGAAGATCATCTTCTATTATTCATAATGTTCAGGCATGTACAGCAGATGAAAGTTTAGATCAAGCTAGTCAAAGTAATTTTAATTGTAACTGGGTTAATTTTAAAGGTAAATATATAAATATATATATATATATATATTATAAATAAAAGTTGAAAATATTTATATGATTAATTTAGGTGCATGGATTATTCATATTGTTGTAATTTCATGTCTTAAAATATTTTATAACGCTTTTCCTGCTGTCTCACGAGAACTTTCATGGACATTGACTAATTTGACTTACATGCTTGTAGTAGAATTGTTTTAATGATAAAAAATGATTAATTCTTTTAGAGTTCATATATTATGTTTCATTGGGTAAAAGGTATTCCTTTTGAATTTAATTCGGGCGCTTACGATAATTTAACTATGTGGGAACAAATGGATAATGGCGCACAATATACTCCAGCAAAAAAATATCTTACTGCTGTCCCTATTACTTTGTATGTTTGTCTTTATATTTTAATTATTTTTTAAATTTACAAATAGATTTCTTTTAAGTACACATTATACACATTATGATTTCTGGATGTTTTTTATTAATTTATGGGCTCTTACAATGGTATTAGTTCCAAAACTCCCCTCTGTATGTTTATTTAAATATAAAATTATTATTTAATTTTATTTTAGACTCATCGAAAACGTATTTTTGGAATAAATAAATTTGATTTGAATGATGAAATATAAAAGAAACTGCTAATAACTTATTTTATCTAAATATTTTATTAAAATCTATTATTTACTTAGGGCGTTATATTTTTATTTTTATAACGACGAATTTATATGTCTAATTTTTTATGGGAATATCCGTTTTTTTCAGAATCATTGCTTCTTTTTTTATTTATTTCACTGTAATATTTAACGAGTATAAACAGATTATTATAAAAACTAGGAGGTTTTACCTTTAAACATATTTCTATATATTATTTACATTACATATGATTTAAAATAAATTATTTAAATATGTATTTTTTTTTGTTTAAAAAATATTTTTAATTTTAATATATATTTAATAAAGATAAATATTAAATAAATTTTAAGATTAAATTTATTATTAAATATGCTTTTTTACGAATCATGTATTGATTTTTATTTTATCCTGATTTTAGAAAAATAGTATCTAAATTTTATTTAAAATAATTTTTTCTATATTTTTATCTAGAAAAAACCCAAATTTATCACTCAAATAATTTTTTAATGATTAGATGGTATGACTTAATAAATTACAAAAAATAATTTACATTTTATTTTCCAATTCATGATAATATTTTGTATATGAAGATATCATATTATAACTAAACTTTAATCAGATTGTAATAAGCTATCTTTGATTATATTGTTTGAATTCTTGTAATTTTTTCTCAAATATCACATAATCTATATCCTATAATATTCTTAGATACTATAAATAATATTTATATAATACCGATATTTTCCATTCAACACCTTCATTTATGAGTTCATCGTCACAAAAAGTATTTTCCACAGATAATCTACTTCCTGGATCACAATGTTGACTTTGAAATGTCACAACTGTTGAACGTCGTTCTCTGTTTATAACTTTAGGCTCAATATTATCTTCATTTTCATCTAAAGAATAAAAATAGCCTGTTTCAAACTCTCCATCTATCTCTAGATCGACAGAATATGATATACCTCTTTTCATTTCTCTTATAGCTACATTTTTGGTAATAGTAAATGATGAAGATATATCTTTTTCACTTGAAGTTAATTTTAATCCAATATTAAAAGTTTTCCAACGTATTCGTACATATCTAGGGTCTTTTTTATTTGATTGCTCAAGCTCTGAAAGTCGCTTAAATGTATCTTTAGATCCAAAATTAACAAATACAGTACGAATTTTTGAACTATATACACGATTCAAATATATGTACGGTCTTAGTCTCAATTGTGGTTGATCATCTTTTTTAATATAATCATCAAGGAGTAAAAGTAAATCCTCTGTTAGAATTTGTGATAATTTTGATTTTGGTTCTTTAAGAAGTCGAAAAAATTGAGATATGGCATATGTTCCTTAAAATGTAAATACATATTATTTAACCAATGCAAAATACCACCAATGCAAAATTCATTAGGCCAATATTCTCTACCAAATCGCATTTCTGCTGAAGAATAAGAAATGTAAGACGCAAGAGAGCGTTGAATAAAATCAAACATATATGTTAACGGTTTTAAGTCATTTGAAGAAGGAAAAAAATATGGTTGAGATGGTGCTTTTCTAGCATGTTTAAAAATGAAAGCTATGATCTTATTAAACACTTTTTTCTAAAAAAATTACTTACGAAATTTATTAATAGGTGATGGTAATGGTATTTCTTCTAAATTTTGTTTTAAGTTACATTGAGTCCAAAATGTTCGCTCAAAAATATATTTCTTATAAAAAACTACCTTTTTTGCTTTAGAAAATGATGAATTAAAGCGCTGCATAATTTAACAGCATCAATCTCATATATCTTGCCATATATCTTATCGTAAATCTTTTCAAAATAAATTTGTAGTGAAGTTATATTTAGCAAATAAAAATAAATACAATATATATATATATATATTCATGTTTCTAAAAGATTAAAACACAAAATGACTTTTAAAAAGTAAATATTTATTTTTATTATAAATGAAATCATAAAAATGATTTTTTTTTTAAATTTATTAAAAATGAAGTAAAATAATCCATAATGTTTAGTAAGAAGTATAAGTTAATGGGTTATTTTCAACTAAAATATTAATTTAATTTAATAATTTATATTAATATATATATAAAAATACTTTTTTTAATATTTTTTTCTTTTTAGAATCTTGAAGTTTATAAAATTAATCAATCATCAATTTATCAAAATAAAAATTCAAATAGAATATATATAAATTTTTATCTCATCAGAAAACAAAAGTGTTAATAGAAAATAATATTTTACTTTGATTGAAATATAAAATATAAGTATAATAAATCAAAATAAACAAGTAAAAAAGAATATTTAATCTAAATATTAAAAAAAATTCTTAAAAAATAAAATAAAAATTATATTTAATAAATTACTTTTAGCATTCTATTTAAATATATGTATATATATTTAATATATGTATAAGAATTATTAAATAATTCTTGGTTGTTATTCATTAGTTTTATGCTTTATTTAAAAAAAAACTTATTAAATTTAATCATTATTATCATTTTAAAATTTTAACAATTTTTGTAAGTAATATTTTATATTTTTCAATTAAATAAAAATAATATTAATCTAAGAAATATTTTTATTGAGTTTTTAAGTTGAAAAAAAATCATAAATGTAATACAGCATATAGATAATATCTTTAAATATAAAAGATTTTTTTAAGGTATTTGAAAATTTAAATGGTATCATGAATTTATATCAATAAAGCAAAAATTCCTCAAAAATATTTTAAACAGAAATTTAAGAAATAAACAATTCTTTTAAAATTACCAAAAAGATAAACCAAATATTTATAATTTAGAATTAAGACTGAATTTTTTATTAATTTAAATAGATTATTAGATTTTTTATATATTGTATTATTTTTTTTTAAGTATTTATTTAGTATATATATAAACCAAATTTATTTATAAAATTTGACTTTGAATTTAATTTTTTCTTCAATTATAATTACAATAACTTTGAATTTTAATATTATAAATTAGATTTTTAAAAATAAAAAATATAATATTTATTTTAACACAGAAATATTAAAAAATATGAAAATTTATGTTTTAAGATACTTTCGTTTATTTGATATAGCAATATATTATAAAATTAAGCTTATTTACAAATATATTATGTTTAAAAATACTTTAAAATATTAAAAATGATTATTATAATAATAATAATGCTTTTAAATATATTAAATTAATGTTTAAAATACATGAAAGATAAAAAAAATACAATTAATTTATTTATATATAAATAAATTAGTTAAAAACCTGTTTATAAATAATTCAGAATCTTAGGTATATAGAAATAATTATATGTTATAAAAAACAATCAATATGATGGATAATATCTATTGTCATTGAATTATATTAATTTGCAATATTATAACATTTTTTGTAATCTATAAAATAATTAATTCATCAGCATTTTTACAACCCATGACACAGAAAGAACACGAATATCAGTATAAGTTTGACCGTTTCCTATAAAAAGAATTGGAACACCAGTAGCCCATGTTATAGAAACTATAGTTCCAACAACGTTTCCAACAGTATCTATTTTTGAAATAATAAATCCATCTATTTTTTTTTTTAATCCTAAAGCGTTATTAAAATTTCTAGCTTGGGCAATTATATCAGTTCCAGCTAAAGCTTCTGCTACTTGAAAAACTCTATCAATATTATTTGTATTAACAAGCTAAAAATATTAATGAAAATTGCAAAAATATTATTAAAATAACTTTTTCTAATGATGACATAAGATGTGGATCATTATGACGTCTCCCAGATGTATCTATTAAAACTACATCAAATTCTTTTTTTTTTGCTAAACTATTAATATTTCTTTGCAAATAAAATAATATATAATACCATATAAAATAGCATTGCTTGCAACTAAATTAGCATCCCTTCCATAACCTTTTTCAAATAACTCAATTTTTCCTGATCCTTCTTTTTCTGATAATTGTTGTAAATTTTTAACATGAACCTGAAGCTGTTCTATTGCACCACTTCTAAAAGTATCACAAGCAGCTATAAGAACTTTTAATTGATTCCTTAGAAACCAAAAAGCTATCTTAGATAAACTTGTAGATTTTCCAACACCATTGACACCAACAAACGAAATAATATATGGTTTGTTTTGAGTTTTATAGTAAGTAATTTCTTTCATAAGATCTATAGGTGCTGACGGAGTTAAAATTCGCTTAAGAGAAGATTCCATTGTTGTTTTAACAATACCCTGAATAGCTAAAAACTTTAATTATGTTTATAAATCAAAACTTATTTTACATTGAAAAGTACCAATATTTTTTCCAATTAAGCTATTTTTTACAGATTCACATAAATCATCTGCAACTTCTTTTGCAATATTTTTTTTTAACAACTGTTCATTCATTTTAGTTAAAACTAAAGTAAGGTCATTTAATGAAAGAGCTTTTTTTTTAATAATATTAGTAAATATATCAAATACCCCTGGACGATTTTCTTTTATATCATCATTTTTTATATCAAAACTTTCAATATCATCATCAAATTCTTTAATAACAAAACCATTCTGAGTATTCTCAAAATCCCAGTTTTCTTTTGTTAAACGAACAATATCATTTTGAACAGAAAGTAAGGGTTTTTTAGAGTCAACAGAATAATCAAGAGTCTCCTGAGTATAATCGTTGTCTAAAATATCATCATCTATCCATTTACGCATTATTTTTTTATTTTTTTTAAGAGATTCTCCATTACTAAAAAAACAGGTTAATAATTTTCTATAAAAATAGAAAATTACTTCAATTGGGAAATCTCTCCTGAATTTTTTTTAATATTTTTATTCAAGTTTCTTTTTTGAAGACTTTTTTTTAAAGGAAATTTTGTTTCTTCAGGAGAAAGTGATATTTGAGTAGAAGAATCTAATTTTAAATCACTTTTTAAAATTGTATCATTAATTATAATACCTTTGCATGATTCAAAATCCTGAGAAGATAAATTTTTATCCAAAATAGTGTCATTTGTTGATACAAATGATGTAGATTTTTTTGTCTAATTAATTATTATATATACATATAATATTTTTATGATAAACAAACATTTAAAGCGTCAAATTTTTTAATTCTCAGATCAAAATATGAGTCAAAATCGAAATTTTTTGATGCAAAGTTCTTTTTTTCAAGTTTTTCGCTATATAATTGACAAAAAAGTTGTTTAACATTTTCAAGTAATTCATCTACATAATCCAACTGTGAAAAATTTGAATAAACTACCTAAAAATTCTTTTAAAAAATCATATAAAACATGTATTAATACTGCAAAAACAAGCTCATATTTGTTAGAAATTGTCCATTTTACTACTAAATCATCTTTCACATAAAATGTTTTAATTGATTGTTCTTTAATGAAAATATCATGAATAAAGTTGTTAATAATATTGCAAAATGAAACATTAAATGATTTTTCCCAGAGAACAATACCACCTTTATTAAATATAGTGAAAAGGGTTAACATATTTCATGGAATTATGATCAAAAAATAAGTACGAAGAATTTTAAAAATTTAAATTATATAATATACAAAAAATTGTATTTAAAAATATCTAAGAAACATGATTAACTCCCTAATTATATTGTACAAATATAAATAATGAGATATTTATGCAGTAACCTGCCATACACTAAAAAAATGAATTAATTATAAGGATAAAATTAATTAATCAATATACCGAATAATATTATCAGTATAACCTGAAAAAAGAGTTTGTCCATCCGCGGACCAGCAAAGAGAAATACATTCGGGATCTGATGATTTTTTTCCAATACCTGTAAAATCGACTTTAAGCTCATCAACAATAATTCTTTAAACAAGTTAATAATTAATTTGAAATATATAAAATAAATACTTTGTTTCAAGGTCAAAAATCTTAATACTAGCAGCTGTTGCTGCACAAAGCCAATATCGATTTGGAGAAAAGACCAAAGCATTAATAATGTCACCAGCTTCCAAAGAATACAAATGTTTTGATTCATTAAGATCCCATAACATAACTGTACCATCTTTTCCTCCTGAAGCACAAAGAGATCCATCTGGGGAAACAGTAACTGTATTGATAAAACCCTAAATAAGATATTTTTTAACATATGAAAATGATTATACAAGAATTCCTACAGTATGACCAATATAATTTGTTCTAAGTTTGCAATTTGAAAGTTCCCATGCCTAATAAAACATTAAATAAGTGATATTTTGAAAAGTATAAATATTTTTCCAATGAAATCATCAGTGATATAATGAAAATGATTGTTTCATAGGTATTTAAACCTCTGAAGTAGCAAATAAAAAAATATTTTAACATCTTTTGAAATTCCAATAAAATATTTTAATATAATAATTGAAAATTTTTAGGAAAATAGGTAATATTTATCATACCTTAACAACTTTATCCCAACCAGCAGATACAGTCACAAGATTTGCCGGATTAGGTGAGAAACGAACACAAGATACCCAATCTGAATGACCACCCTCTTGGATTGTCATTTTACAGTCACCCAAAGTATTCCATAATTTAATTGTTTTATCACGAGATCCACTAACAATTTGACGATTATCAGGTGAAAAACTTACACTTAAAACATCACTCGTATGTCCAACAAAACGTTTTGTAGTCATTCCAGTATTTAAATCCCATAATCGAAGTGTTTTATCCCATGATGCAGATAAAACATATTGTCCATCAGATGAAATTGTTAAATCTTGAATAAAATGTCCATGTCCCTATTTTAAAAAAGTTTAACTTTTTTTTTTTAAAAAAAGCTTTCTTTATAACCCACTTTTAATGCTTTTCTTGGCACTCCAACTGCTCCATCATTGATTAATTGCCATACAATAATCGTTTTATCTCGTGATCCTGAAACAATTATATTTTGATTCTCTGCTGATGATACTATTGACGTCACCCATCCAGAATGCCCTTCTAATGATGCACGAAGTACTAAATTATCCATTCTATCTTAATATTTAATCAAATTCAAAAATCTGACGTCAATTTTTCAAGATCGTCCATCTAACAGTCACTGTATAATATATGAGAGGGTTATTTCATAAGGGTTAGGTATATAAGATGATAACAGATATTTAAAAACATAGAATATTATTAAATTCGTAATGATACATTTAAAAATAAAGGAAAAACAAAAAATATGAGTGAATGATGGATCAATTAGAAATGTATGTATGTATGTATGTATGTATGTATGTATGAATGAATAAAAATAGTTATAAATGTCGACATCTCTTAGAAAAAGGATTTTTAGGTTCATTAAAGATGATACGATGTTTAGTAGTTGAAAGAGGACGAGAATCAATAAATTGAAAAGAAAAATTATCATCTTTAGAAAGAATATTGTTTGAATGATGAATAGATTCTGTTGATTCATTTAAAGCATCTTGAGAATGTTGAGGAGAACTTGAAAAAGTAACTTTAGTAGAACTTAAAGAATCAGCATATGATACTTCATGATGAGATTCTTCAGAAGATGAATAGGATGGATCTTCATTTCTACGTCTTGCAATACACCATTCACGAAGACTTTGGATATCCGTAATTCCATCATTTAAAAGCATTAACATTTCTTCTACTGCATCTTGAAATCCTTCTTGGCGTTCTTGACCCGCCGTCGTTAATGCCTGTCGATATAAATTTGTTACTGAAAGTGCCGCTATATTTTCCATTAGATTCTCTTCATTTCCTTTCTTTTTATTTTCTATTTACCTGCTTTAAATGTTGTTAATAAATCATCTTGTTCATTCTTTGTTTCTTTTTGTTTATGAGGTAAATGATTATGAAGTGATGACATATCCATATTGTCTTGAAGCCAAAACTCTGGAGATTCTGTTTATCTTTAAATTTTCTTATAAAAATGACCTTTTCAAGCACTTTTTCCTCTTCTTTAAACCTCCCTTTTTTTAATCGTTCGTAGTGAGCCTTGATCCACGTTAAAACGTCTTTATAAAATCATGAAGACGTCGTATTTTTTGCAGAAAAAAGAAGAATAAATTTTCTGCAATAATAGGTATATAAAGATAGAAAATAGGATAAATGAATGATTATTTAGATATAAAATTATAATATTTTATATAGTGGAATTTGAAACGAAAAAAAACGAACATTTTTAAGTGAGAAATGAGTGTAAACGAGAAAGATGAATTAATGGATGATATACCTGAAGAATATGATGATAAGAATCTGGGAGTATATTTTTTGAAGAACTTTATTATCAGAGAAATTAATGATCTATAGGAAAAAGAAATATCACCTATTAAAGTATTCGTATATTTTAATAAATATTCAAAATAATTTAATAATATAGTCAAATGATCAAAAAAGTCAGAAAATGACAATAAATATGGAAAGAAAGAAAGAATTTGGTGAAAAACATTCTAAATTAAATGAAGCAAAAGTATATTAAAATAGATAATAAAAAGATTAATCATGAATTTTTATAGGCAGCTGATTCAACAAAAAGACTTTCATTTCTTCTTGGGCAAACAGGTGATAATTGCGTGAATTAAGAAAATCTTTCTTATATTTTTTTAAAATAGAACTTTTTCGTCACTTTATTAACTTACAAATGGGTTCAAACATGGATTCTAATGAAACAATTAATAAACTTCTAAATGAAAAACAAAAAAAAGAAATACATTCTAAGGATCATCGGCATCGAAAAAGTGAACAGGAAGAAGATGCTGAATTATTACAAGAAAATGATCCAGAACAAGAAAATCGTATGATTTTCACTGAAAGTCCTCCTTGTAAGTCAAATATCGATCATTTTTCTCTCTTTTATTTACTTTTAGACATTGTCGGTGGGAAAATGCGTGATTATCAGGTGCAAGGGCTTAATTGGTTAATATCTTTATATGAAAATGGAATTAATGGAATTTTGGCCGATGAGATGGGTTTAGGCAAAACATTGCAAACAATCTCTGTATTCATTTTATAGATTTATTCTGAAAATCTTATTTTTTTAGTTCATAGGATATCTTCGTTTTGTAAGAGGTATACAAGGACCACATCTTGTTGCCGCACCTAAATCTACTCTTGATAATTGGTCTCGAGAATTTGCCCGATGGATTCCAGAGATCAATGTTTTTGTTTTTCAGGCTCCTAAAGACGAAAGGGTTTCTATCACTTGCATCATTAATATATAATAATGATTCTTAGGCTGTTTTAATTAACGAACGACTTCTTACTAATGATTTTGATGTTTGCATCACATCATATGAGACTATATTAAGAGAAAAAGTGCATTTTAAGAAATTTGCATGGGAATATATTATTGTAGATGAGGTATGCATTATTATTATTGTTATTTAATATTAATAAACAGGCTCATCGTATTAAAAATGAGGAATCTATGTTATCAAAGATTATCCGTTTACTTAATAGTAGAAATAGACTATTAATTACAGGAACTCCTCTTCAAAATAATTTGCACGAATTATGGGCTTTATTAAACTTTCTTTTACCCGATATATTTGCAGATTCTCAGGTATTTGATCGTTGGTTTGAAAATCAAAATAGCGATTCCGATACAATTGTCAAGCAATTACACAAAGTGTTGCGCCCATTTCTTTTACGACGTGTTAAGTCAGATGTTGAAAGGACACTTAAACCCAAAAAAGAAACCAATTTATATGTTGGTCTATCCGAAATGCAAGTAAAATGGTATCAAAAAATTCTTGAAAAAGACATAGATGCAGTCAATGGTGCTATAGGAAAGAAGGAAGGGAAAACTCGTTTATTAAATATTGTAATGCAACTAAGGAAATGTTGCAATCATCCATATTTATTTGATGGAGCAGAACCAGGGCCTCCGTATACAACTGATGAACATATAGTAACTAATTCTGGAAAAATGGTGATGCTAGATAAATTATTAAAACGGTCGAAGGCTCAGAATTCAAGGGTTCTTATTTTTAGTCAAATGGGCAGGGTTCTTGACATATTAGAAGATTATTGTTATTTAAGAGGATACAAATATTGTAGAATTGATGGGCAGACATCCCATGAGGATCGAATTATTGCTATTGATGAATTTAATGCACCAGGAAGTGATAAATTTCTTTTTCTATTAACTACAAGAGCAGGTGGTTTAGGAATTAATCTTACAACAGCAGATGTTGTTGTAATATATGATAGTGACTGGAACCCTCAAGCTGATTTACAGGCTATGGATCGGGCTCATCGTATTGGACAGACTAAGCAGGTTTATGTTTTTCGCTTTGTTACAGATAATACTGTAGAAGAAAAAGTTTTAGAACGTGCTGCTCAGAAACTTCGTTTAGATCAATTAGTTATACAACAGGGCCGAGCTCAATTACAAAATAAAAATAATGCATCAAAAGAAGAACTTATAACTATGATTCAACATGGAGCAGAGGATGTTTTCAAACAAAAAGAAGGTGGAACTATTACAGAGGATGATATTGAAGAAATAATGAAAAAGGGTGAAAAAAGAACTGCGGAGCTCAATAAACGCTATGAAAGTCTTGGAATAGATGACTTGCAGAAATTTTCTACTGATTCTGCTTATGAATGGAATGGTGAGGATTATACAAAGAGGAAAACTAGCAATGGTGTGGGAATTAACTGGATTTATCCAAGCAAACGTGAACGAACTCAACAATCATACTCTTTAGACCAGTATTATAAAGGTGTTTTAAAAACAGGAGGTCGAACACATGGTCCTCCTAAAGCACCACGTCCTCCAAAACAAATTAATATGTACGCCTTTTATTTATAATTATTATTGGCTGATAAATATTAGACAAGATCATCAATTTTACCCTCAAAGGTTAATAGATTTGCAAGATCGTGAAACAGCATATTTTAGAGTATTAATATCAAAATATTAATGATATTTTTTGACATTTTTATTTTAGAAAGAATTAGGTTACAAAGTACCACTTGCAGAAGGAACTCCTGAGGATCTTGAAGAAAGAGAAGCAGATCGAGATTTAGAACAAAAAGAAATAGATAATGCAGTTCCATTAACAGAAGATGAACAGTTGGAAAAGGAAAAATTGCTTTCCCAAGGATTTGGTGATTGGCAACGTCGCGATTTTTATCATTTTATTCAGGCATGTGCAAAACATGGTCGTAATTCATTTAAAGCTTTAGCTCAAGAAATCGAAGGTAAAACTTTAGCTCAAATCAAAGAATATTCCAAAGTATTTTGGGAGAGATACACCGAAATCGATGGTAATTATGCATTTAAATAAAATAGTCTAATTTTTAAAGGATACGAGCGCTATATTGGTCAAATAGAAGCAGGGGAAGGACGAATTCAAAAGCAGGATCGTCAAACGAAGCTTCTTCATGAGAAAATTTCACAATACCGTGCACCATTACAACAATTAAAAATTATGTATAACCAGAATAAGGGAAAATCGTATACAGAAGAAGAAGATCGATTTCTTCTTGTTAAATTAAATGAATATGGACTTTCAACAGAAGATGTTTATGAACGTTTACGGGAAGAAATACGCATATCTCCATTATTTAGATTTGATTGGTTTTTTAAGAGTCGAACAGCTTTAGAGCTACAGAGAAGATGTGCAACTCTTCTTACTTCTGTAAAACGCGAGCTTGAAATGAATGAGGAAAGAACTAGTTGGAGACATGATAAATCAGATGACGAGGAAGAAGATGAGGAAGATGAGGATGATCTTCCTAGGAAAAAAACGAGAGCAGCTGGTCTAAAGGTTTGTTTTAAAATATAAAGTAATATCATTTATTTTCATAGGATAAGAGGGCCCGTTCTAGATCAGGAAATAAACATACCTCAGAGACAAACCATATCTTCATATCTGCAAATAGAACAAATAGAAAAAGTAGATCAAGAAGATAAGATGGATTTTTTCAATATTTCATTGTATAGAAGTCATATGTTTCACTATTAAAAAATATATTGCAAATAATTTTCTATGTATTATTTAGTCTGTTATCATTCTAGGGCTTTCCATATGTTCTTTAGACAAAAATAATGAATTTGTTGATAAGATGGATCGATTTTCATATTCTTCATTTTGAATCTTATTTTCTGGAGGCGATAATGGGAAATAGTCCAAATAGGGGCTCAAAGAAAGAAAATGTGGCGGAGTTGAGTCCCGATAATAACTGCTTATATCACTACCTGCATCATCTTGATTTTTAATCATTTCAATGTCAGAATCTATAGCAGATTCAGAATCTGTTGAAAATGAAGAACTCATAGATATGCTATCTTGATATAAGAGGAGATCCAATAAGTATCTTATATTTTTAGAGACTTTTTATAAAAAAAAAAAGAGGAATTTACGTATTTTCTAGAGAAATACGGTTTGTTATAATTTTAGCTTTTTCAATCTGTTGCAAAAGTTCTTCTGATTCTTCAATAAGAGCATCAAATCTTTCACAAAGTCTATACAGATAATTAATTAATTGTGGCAGAAATATGGGTTCACTTTTTATATTTTCTTTTAAAAGACTTAGGCATCGTTAAATATCGATTCAACTACCACCTTTTTTATTAAAAAAAAAAGTAAAAAAATTTAATGGTAGTATAACCTCACTTTTTATTACTTTATAATTGATTTGATACATATTTTTTTCCTAAAAAATATTAAATAAGCAGAAATTAAGTAAATTTACAAATATAATAATTTCGACAAAAAAAGATTTTGTTAAAAAAAAAACAAAAAACCTCAATTATATGTTTGAATTTGTAGCTTTTTCTATCTAGAAAATATTTTTAAAGACTGGATAAAGAAAAATTTGAAAAAAAATTAAATATTTCTAAGAAAAATCAAAATTTCAAACAAAATTTATAAATAAAAAGAATATTGTATATGATTGAATTATTTCGAGCTTCATATTACAAGAAAGAATATGCTGTGGGTTTTTTTTCGAGGAAAAAATTTGATGAATAAACAATATAATTTCAAAATATCATTTATTATATAAATTCTTTAGGAAAACAAAATATAAAATAACTAATTATTATCGAAGAATCCTTTAAAGTAAATTCAATACTTCAGCTTTTGATACATTAGTTTTTTATCTTTTAATAAAGACTTTATTAAAACATTTAAAAAATGGATTAAATGAATATGAATTATTTATTAAAAATGCAAATAACTTTAGAAAAAAAACTAAATTAATTATTTAATGACAAGGATGTTAAGTTAGAAATCATTGATTTCAATATAATAAACTAGAATTTGGCAAATATGAAAACTAAAATAATAAAAAATCCAAAAAAAAGGTTATTTTTTACTTTTATTGATGATAATAAACCAAATAAAATAAATTTAAAGTTTTTAGATTCATTAAATTAAATGAAGAAAAGTATTTATCTGTTATTGCAAATAAAAGTTAAAAATAACCTTTGGAAAAAGTAGTATTGTAAAAAAATAGAACTTTTTATTGATTTTCAAAAAAAAATGTTTATTAGAAAAGAATAAAGCACAAAAAGGATTACGTGAAAATATACATTCATTTAAGGATTAACGTACATGGATAAATATTGTAAATTGAATGACAATAAAATAATATTGAATTGAGCTTTTTTATATTCTTTAGTTATACACCATTTATTTTATTATTAAAATTGGGAAAATAGTAAGTTTTTTATACCCTTAGAGCTATTACACTTATTATGCACTTTTTTAAAATATACTACTGCAATTGTGTTTTATTAGGCATTAAATTTCTAATTAGTTACTTAATAATAAGAAGTACTTCTAGTTTAAAAAATATATATTTTAAAAATTTTAAATTATTTTAAAGATAAAATAAACATTAATTTTTTTAATTTAAATATTTTATAGAAACTTAAAGTATTTAAAATGTATTGAGTTTTTTTATCATAGTGATTTATAAAATTAATTTTAAATATTACACATTAATATTTTCAAACCAATAACATAATTAAATTTTATTTAGTTTATAGAATACCAAGTAGTTTTTATTATACAGATTTAAGGAAATCATATTAGGAAAAGTTTTTATCATTATTTTTTAATATTTTTTAAAATGAATTTTTAATAATAATAAACTTAAGTTACATGAATGCCAAAAATATACATTATTTATAGTTATAGCAAACAAATGTTACAACTTAGCTGGAAATATTATATACACTGGAAATCATAAATATAACCGATATAAAGGAAATTAGGCTGAAAAATTCCCTTTAGTTATACTGTTTAGGCGCTCAGCAAGATGAGGATATTTCTCAGTAACTTGAAGTTGTATTTTTGTTGCTTCGCAATAGGAAAGTGCATTAACAAGTTCTGATTCTGTACGTGCAAGTTGTGCAGATTTATCAAAATATTCAATAGCATCTGCAATTTTTCCCTGCTGCAGAAGAAGTTGTGCTATTGTTGCAACCTAAATATATTAGATAACAAAAAAAACAAAAGTTTTTAACATACAGCTACATCACAACCTGGATCTATAGCCAATGCCTTTTTACAAAGAGCCTCTGCTTCTAGTATATCTTTTTTCCATTGGAAAACAGCAAGTGCTTTATTAATTAAAGGAAGAACGTTCATTATAGTAAATTTGTTTGATTTTTCTAATTGTATTGCTGTATCAAATTTTTCAATTGCATCTTGAAATCGTTGTTGATCTAATAAAAGCTCACCATAATAATTATAAACATCACTTGACTTTTGAAACATTTTCAAACATTTTCTAAAAATTGACATACTTAATGCAGTGTTTCCTAACTTATATTGTACGACACCATACTGAATATGAGAAAATATGAAATCTTTATCTAAATCGATTGATTTTTGATAATTCTTTGCTGCCTCCGAAAACTCTCCTGTAATAAAATGCATTTGTCCGCGATGATAATAAATATCAGGATCATTTGGATTAACTGACTGTGCAGCTTCAAAATCTGACCACGTAGCAGAGCGATCACCTATACTATTAAAATATATAATAAATGAGTAATAATACTTACCTAGTTCCATATGAACGCTTGCACGTTTGATGTAATTCTGAGTATCATTTGGATCAATTTCAATTGCTTTATTAAAATCTTCTAATGCCTCATGTGTATTTCCCTGAATAAATTTAAAAGTGCCCGACATATTATATGCTCTAGATTGCAATGACTTTGAACATCCTAATTCAATTGCTTTGGTAAAGCATTTAAACGCATTATTATAATTTTTTGCAGAAAGAGCCTTAAATCCTTGATTAAGATGATAATCTCCTGTAGATTCATCTTTCGTTTCTATTTTTGGATCTAGCCTCGGACGGAAAGCATCCAAATATGCAGTGATGAAAGTTGGACTCGGCAACTGCTTTTTTTTTGTCTCAAAAAAATTTAGTTTAACAGTAAGAGTGAACAATTCCTATTTACCATCATAATTGTTTTCGCTTTAGTCTCTGCAATTTTCCTCAACAATCTTTCAACACTGTGTGCTGCATTTTCATTAGAAAATCCATCCATAATACAACTTGTGGTATAATCCAAAAGTGCTTCATCATTCTTTTCCAACATTTCGTAAGCAGCAGCTCTTCGATTTAGCGCTTTTACATACATTGAGTCAAGACTCAATGCTATCGTCGTATCTTCAATAACTTTTTCAGGTTTATTCAGTGCACTATAACCTATTATTTATTAATCAACTATAACCCCAAATCTAAACATATAGATACAAGCTGCCCTGTTAGAATAAAAAATAGGATCTTTTGAATACAAAATTGCATGAGTATACAATTCAATTGCCTTTTCATACTCTTTCCTTGAATATGCTTTGTTTCCTTCTGTTTTTAATTGTGCAGCATATGTTTTACGTTCCTTAAATATTCAGTTAAAAAAAAACTAAAATTCTAAAAATATTCATACAGATTCAGAAAGTTGTTCAATATTTGCTTCTGTAGCAATAAGTAATCGTGTTTCTTCAGATGATGATTCAGATAATTGTGTTGTATCTGAGATTACTCAATTAAATGTCAAAAAAAAAAGAGAAGAAACTTTGAAATTCCTGAGATGTAGATCTTACATGGACTTTCTTTTTTTTCTTATTTTTTGTTTTCTTTTTATATTTCGATTGTTTTTTATCTATTTGATTTGTATCATCTTTAGATGAACCCTGACAAAAATAATATGTAGTTCCCAATGAAAATGATGCAAGAAGCGTACATGTAATATAGAAAATTAACTTATGTCGTGAACAGAATTTTATTAAACGTTGCCAAAACATTCCCGTTTTCCCTGTACGACAATGTAATAATGAAGCACCCAAATCATTCAGTCTTGAAATCACAGAATATAATGGCATATTCCTATTAATTCTATATTTAATAACCCGTTTTAATTCATTAAAACTTACCTTTTTTATTGTTTTTAGTACAATAAAATTACAATATTCACTTATTTTACGTATGTTATGATCGTGACGGAGACATAGGAGGCACGTGAAAGTCACGTGAAATAATAATAAATGAAATAAGTAAAATTATTTAATAAAACAAGTATAAAAACATTTTTTTTGAAGAAATAATAATAATAATTTATTATTATTATTATTAAAATATTATTAATAAATAAATAAGAAATTATTATTATTTTTTATGATTCTAAACGACCGAGTTTTTCATAATAAGCATCACGTTTACGTATAGATGGAAGATGAAATTTAAACCAGAAAACATATGCTGTAGAAATACCGAGTCCTAAAGCAATAGTGATATCCTAAATTTTTAATCAATAAAATTATACATATATATATATCTATCTTTTTTAATTTTAACCTTAATAAGTCTTCGTTTTAACATATTAGTAACTGGTTTAATAGCCATTTCTTTATTTAACTTCTTAAAAATTTTACGTATATTTTAATTTTTTTAATTAAAAATCTGTTTTAATCACTTATTTTAATTAAATTTTTTTAATTATCTTAAAAATATTAAAAATATCGAGATTATTAAAATATACACTTATTAACGTCAAAAAAAAGATGATATCAAGACAAAAGGAAGATAATTAAAAGAAAATAAGAGTTTAGTAATAAATTATTAAAGTTTTTAGAGGGTTATGGAAGGAATTTAAAAAAAAAGAGGGTGTTTTTAGGATTTTTTTAATAAAAATGAATGAAAAAAATTTTGAAAGAATACTTGAACGACGAGCGTTAATACAGATTCTTCAATCAGTAGGATTTTCATCAGCAACAGAAAGTTGTATTCTCCTTTTACAAAGATTTCTTGTTTTATGTAAAAGATTTTTTTTTTAAATAATATTATAGGTATTTAATAATGATAGATATTTTACGAATCTTAGATCGATCTTTACGCTTTGCATTCTCTCAAAAACGATATAAAGCTTCTGTTTATGATATAGAATTAATGTTTTTTTATGAAGGAATTAAAATAGGATCATTAGAAGCAGAAATGAAGCAACGTGTAGGAACTCATTATGATTTTGAACAAGGTTATATTAATTAAATTATTTATGTTGATTATTAATATATCATTATTTAGATACATCCATATCTGATGTTGTTTCTCGTTTTATGAATACATCATCTACACTTATGAATACACTTTTGGGTGCTGAACTAACTGGTATTAATGATCAACGGCCTAGTTATCATTTACCACATCTTCCAATTTTTCCACCAAAACATACATATATGAGTACGCCAATATATATACAAAGAACTACATCCCCTCATGAAATCCGAGAATTGGTAGCAAGACAAAGTCGCTTGGCTGAAAATGCTTTATGGAAAATTATTCAAATTAAAAATAAACAGGATTTTAATACAAAACATAAAGGCCCAGTAAAGCAAGATCAACTTTTTCTAAAAGTTTGGGAAGATATGGGGTATGGAATCGATACTTATAGGCCTTATGAGGGCCTTGTTAATTGGGAAATTAACCGATATACTCGTCAACTTAACACATTTTAATAATTAAAAAAAATCGTTATAATTATTATTTATTTTTCTTTATTTATATTAAATCTATTATTTCAATCATATTTTCTCCTTTATATCTATAAAAATTATCTTTTATAATTGCATCTAAGCTTTATAATAATACCTTCTGAAAAATCTATGGATTGTCGTACAAATAGTTTCCTTTCCCTCAATATAGCATGCAAATTGTTTTAAATGCATTATCGGCTCATTTTTATTACGCTGATCGTCTTTATTTAATAGTTTTTGAACATCTTTGGCTGAAAGATTCTGTGTTTTCATTATTTTTTTTATAACCCTTAAAATTTAATATGGAAAAGCCTTCTAGAGTAGATGAACTTTTTAACACTTTTCAATATGAGTCTTGTGCAAGTGTAAATTGTTTATTTCGTTTTAATTATGTTTTAACTTGTAAAATAGCTCGTGGAAACTATCCGGTCTCACTTATGTAGTGAAAAAGGCGGTATTAAATTTTATATTTCTCTTTTAGATGATATAATCACTTCCAATGATGCTAATGGATTGAAATATGGTGATATTTTGGAATTTCAGGGTCCAAATGGATCAGGAAAACGACATTTACTTTATTTTATTGCAGCAATTACTCTCCTTCCACAAAATTACAATTTTAATGGGAAAGAAATCTTTATTGGTGGCCTTAATGAGGGGATTGTTCTTTTAGATTGTAGTGAAAAGTGGAAAACACTGCGCTTAGAGGAAATTATGTGTGAAAAAGTTAAAAAGATGTTTAAACATGCTCAAGAAAACAATATACTTGATAAAAATAGTAATACAGTAGAAATATACGAAACTATTAAAGAGATGGTTAAAAAAAGTCTTTCATGTTTGTATATTTTTCGACCTCAAAATTCAGTATCTTTAGTGGCTACTCTTCAATATTTATCACAATACTTTAAAACATTTTCAATCAATTTAAGAATTCGTTATGTTTTTATTGACTCTGTTTCTGCGTTTTATTTACATGATAGGAGTCTAGATTCTTCTACTGAAGAAAAAACAAATATTATTTACAAACGTATTACTCAGCTACTTAAAGAATTTTGTTTTAAATGGTGTGCACTCGCTATTTGTACAAGTTGGGTTTTAAAAATACCAGCTAGTTTTAATCCTCATACTACGGATATACGTTATTTCACTGTCTCGGACGATTCTTTACAAATTTATTATCATCATCTTCCTTTTTCTTATACAGCTCAGGTTTCTCATAGGATTTGTTTCCTTCGCAAAGCAATAGCACAATTTCCATCATGTACAGATTTAAAAGATCTTCTTATTTATTCAAATCAAAGAGATAAAACCCTTCAACTTGGTTTGCATCTTGCGGTGCTTCAACGTTTATCATATAAAGATCTGGTACCTGAAAAAAGAGTAGGATTTATATTCTCTATTACAAAAAATGATGTGCATATTGGGAAGAATTTATAGAATTGCTTTTTTATTTGGGTTATATTTATTTATAGATAAAATTTCCTTCAAAAGTTATCATCTATTCAAGTTTATACAAATATGCAAGAAGTTAATTGAAAGCTAAAATGGGTAAATGCTTTAATGTATAAAATAGTCATCTAATTTTTTATAGAACAATTATATATAAAATTCTCAATAAATTTATAATCGAGGTAATATAAGTCATATAAATGAATAAATATGCCTTTTTAAAATAATTATAAAGTAATTTTTATCAATAAAATATGGGATCACATTATTTAAGATAAATTGAATAATAAGTATCATTTTGGTTATTTTTCTTAAATGATTTTTAGATATATAACCCTTTTAAAAAAGAAATATCAAAAAAATCCTTATTTAATAAAGAAATTTTTCAAACGGAATATTTACATTACTATATTTAAAAATATAAGAGGGAATTGTATTTCTATTTTATTTTTATTTTTATATTCATTATTTATTTATCACAAGGTAGCCTAAATATTGATAAGCTAAATTTAAATGAAAAACTTATAAAACATACAAAAGTATTGCTAAAACAATATAATGATCTTAAAGGTGAAATATCTGTTGTAAGTATTATCTATAAATTAATAAATCTCTTAATTATTTATAGGAAATAAACCCAAATTCTATAGAATCATTAAATAAAAAGATTTTAAATTTACAGCCTATTATTGATTGTTTTAAGAATTATGAAAGATCTTTAACTGTTTCTTGATTTTAATATTTTTTAAATATCTAATTATATTAGATGATTCGTGAACTTGAGCAGTTAAAACATGAAAGTCAGGATCATGAAATGATTAAACTTACAGAAGAAGAGATAGAAAAAGAGACCGTATTATTTAAAGCATTTTATAATAAGTTAAAAAATTTCTTTATTCCAAAACATCCTCAGGCAGGGTTATCATGTATTTTAGAGATTCATTCAGGCGTAGGTGGTGATGAAGCAACTTTATTTGCTTCAGAATTACTAAGAATGTACCAAAAATATGCAATTACAAAAAACTGGAAATATGAAATATTATCAATGAATAAAAATGAAGGAAATGAAGGAATTTCTGAAGCTATTGTACAAATAGATGGTCAGGGTGTATTTGGAAAATTAAAAAACGAAACAGGTGTTCATAGAGTTCAACGAATTCCTAACACAGAATCTAAAGGGAGAACACATACTAGTACGGTGATAGTTATTGTTCTTCCAAAAATCGATGAAAATCATGATTTTGATAAAATTAACATGAAAGAAGTAAAAATTGAAGTTATGAGATCAAGAGGAGCGGGGGGACAACATGTTAGAAATTATATATATATATATTTTTTAATTAAATAATAGTAATAGGTTAATAAAACTGAGTCAGCTGTAAGAATGACTCATATACCTACAGGAATATCTGTTTCTATGCAAGATTCTCGTTCTCAGCATCAAGTAGAATTATGGTTTTAATATATTATATATTAATATCACATAGAATCGTGCAAAAGCTCTTATAGTATTAAAATCAAGAGTTGCGGCTTTTAAAAATGAAAAAGATATGGAATATCAGAGATCACAACGTAGATCTCAAGTACCTTCAGCTACTCGGCCAGATAAAATTAGGACATATAATTTTACGCAAAATAGAATAACAGATCATCGTTGTGGTTTTAGTTTATACGACTTAGATGGTTGTATGAATGGCGGTAATGGATTAGATTTATTATTTAATGAATTGGAATTGTGGACAGAACAGATGGAGTTTGAGGTTTGTTAGTAATGATTTTATAGGTATCTAAAAAAAATTAGGCAAATATAGATAATAAGTAAAAATAATGAAAATCCTAAATACATTATATTTTTATAAAAATAACTAAAATATTATTTATGCATATAAACTGATTATTAATCCTTAAAATTAGTAAAACTCATGAAGACAAGCGATTTAATTCATTTAAAAAAGCACTCGGGGATAATAATTCAGATGAGCCATATATGATTCTTTTTTTTGTTCCTGAGTATCGTGATGCACAATCAAGTAAATTCCCATACTCAAAATAATTTCCGCCTCCAACCATGAATACAATTGCTTCATTAAATTGTTGTCGACGAACTGGATTCTGCTTAATATTGTGATTTTGTGGATCGAAATAAAGATAACCCTCAGTTCTACTAGCATTTGATGAAGTTGGATCCATCAAGCTTTCTACTATTTTTGTTATAGTAAAGTCTTTATAAGATGGTAAAAAGTTTCTAACACCAGAAATAAGATTTTCTAAACCACCTGTTATAGAACCATCTTTAAACTTATCTGCAAGCTACAAATATAGTTATTAATATTATTAAATAATCGTTTCATTGTTATTCTTACTATATTGCTAAGAGAATTTAATCCTCGGAAAATATTATCTCCCTTTTGTGAAAAAGTATCAGGATTTTGTGTTGGAGGGGATATAGTCATAGTCATTTTTGTAATCTCTCTTATCCTGGTATAATTTTAATCCATTTTTTCTGAAAAAAAAAAGAAATACTTTTTGACATAAATTAAAGGTTTAAGATCGCAACCAGCTTTTTTTAATGCTTCTTCATATTCAAGCATATCAATTTTACTGATATTATCAACGCTAAGATAATAAATTATAAAGATCCTTAATTTATCTTCTGCCTTTTTTTGTGGATCACGTATTATTTCAAGAATACTTGATTTAGTTTGACGCGTAATTGATTCCTCTATTTGATAACAATTATCTAATTGGCGCTCTTTAATCCCCTGTAATAAAGCAGTAGCAATATTCATATGCATGTCAAGAATTTGTTTCCGAGATGTAAGCTCGGGCAAAGCAGTTATAGCTGTTTTAAGACCTTCGGATTTACTTATAGTATTACTGTTAAGAATAAGAATATAAATACTGTAATAATATTATATACAATTCTATAGTGTCTAAACCAGTTTTCTTAGAAATTTCATTTGCATCATTTTTATAACGGGTAAGTTCTAAATCAATATTTTCTGCTACCTGAGGAAATGGATTATTTGAATTTTTTATCCAAAAAAAATCATGAGGATAAATATCATAATTTTTCTTGCTTGTTTTCTTATCAGATTCCATAACCTAATATTTTTTAGAAAAAAAGATAGGATTATTAACTTACACAAACAGTTATTCTGTTTAATTTCATTTCAAGAACATCATTGATGAGTGATTGATAAGTCCATGAATGACTAAGCATAGGAATGAGATCAATAGTACGATCCAGAATAATTAGAACTTCAGATAAATTAATCATGAAATCTATATATTTTAAATATACCAGGACGACTGTAAGAAGCGGATGATGAATTATAAAATGCAGTATTTTTAGTATTTAAAATATAATCACGCAGTCGACGACTCAATTTTTCGGCAATCATTTCAGGAGCATTACCCGAAGGGCATCGAATGATCGGGACTACGCCCATTGTAATCAATACTGAAAGGATTCCTGTGGAAATTTTATCAATAATTTCTTTTATTGCTGCTTCTGAAACCGAATGATGATTAAGTGTAAAATATACATCTGGGAGACGCAGACTAAATAAATCTTTCTCGAGAACTACAAAATTAAGATAATGATCATATACTTGAGACACCATTTTGGATGTATTTTGTAAAGAAGTCATAGAAGCAAATTGTTCTAAAAGTGTACATGGAATAGATGAAGAAAAATTGATATATACAGAATCATAAAGATGATTGGACAAATCCTAAATAAAAAAGAAAGAATCAATATTTTTTTTTGAAAAATAAAACAAAACAATTATTTACTTGTGATATTTTTTGAATATTTTGTAATGTTGGTTCTATAAAATAAATTGCAGGCACTCCAGGTATAGGACATCTTTCTGTCATTAATTGCCTAATAATATAAGATTGAATAATGATAATAATATATATTTTTTCACATAAAAAGGGTTATTCCATTATCTCGAAGATCATTAACTTTAAGAACAGTAGAAATAATATCTTGTCCTAAATTATCAAAAATAAGAACTTTCCATATAATTTCATCTGTTAATGATGATAATTCATCATTTTCATCCGTTTTTTGTTTCTCATTTTCTATATTTAAATTTAACATTTTAATAAGAGATACTGTTATAAATTATCATTTTTAATCCTGAAAAAAACGAATATTCATAAATTATTACCTGTTTGTGCATGATAAAGTGTTTGAAATGTTGAATTTCCTTTAATCATCCCTCTTATTAACCCTTTCTTTATCTTTCTTTAATATTAATCATCCACTAGTTGCTCTGACAACCGTTACTCTGGATATCATCAGCCGTTCATCAGTTGCTATGACAATCAATTCATCTTTTTTCAAAAAAAAAACGTGAACGCGAAAAGCTGTGAAGTTTTGTATTTAAAGAAGAAATAAAAAGAGCCTTTTCAACATGAAGATTTATTTATTAAACGAATTGTCATAGTTTTTTTATTTTATAAAAAAAATATATTTTAAAGAAAGTGATTATCAAAATATTATTCGAGAGAGAGAGGGTTTTTAAATATCCGCATTATTTATTGTGAACGACGTCAATTTGTGACGTATTTTAACAAATAATATTATTTAAAACGTAATAGGTATTCTTTTCTTAACTTTCTTAAGGCCTTTAGAGGGGCCTTTTTTGGGCCTTTAACGGCCATTTATTATTTGCTCGATAAAGAGCTTTTTGTGATCAAACAAACGCTTTAAACATTTTTAAAACGTTATTATTAATTACTTTGGAAATATTTATATATAGTATCATTATTTTCTTTTAAGACATTTAAAAGACGCTTAAAATATTGATCTTGGTATTATTTTACTATTTTTTTTTTGTATTTATACTTTTAAACAGAAATGGAGTCTTCCGATTCAAAAATGTCTTCTAAATGGTCATTATCTCCAAATATTATAACATCTTCTCTTCAGGATGCTCCTCAAGGTGCTTCCTCTATGGAATTAGGAAATGCTTCTCAAGAAAATTTATCTTATGACAATATTCAACTTTTGAAAAAACCATTCAAAAATGCATATCATCCTGGAAACACTTTAAATAATCCTTTAAATGAAACGTTGAACACATCTATACATTTAGTTTCTTCTTTACAATCCTCTTTAAAAACACCCTTTTTACAAACTAGTATGGAAACTCATAATCCAATTACATTAACTGTCTCTGAAAATATTGTTTCTAATACAATTAATGCGCATCAGCAAGTAGAAACTGCTGCATTTTTATCAGAAAAGTCAAAACACGTTTTTGAAGAAATTGCTCAAGAAAAACAAAAAAAAACATTAAACGATGCTATGCATATTAAAAAAAATAATATTGACACTTCAACCACGCGAAGTAAGATATTTATCATCAATGTGTTTTTATTTTTTAATATTGATAAAGCAGGTAATACATACAGTCATAAACTTGGTTTTCCAGAATATCAGGAAACTAATGGTATATATAATGTATCTAATTATCTTTTTTAATCTTTCTAGGTAATAAAGATCTAATGTTTCAAGAAAATAAAAAAGATATTCAATTTAAGTTTCCTGGCATTCCTAGTAGGCTTTTTAAAAAAAAAAAGATTATCGTTTGACGTAAATTAGTCCCTAATCTTCCTTTTGCAACTATTATGGATGTACAAACAGATAACTTGCTTTTGGAAAAAGTACCGTTACAAAACAAACCCAATATTACTAAAAAAAATGAAGTACCTGTTTTAAAAAGTGAAACATCAGTGATAAAAAGTGAATCGATACCGAAAAATGAAACTGTGGTATCAAGAAACGATGTTCTAGTACCAAAAGAAATTGCATTGTCAAAAAGCGAGCCTCTCTTACCTCAGAATGGTGTTTCATTATCAAAAAATGGCCTTTTAATGTCAAAAAATGAAATTTTGATGTCTAAGAATCAGTCTCGGTCCAAGGTAAAAATATATTAATATTAGTTAAAATGAGTTCATATAGGGTAGAATCAGGATGATGGACTTTTATATGAATTACGAAAATGTTTTAGTGTTCATGCAGTAACAGGGGACACTAGAAATTGTATTAGAACTGTATATGATTTAATGAAAGATATAGTTGAGGATAAAGCTAAAATCGTAATTTTGGAAGCATTAAAAGGAGGAATAAAGGATGATATTATAACTGCGTATGACCTTTTTATAATTTTATATTATGCAAATTAATGTTTTTTAGTTTTATTGAAAATAAACAAGTTTTAGGAAGAATAAGAAATTGGTTAGTTAATGCTATAAACGAGAAAAAGAATGCTATCATTATAGCTATTCTAAAGGTATAAAATAGAAATATTTGATAAATGTCAATCATCTAATATAATAAGATCATGAGTGTATTAAAATTAGACGCATCAACTTTAGCTGAATTGAAAATGGGGAAACCTATAATGATTTTGATCAAGAAATCGGAAAACGAAAGTAAGCAATATATTATGAATATATATTAAATTAAATATTAAAGCTGTTAAACAACTTTCTGCAAAATGGTTAGAAGTTGCAGAAAAATCTTTATTATTGGAAAAATCTACTGAAAATTCAGCGTACAATAACAAGTTATTATTTCTGTGTGATTAATATTTTTAAGGACATCTAATGTACCGTCTATTTCCGTAATTGAAGATGCTTCTAAAAAGAAACAAAAATCAATTTCAAATGATTCCGTTCCAAAATCATCAGCAACTTCGAAACCCAATCCAGCAAAACCCATGATCAAATCTCAGAAAATTCAACCAGTAGTTAATACAGATTTTTTCAAAAATCTTTCAGCTCCATCAAAATTACCATCTCAGAAACCATCACTTTCTAGTGTTCTTGCACAAATAAAAACACCTAAGAAGTATTGTTATTATATATATATATATTATAGAATGACTCATTTCTAGATCAAGTGCTACACAACCTCAAGTAATAGAGACTGTTGGTACTTCTAAAAAATTTACAAGTGTTTTGGAAGAAGTTCCTGGTTTTCAAACGATTCAGGAAACGAATACGACAGATATTACTCAGACTTCAAACGATGTACCTAAGAAAAAAAGGAAATGCGTTTCATGGAAATCAGATAATGATCTTGTTGAAATTAGAATATTTGAATCTCATGAATCAGAAGAAACAGATGATTCATTTGTTCATATTTTCCGTGAATTTAAAAATGCAAGAGATCTGGATATTTATGAGGGACGTGCGGCATTTAGTAAAACGCATAACATAGAAGATGATATGATGACATGGCGTGAACCAGAAGGTTATTTTTGTGATATAGATGATATTTAATTCTAATTTAAACAGATATTGACTTTTCACATCTAGAATCAGAGCTACCTAAACTTGGACCTAAAAGAGGAGGTATTAATAAATGTAATAGTGATGAATATAAAGTGCAGGAAGAAAGAGAAAAATTCGTATTTTTAGTGTCATATCTTTACGAAAAGGATATTCCATATTCACCTACAGAACCTAATATAGACTCTGATGGACCATTTGTAGAAACAAAAATGATACCCCTACCTAATAATGCAAAAGTATAAATTAGTATATCTGATAACTCTATATTTATATTTTTAGGATTCAAGTCTACCCGACTATATATTTCAACATAATCAAGGATCTATAAATCATTTAGCATTTTCAAATACTCTCAATCAAAATAATGCTCCTTTAACCAATCCATCTTTAATTAACAATACACAAGCAAATATTACATCTATTCTACAGAACTTGCTGAATGCTTCTGGACAAGCACCACTCAATACATTACTTTCCATGCCTCCAATTTCTCAAACAATGCAGCATGTTTCTTTATCATCATCTGCTTTTCAACCTGTCAACATTGCAAACATAAGCAACATATTACAAATGCTTCAAAAAACACAAAAGAAGTCGGTACAGCCATCTTTCCCTATTCCTACTGTTTCATCAACCGTTTCTCCCTTCAATTTTGACGCTTTACTTGGTGGACAACAAAAAACTCATTCTTATACGGATTGGGGCGAACGAAGTGATATATCGCATTCAAGAGATAAGCGACATCGTTCTCAAAGGCATCGTCGTCGTTAATATTCATTTATATTCAAAAAGTTTTATTATTCAATCTATTTTTATTATTCATATTTATGATTTTAACGGATATCATTTGGAATGTAAAACCCTTTTTAATCATAATACTACTTGTTATTTAGTGCATCTTTGGTGTATTATGTATAAATTATTTTTATTTTATCAAGTGTTGGTTTTATTGATTATCGATATCCCAACTTAATTTTAAGATAAACGTTTCTTCTAAAAACAAAGAATGTTTTGATGCAAAATAACAAGAGATAAAACCGATGAATAATATTATATGAATGATTTTCATATAAATATATAAATGGTAGAAGAAAAATAAAAAAAATAAAGCTTTTTCCATTAAAATATGTCAAATAATGAATCCAAAATATCTTACAAAAGAATTGAAAAACCGTCTTTTTCCTGCTCTGAAATAAGAGAAATGATAGAAGATGATTCTAAGGATATATCTAAAGTAGAGGATGTTAAAAATATATCATCTTTAGGTGTTTTTACCTGGTCATCAAGAAAAAATAATGTAAATGCTAAATATTGATTAAATGAATATTTCAGGGGCTAATTGATTTTAGAAGACAACTTCTTCTACTTCAGAAAATAGAAATCACTATTTTAAGACTCTTAGAAAGTCTTATTCAACTTTTAGCTTGGGACGTGTAATTTCTTATAATTTTCGAAAAAAAATATATCATCAAACACCTTTGACACTATCTGAAGATTGCAGAAGTTTTATTTCAGACAGTAATATAGAGAATGCTTTGAGTGATGCGACTGAGAATAGGAATTCATTCCTTTTTCGCTCTTTAACAACTATAAATAGATCGGCTATAGAAAATAATATACAAACAAAACATAAGAAATTTAGACGATTTAAAAGATATAATTTTCATGGATTTGGTGTGTTTAGACTTCCTGGAAAGCCTTTTTCTCAAAAATGGAATGCTTTAAAATCTGGAATGAAATTAAAAAAATTTAAAAAGAAAGAAGACAAAAAAGATACATATATACCGATTACATTAGTTTCTCAACTTGAAGCTGGTGCTCCTGCTGCAATTATACTTGCTTCTGCCTTTCAAAGAGATGATAATGGTAGACAGAGGGTACCAATTCTTTTAGATCAATTAAAAATTAATGTTTTTGGTGCAACAAATGTGAAATCAAGATCTCATACTTTGTTTCAAATAAAACTTAAATACGGAGACGGGGAAAATGCTGTAGAATGGTCTGTATATAGAGAATGGAAAGATTTTCTTAATTTACATACACGGTATCGAGTTTCTGAAACAGTAAATGGTCAATTTAGAAAAGCGCCAGGATTGCCTAAATTTCCGAGATCCAGTATGCCGTATCTCCGTAGTATTAGGGGGTTTTCTTCTGATACTTATAATTCTAATAAACAATCGGATAGATATTTAAAACAGAAATTATTTATAGAAGCAAAACCTATAGCTTCAGTTGATGAAAAAGTCCGTTTAGTTAAGAGTTATAGCTTTGTGGAAATGCAGAGAAGAAAGCTTGAAGAATATTTAAAAAACATGTCTCGTTTGTTTCTTTTTAGACCAGAGGGAATCAGACTTTGTTTATTTTTGGAACTTAGTGCTTTGGGAATAAAACTTGGGAAATATGAAAAATATCATGGAAAAGAAGGTTTTTTATCAGTTGTTAATTCAAAAGGATCTACACATAAAATGACTTGTAATCCTATTGAAGTGAGAAATCGATCACGGCCAAAGTGGTATCTTGTAAGAGAATCATATATTGTGTGTGTCAGTGATTTAAGTTCCACTAAAATCTATGATGTATTTCTTATGGACGATGGCTTTGAGATTGCTAGAAAGCATTTTTCTAAAGAATTGTTGACTCGTGTATCTAAAACTGGAAAGGATAATTTAAACAGATGTCAACCGAAACGCCATACTTTTAAAATTAAGAATTGTGAAAGACAAATTAAGTTTTTAGCTAAAAGTGAAATTATTGTACATCAATTTATAGAAAATATCAAAGCTATAAACGAAGCTAGTATATGGACTAAATCTAAGCGTTTTAATAGTTTTTCTCCTGTTAGAACTAATGTTGCTGCTCAATGGATTGTTGATGGAGTAATGTTTTCATTTTATATTTTCAACTTTTTTCTGATTTTTTAGAGAGACTATTTTTGGAACGTAAGTCGAGCAATTCTAAATGCTAAAGAAACAATTTATATACATGATTGGTGGTTAAGCCCAGAATTGGTTTTTTTTTCTTTTTAAGATGTATTCTTTTATCTAACTAAATATAGTATCTTCGCCGTCCTGCATGTATTTCACAGGATTGGAGGTTAGATAGATTATTGAAAAAAAAGGCAGAGGAAGGTGTTCAAATTTATATTATTATATATCGTAATGTTGGTACAACTGTTCCTGTTGATTCAACTTATACAAAATATTGTTTACTAAGACTTTCTCCTAATATTTATGTTCAAAGATCACCCTCTCATTTGCGACAAAATACTTTCTTTTGGGCACATCATGAAAAAATTGTATGTATAGATGAAAAAGTTAGTTTTATAGGTGGTATTGATCTTTGTTTTGGACGTTGGGATTCTTACGAGCATGTTTTACATGATGATAAACCAAGTGGATTAGATGAAATGCAGAATCCTGTTTCTAATATTCCAGAAGAACCTCTTATTTGGCCTGGTAAAGATTATTCTAATCCAAGAGTTCAGGATTTCTATATGCTCGATAAGCCTTATGAAGATATGTATAATCGCACATTAATCCCAAGAATGGCATGGCATGACATTTCTATTCAAATTGTAGGACAACCTGCAAGAGATATTGCTAGGCATTTTGTACAAAGATGGAATTATCATTTAAGATCTAAAAGTCCAAGAAAACCTATACCTTTTTTAGTTCCTCCTCCAGAATTTACACAACGACAGCTCGAGGAAAATGGATTACTTGGAACTAATGAATTACAAATATTACGTTCTGTTGGGCCGTGGTCTATTGGTACTCCTACAAAAGTTGAACATAGTATTTTGGATGCATATGTTAAATGTATAGAAACTAGTGAGCATTTTGTGTATATTGAGAATCAATTTTTTATAACATCATCTGAATGTGAAGGAGCTGTTATTGAGAATAATATAGGTGATGCACTTGTAAATCGTGTTATTAAGGCGCATAAAAATAATGAAAAATGGAGGTATTTCTATAATTCAATTATATAAAATAATTATTAAAATATTTAGAGCTGTGATAATTTTGCCTTTAGTTCCTGGATTCCAAAATGATGTTGATGTTCAGGAAGGGACAAGTTTGCGTCTAATAATGCATTGTCAATATCGTTCTATATGTCGTTACAAATTTTCTATCTTTAAAAAACTTGAAGCTGTGGGAATTGATCCTGTGAAATACATTCGAATATATAGTCTTAGAAACTGGGCAAAACTTGGGGAAAATACAAGACTTGTTAGCGAGATGATTTATATTCATGCAAAGGTATAATTTTCAGAAAAGGCATGTTAAAATTTATATATTAATAGTGTATGATTGTTGATGATCGAATTTGTATAATTGGGTCTGCAAATATCAATGAAAGATCAATGCGTGGGAACCGTGATTCAGAAATCGCTGCAATAATAAGAGATACTGACATGTTATTATCTAAGATGGCAGGGAAACCGTATATGGTTGGAAAGTTTTCATATACATTAAGAGTAAGATTAATGAGAGAGCATCTTGGAATTGATTGCGATAAAATGGAAAAAATTGAATCTTGTATGGATGGTTTATCTAAGAACTGTACATGGAAAGATGTAGAGACTTGGGACTTTGATGATTCAGTTGCATTTGAAATTTTGGATAATGAAAAAGGATTAATGAAAGAAAACGTTTCAAAAAAAAAGAACCTTGTTGAATTATATAGCGAATCTTTATTTTCTTTTGAAAAAAAACATGTTGAAAATACTTCAAATGAGACTGGTGGAATATCATGTCAGATAAATTCTAATATATTTCATTTTAAAGAAAAAGTTGATCAAATATTGAAATCTTCGGAAACATTTGGAAGACAGAAGGTTACAACAACAACGACTCATTTACTTTTTGGTGTTGAGGTTCGGGAAATCCTTTTAAACTCTAATAATAATACTATAAATAATAAGAATGAAAAATCTATACAAGATAATCATGAAAAGTTAATATCTAAACCGAATGCCTGTTATAATATTGAGAATTCAGATGAATTAAAAACAGATTTTTATAAACATGATATACCTTCTAATTTACATGATCTTAAAGAAATAAATGTTAATATAAATGAGTCTGATCCAGATAATTCCCCAAAAAAAGAATTAGAATTCAAAACATCCGCTGGACAATGGCCAAAAATTGAAATAGATCCTATGGCATTTTCTGATCCTTTAGAGGACTGTTTTTTTGAAAATGTTTGGGATAAAATTGCTCAAAAAAATACTGAAATATATCGTCAAGTTTTTCGGTGCATGCCGGATAATGAAGTACGTACATGGAAGGACTATTATTGTTATAAAAGATATGCAGAAAAACTTATGCATAGATATGAATTAGAAAAAACAAATATGAATTCTATTCATGAAGCTTCCGAAACAACATCAATTCCCTGTCAAGAAGCTGGATTGTTTTTAAGTGATATTGAAGAATCAAATAAAAATGTAAAAAGCAGAAATTCATTATTAAATTCTAATATAGATTCATCTAAAGATATTTATGAAAAAAATGCCGCATCAAATCTTCAACTTTCAACTGTTTTTTTACATAAAAAAGGTCTTAAAAATTCTGATGAGATTTTTCTTGAGCAGCAAGATGTATTGGAAGAAATGCTATCAAATATTCAAGGTCATTTAGTCATTTGGCCTACTGAATGGCTTTCAGATGAATATGAGCAGTAAGTTGTTTCTTTTTCTAAAAAAGTTCTTATATATTTTAGTGGTCATTGGCTTTTTGCTTTTGATCATATTCCACCTATTGATATATACGCATGAAAACGTTAATATCACTCATTATGCTTTTATAATAACTTATGTATATAACTTTGGAAAGGTAGCATGCATGGGTTAAACATTAGGGAAAAATAGGGAAAATCATTTCTTTTTTTTATTATTTTTATGTACATAGATATACATTTGTCTTGCACGTTTTTAATATTAAGAAATGATCAGATTTATAAAATTACCAGAAAAATTAGAGAATTTAGGGAAGAGTCATATAGATAATGATGAAAATGAGGATTTTCAGGAGCTTTTATATGATACATCAAGAATTCACAGTTTTTCCGGCTCAAAAATAGTTACTCCAGGAGAATTTATTACAGATGACCCTCAATTTATGAGGTTTAAAAAAAACAAAATATATAAATAGTAATTTGACTTATTTTTTCATTTAGAGGTCATGGAACATATATAGATAATGAAAATGCAGTTTATGCTTCAGTTACAGGTACTGTTCAACGGGTAAATAAGCTTATTTCTGTAAAACCATCAAGATCAAGGTATTTCTATTTTTATAATAAAAAAAACTTAATAAAACATTAGATATCTTCCAGAAATAGGTGATTTAATTGTTGGAAGGATTTCTGAAGTATAAATAAACTTATTAATGAAAATTATTGATTTTTTTATAGGTTGGTCATAAACGTTGGAAAGTTGATATTGGATCAAAACAAGATGCTGTATTAATGTTATCATCTATTAATCTCCCTGGAGGTATTTTGAGGAGGAAATCAGAAACGGATGAATTAAAAATGCGGACGTTTTTTTCTGAAGGGGATTTACTAGTTGTATTCTACTGAATTTTTTTATTTTAAACAAAATATTCATTTTTTACATAGGCAGAAGTACAAACTTTTTTCTCTGATGGTTCAGTTTCATTGCATACACGATCCTTAAAATATGGAAAACTTCGTAATGGTTTATTTGTTCAAGTGCCATCCAATTTAATTGTTAGATCGAATATTCATTCATATAATTTGCCAAATGGGACAGATGTGATTTTAGGAACTAATGGGTATATATGGGTTAGTAAGCATGTTGAAATTTCTTCAGAAAAATCAGGTGTTAGTATTACAAGAATGGAAGAAGAGGCATCTGAAACGATTTATTCGAATATTAATGATGTTAGTTTATTGAAATATCATTGAAAAAGCGCTGAAATTATTTTTAGAACATTGAACCTTACCTTTTGCGTGAAATATCTCGAGTACATAATGTTATTAAAGCATTGGCTGCTTGTAAAATCACTATTAATGAAAAAATGATTCTTCTTGGTTACGAAGCATCTATGATTTATGAAGATGCAGCGCAATTATTATGGCCTTCTGTTCAACGTAAGATTTATAAACAACTGATATCTAGGAAATAATTTCATTTAATATTTTGAATTATAATATTATTAATAGTTATTGTTTTCATATTTTTAAATATCGAGATTTTGAAATGGAAAAAATAGAAAGTTTAGATAATTTCATTCAAAATGGGGCCTGGAAGCTTTTAGAAACAATTTTGTATGATGGAAATGATTTTTTTTTGTTGGAAAAACACATACAACGTTTAATCAAAACATCAAAAAATTTTAACTGGAAAATAATTGATACAGAAATAATAAAAAAAAAATTGCGGGATTCAGTAGATAAATGTGGATCGTCTAGGGTAGTTATATGTTGAAAAGATTCATTTTATACTTATTTTTTTTTTACAGGTTCATCTGACAGTTGCTCGAGACGGTACTATAGATATCCAAGTATCACCTTTTACACTCCCTAAAAATCTCTTTGGGGTATTTTCAGGGAAAAAACAGGAAGAAACAAGGCTTTGGAAAGTTTATTTGGATACAGTTCCAGTAGATGATACTTTTCGTCCTTTTTTTTGTCATAAAACAACTTATAGAGATCCATATGAAGCATCAAGAAAACGTTTAAAAATTGAAGGGGAAATGGAAGTATTATTATATAACAAATCCGGATATATTATGGAGGGAAGTATATGTAATGTTGCCTTTTTTCGAGATCATCAATGGATTACTCCTTCTTTAAAAGAAGGTTGTCTTCCAGGCATTATGAGAGAAACATTATTACAAAAAGGGTATATAATAGAACGTTCGATTCAGGTATGTGAACTTATGAATGGTGAGCGTCTTTTGTTGTTTAATTCTTTACGTGGATGTTTTGAGGGTATTTTATGTTAATATAAAAAAATCATTCTATGATACATTTTCAGATAATATTTATTTCTAAACATAAGTTTAAGAAAGTTCTGGCATTCTTCGTATGGGAGTATTTTGATCCTGACAATGTGTTTGAAGCATAAGAAGAAGGTTACTTTCACTCCATTTTTCAGGTATCCCAGTTTTTCGAACAACCCAAGTATAAATTTCCCAGTCAGGCTCTTGTAGAAACTATTATTCTATCAATAAAAACATACTATATGTAAAGCAAATACTTTATCGTATATTTCAAGCTCTTTTTTTGTGAATGATGGTAAATATTTTTTTGCAAAAGTGGATAATAATAAATCTGTTTCCAGAATACCTCTTTTTCGGCTTTGGTAAAGGAGACGGGCTCGCATGGTTTCTATAGGTTCATCATGATCATCTCTAAACTGAGATTTGGAGGAAATATATTTTAGAAATGGCTGCCTGTGCAAATATCGATATTGTTTAATATACTTAAAATAGAACAAATAGTGAGAGCAAGCGTTGGATAACCATTTAAGAGACATTGACATTTGCGAAAGCTTTCTTTAAAGGATGAATATATTCTTTTATATATTATTTTTAGGGTTACCTTGTCTGATATAAACTAAAAGTATAAAAATGTATATTTTTTAAAAAAAATCCGTATAGGTTTATTACGTCTAAAATAATATAAAATAATATGAAAATAAATGACTAATGTTTCAAAGGTAATTTAAAAAAGATTATATATTACAATTTTTTTTTCTTAAGATCCGCTTTAACAACTTTTTTTAACACAATCAATATGTATTATTGTCTTACAATTTTCTGAAGTCATTTTCTATCCTTAATAATGTTTAATTTTTTGAAAGACTATATTTTTAATATAATAAATATCAAAAATAAACAAATAATAAATATAGTATATTTTATCAAAAATAATATGAAAATAAAATGTATATAGTATTAATAATAATTGAAGATGGATTAATATGTTTGTTTTACCCATCCATTATCTCGAAGCATTTTTAAAACATAAATCATACCAGCTTTACTCTGAAGAAAAATTAATATAAAAATATTATTTTTTATAAAGATACATTAATCATATTTTTTGAAAACTTTACAGCACCAAATTTTTCAATTTTGTTTGTGACGCCCCATCCAAAAGAACTTTTAAATCGTGCTTCTACATTTACAAGAGTTCTATATATTATAAATTTAATATATGTTGAAATAGTTTATAAAATTTACTGATTTGAATTTTTAGGAGAAACACCATATGTTTGATTCTCAATGACTTTCATTACTTTTGTATGATCAAGATTACGAATATACGTATACATTTGACTTGTTTGAAGATCAACTATTGAATCTTCAAGAATATAACTTTCAGAAATTTTAAAAAGCTTATAAAAGAAATTCAGTTAATATTTATAAGAGGAAGAAAAAATGTTATTAATTGATATAATATGACCAACCTTTGCACCCCATTTTGGTAATTTCCCATGTTTTAAAATTAAACGTGTTGTTCGAAGACAACCATGATCATTAATATAACGATCAATAACATCAACTGAAATAACATGTTTTGAATACGGACTAAAAATACTAAATTAATTTGTTTTTTGATTTCTTTTCTTTGAAATACTTTGGATATCTTAAAAACCATGCTAAAGTTACAATAGGCCATGGATAACTAAAAAAGAAAAAATTAGGAATAAGTTATTAAATGAATTTTAAAATTAAAATATACTCATAATAATAATTATTTGTATAAAATTTGACCATTTTTTTTAAATTTAAGGATAATCTTTTATTAATTTGGCATATTTTTTATTACTTTTTTATTATAACTTTTTATAATAAAAGTGGACGTCCGGTTATAAAAATCCTCTTAAAACGATAAAATATTAAGACAGTTAGTTTGAATAATAAAAGTAAGTTATTTTGAATATTTTATCTCTTAATATAATGAAAATTCCAGATCTTAAAAAATATTATGTCTTTTATTAAAAAAGAACAATGTGTGACACCATGGAATGTTTGTACTTTTTGAAAAAAAAAAAAGATTAAAAAATGATGATTTTTAGGTAGAAGGAGCGATTGTAGATGGAAAGATTACAAATATTGATTATACTCGACTTATTGAAAAATTTGGTACAAATTATATTGATGATACACTTTTAGAACGATTTGAAAGATTAACTGGAAAAAAACTTCATAGACTATTACGTAGAAAAATTGTTTTTTCACATCGGTTTAATGAATATTTTTTTCTTATATTATTTTTTTATATATATTTATAGTGATTTTTCCAATATTCTTGATCATTATGAACAAAAAAAACCTTTTTATATTTATACAGGTAGAGGACCAAGTAGTTCTAGTATGCATTTAGGACATATGGTTCCATTTTTATTTTGCAAGTTTGAATTTTTTTTCTTTTTTTTTTTATAAAAAAAATTCTAAGTTATATTTATTATAGATGGCTTCAAGATGTATTTAATGTACCTGTTATAATTCAACTTACAGGAAAGCATTAAATATATTTCATTTCTATTTAATATTTTTATAGATGATGAAAAATATTTATTTAAACAGGAATTAACATTAGAAGATACACGACAATATGCTAAAGAAAATGCAAAAGATATTATTGCCTGCGGATTTGATCCAGATAAAACATTGATATTTGCGGATACTTATTCTATTTCTGGTGCTTTTTATCATAATATTGTTCGTGTTTCTAAGTATATAACATATAGTAAATGTAAAGCTACTTTTGGGTTTAAAGAAGAGTATGCAATTTTAAATATTTTGGACATTTTTTACAGAATATACAGTGATTCCATTGGGAAATATCATTTTGTTTCTATTCAAGCTGCTCCTAGCTTTTCTAATTCTTTTCCCAATATTTTTGGTACTCGAACAGATATCCCATGTTTAATTCCTATGGCTATTGATCAAGTATACTGGTAATAATGCATTCTTTGTTTGTTAATTTCCTTAGGATCCCTATTTTCGACTTACAAGGGATGTTTCAGATAGGCTTGGTTATTTAAAACCCTCTTTAATACATACTAAATTTTTTCCTTCTCTTCAAGTATTATTGTTAAGAATTATATATAAGTTTTTAACTTATTTTTAGGGACATGGAACAAAAATGAGTGGATCACTTGAACATACTGCTATTTATATGTCTGATACTGTCTCTCAAATTAAAAATAAGGTTATTTTTTTAATTTAATTTATTTTTATTAATATAATAATTTAAGATCAACAAATATGCATTTTCAGGAGGTGGTGCAACATTAGAAGAACATATAAAGAAGGGTGGAAATCCGGGTAAATATACTCTTTTTATTATTATTTGATTTTTATGTTTTTTTTTTAGATTTGGATGTATCATTTACTTATCTTATGTATTTCTTAGAAAATGATGATGAACTTGAGAAAATTAGATGTGATTATTCTTCTGGAAAGATGCTAACTTCCGAATTAAAAGCAATTACAATTAAAGTTTTACAAGATTTTATTATTGGATTTCAAGAACAACTTGCTTTAGTTACTGATGATATAGTTTCGCATTTTATGAATTCATCTAGAAAAATAAATTTTTTATAATTTTATAATAAAAATATATCATAAAGAAAATGTTATTTTTATGATATATTTTTATTTTTTATCTTTTTTATTAATTTTTTGTTAAGATATTTAAAACAGTTTTTTTTAAAAATAAACTTGAATAATAGTAATTGTTAGAAATTTTTATAAATTTAACCTTTATTTATTATTATAGAATGTCCTTTTTTACTTAATATTATTAATGATGGATACTGAACACTCTGTTTTTAATGTGATGGGTCAAGATTTTGTTGTTCAGAAAGAATATAAGGTTATAAAAGAGCTTGGAAAAGGATCTTATGGGATTGTTTGGTATATTTTAGGCCTTTGTAATATCTTCTTTCTTATTCTTTTTATATTTATTAGTGCAGCAAAAAATGTACAAGATGGCACTTATTCTAGGGTGGCAATTAAAAAAATTACAAATATGTATTAAAATCAAGATGAACTATTTTGTGTTTATTAAATATTAAAGATTTTCGAAAAAAATGCTTGCAAAAAGGGCTTTACGTGAAATTATGTTATTGACACATTTTAGAAATCATAAAAATGTATAGGATAACTTTTATCTTTAAAAAAATACACTGAAACTTTGTTTTTAGATAACTACACTCTATGATATGGATATTATTAATCCTTCTACTTTTAATGAACTTTATCTTTATCAAGAACTTGTATTTATCAGTATAATTACTATATTAATATTATTAATAGGATTTAGATGCAAACCAATTTAAACAGTATTATACGCTCTAATCAACCATTGACAGATGCTCATTTTCAATCCTTTATTTATCAGATTCTTTGTGGTTTAAAATACATTCATTCAGCTAATGTTCTTCACCGCGATTTAAAACCTAGCAATCTTTTAATTAATGCTGACTGTGAGCTAAAAATATGTGATTTTAGTTTATCTAGAGGTATCTTGGTAAACCGAGAACAAGGATCTGAATATATGACTGAATATGTTACGACAAGATGGTATAGAGCACCAGAAATTATGCTTAGTTTTCAAAGTTATAGTAAAGCTAGTATGTTTACCATATTATATGATGTAATTCTAATAAATTTAGTTGATCTTTGGTCTGTTGGTTGTATTTTAGCTGAACTTCTTGGAAGAAAACCCTTTTTTAAAGGTCATAATTATGTTGATCAATTAAATAAAATTTTTTACATTCTTGGTACACCAGATGAAAATATTATATCTAAAATAAAGAGCACATCTGCTCAAAATTATATTAGGGGATTGTCTATTGTACCAAAAATATCTTATTCAAAAATATTTCCATATGCTAATCCAAATGGTAAATCTTATTATTAATTTAAATATTTTTAACACATAAAGCATTGGATCTTCTTAATCGTTTACTTACGTTTGATCCGGATGATCGTATTTCATGTGAAAATGCATTAGAACATCCGTATCTTGTTATTTGGCATGATCCAAAAAAAGAACCAGTTTGTTCTAAACAATTTGATTTTGGATTTGAAGCACTAGATGATATTCAAGAAATAAAACGTAAATATTTATGAAAAAAAAATATTTATTAACTTTTTTACTAGAAATGATAATAAATGAGGTTTCCACATTTAAAAAGTTAATTAAAAAGTAAAATTTGCATTTTTATTCTATACTATATATATATAGCTTTCCAATTTAGGTGAACTAATTAGAAAATACTTCTGAACCATCATAAAAGTATATTAATGGTTTTGTATTTGGTAAAAATATTTAATGATGATTGATTTAATGATTTTAATGAATTATGATTTTTAGAAAATGTATAATATTTAGATATAAATTTTTTAAATACATAATTACGCTTAGGTTCTAATTGACTTAGTATTTTAATGTACAAAATTATATTATTCATAAGTGACATTAAGAATCAGTTGATAAAGATTAAATTATAAAAATATTATGCTATGTTTACCAAAGTTTCGGTATGTCTGTCCAGTTTTGTTTTTCTCGCTGAGTCCAATAACTATCTTCACCCGTTTTAATAACCCAATTGGGATCTTGATTTTTAACTTGTTCAAACCATCTAGGTTTCCATTCTTGACTTTCCAACTCCATTTTTTTTCTTCTTTGTCTTTGATTTTCTTCTAAAAATGATTTTATTTTTTCTGCATCTTCTATATTACCGCTTTCCCTACTTCTTTGATCTTTTCTTAACCTAGTATCAGTATTTGGAAGCATTCCTTCTTCAATGCATGTTATTTCATTAAGAGTTGCTGCAAATCTGGTAAATCCACAGTGAGATGTTGGCTCTTCAACCAGCTGATCTACACTCCATATAACTTCTTCTTTATAATCAACGTCAGTTCTTCGCATAATTAATGATTGTGTCCAACGACCAGACAATGTTAAAGGTTGAAGTGTACCAGATTCGCTAAATGCTTGAACCGATAATTCCTCGCTTCGACCTGAAAATAATCTTCCCTGTTTAAATGTCACTATTGCTTTTTCACCTGTAAAAATATTTATAATTGTCATATGTCCTGAAGGTTCAACATATTTTTCTCCAAACGCAACATTTCGAAGAAATGTTGTAGGTTTTCGGTATAAATAAGCATCACCTGTAATAAGTTTAATAAGAACTGAACCATCAGTGATTAATTCAACACTTTTCCCCCAGAAATGTTGTTTCGGTTTAGGAGAATGGGAAAAAGTCCAAGAAGATGACTCTGCGTGACAAGCAATTATCATAGGCCGATGAGAAACTTTTTCTGCTAAAAACCTGAAACCTATTTTTAATTAGAATGAATAAATAAATAATGATTTATGTCACAAACCCTTATCTTCTCTTACAAGCTCAAAAGTTTCTCCTAATAAAGGACTGAATGGCTATCATGCATCAAAATAAAGTCATTATTTATTATTCAATAAACCTTTCTAACTAATCTTTCTTTGCAACGCATATTGGAGAATGAGCTAATTGCAAAGGCTGCTATGAAAAGGATTCGTTCCCCATCTTTTTTTGGTCTATTGATAGCTTCATTAATCAATTCGGAGTATTCTAAATCCTCGGCTGCCCTCTGAAGAAGATTCAAAGGCTCATTTGCTATTACCGGCATAGTAATGGTTGAAAGATCTTTTCCAACCTAAAAAAAGATTAAAATATAGTCCTTGCATTATTAAAAAAAACATGCATTTTTTCTTAAAAAAGATAAAAGACTTGGAGGTGATGTTGTAATAGGAGGGATATTTTTCCTGCGGTCAATTTTACCTGAATATGGTAAAGGATATAATGAGCGTTTATTTTTATTCCATGTTAGAGTTTTTTCACGTGATAATCTTCTAATAATATGATATTGAGAATCATTAGATGTTTTATGTTGATCCTCATCTGTCATTGATTCTTCTGTAATACAACCTTCAGATTCACTACCAATTAATATATATGGTGTAACATTTTCAGGTATTTCTAATGCATCAAACCATGCTTCTCTTGTAAATGTAGTATCCATACTAGCTTTTGAATTGATAGAATTAATAGAAATCTCAGGTGTTTTCAATGTAGATGCACATGATATATGTTGATTTAAAATATGATGTTCAGATAATATTGACTTAAATTGATTAGAAATAGTTTCAATTTCAGAGCTAATCAATTCAATATGAAATGTTGATAATTTTAGGCCTAATGTTGATTCATCTTTGAAAGTTAGAAAGAAATTATAATTATTATAGACTTGCCAAGAGTTGATGATGAAATGTTATTTTTTTGTTTTAATGATATTAGTGTATTAATATTTTGCTCATTATCCCCTAATTTCAATGCATTATGATGACTTTCATTATTAAAATAATATTTAATGTCACTTTCATTAAATTCGTGCATCATTTTACTGATTTCTGATTTGACAAGATTAATCTTTTCCGAAAGATTCTCAACTTTCATCCATAATTGTTGATTTAAATTCTCGTATTGACTTTTGGATAAAAGTGTATCTGCATCAAGGATACTGTGTTGTTCTATACGCTTGTGGAAATTTTTCATCGCTTTTTCAATCGCACGACACCAACCGGCCCAATCTTTATCCGACAATACACGAAGATGCCATATTTCAGTGCCTGAATCAATATTAATACCTTTCGATTTTGGATTAATACTGATCGCTGAAATTGAGAGTGGAATAATGCCTCGAAGGATTGAACGTGTTGAAGATCCAGTGTAAGACAAAATTGCAGTAGAAATATTAAGTGTGAAATGTCTTCGAGTCCAGCCCTGAAGTCTTTTTCGCTTTTTTTTCAATAAAATTCCAGAATAAAGTGAAGATGATGTATTATCTAGGAGCATATGCATAGATGTGTTTTGAAATGATAAAAGCTGTAATGGCATTGCTGAATATGCAGTTAAAACATATGTTATTATTTTCGACGTTTGTTTTGAAAAAGTATTATCTCGGGCATGATTAAATTAAATAGTATTTGGGAAAATCAATTATTACCAAAAACAAGTGCAAAATGACCCCCATTATTTGGACCAACATTATAACTACCTTTTTCAACAAAATTCGGCTCACAACGCATCATGGGCACAACTTCTGTTAATCGGGCTCTCATTAAACGTTCTTTTAATACAGTATCTCTCGTATTTCTTCGTTGTTTTGATAATGCATGTCTATGTGTTGTTTTAGGTGATATAGTTAATCTTTGCCGTTCTGTTTTTTCCTGCATTTGAGCTTTTAGTGTTGTTGACCACTTCCATATCCCGCAACGTATGGATTTTTTATGTGGTCTTAATTGCCATGTAAGTGTTTCATTATCATTAATATAAATCCAGCGTAACAAAATATCCCGCGGTTGAACCTAAATATATATAAAAATAATATAAATTATTTCATAAACTAGCTAACCTCAACCGTTTCAAGTTCAGACATTATTAAATATGAAAAATATGATGATTTGCAAACATTTTCGTTTTTTGTAGGTTTGCAAACGGGAGATCGCTAAAGTTGAGAAACACAAGTTATTTTAGAGAAAAAGAATTATATAAGAGAAAGATATTGGACAATATAGATAAAATAATATTATGAATTGAAAAGGAAAGAAGTTTATATCTTTAAAATAAGAAATCAGAAGTTAAATATAAAATATAAAAATGATTTATAATTATGAATGATAAAAATTTAATTCATAAAAAAATATGAAGATTTTTTAAATAATTATATTAATAATTGACATGAATTTTATATTTTCTTATTATTCTGTATTTGATTGATTTATTTTATATATGAAGTATTATTTATTTAAATTGTTTTTAACATATTCGAATACTTTTTGATCTTTAAAAATTGAATTAGATTAATAAATTTTTAAAAAGTTCTATTAGTTTTAAGGTTTATATTATATTATTTATCAATTTTTTATATAAAAAATTTATTTTTTATTATATTTAATAATATTTAATGTTTACATATTCCATATGTTTAATTAAAACATTCTTATGATTAATTCAAAAAAAATTTTAATAAATAAAATATAACTTATTTAAAATTATTAAATGATCATAGAATATTTAATGCAATGATGAAATAAAATTGATTCAATTAAGTTCTATTATATACTTATTTTTCTATTTTTTAAAAAAATACACAAATAATTCATTTTTTAAACATTTATAACTAATTTCATTTGATTCTTCTTTTATTAACTATATTTCTTTTTATATTGTTTTTTTATTTAACTTAAATTATTCAAACCTTTTTTGTATACCGTTGATGCTGATAATCAAAACATTTAAACAAGATTAACAACAAAAAAAAATTGATAGATTAATAGTTAATTAAGAAATTTATAACAAAGAAATTTAGTATAAAAATGTCTTTAGATAGATCTTTACGAAAAAAAATGGAGGATAAAGCTCGATCGAATCCAACATTTGAATTAGAAGTGAGTTTTTTTAAAAGTTAGATGAAATCAAATATTAAAAATTTTTAGGCAAGAAATTGGATTGAAGAAGTTATAAATGAAAAACTTGATCCTGAAAAAAACCTAATTGATAATTTACATGACGGAATTGTTTTGTGCAAGTATGATTTTTTAATTTAATTTAAATAAAATTAATTGATAGAGTTGCAAATGCTATTGGACCTCATCAAGTGCGTTACAAAAACTCGGATATGCCTTTTGTGAAAGTATAATTTATTGATTAATTAATTGAATTACGGCTAATACATTAAAGATGGAGAATATTGCTGCTTTTCTTAATTTTGTTCAAAAATTAGGTGTTCCTAATTATGATTTATTTCAAACTATCGATTTATATGAACGAAAAAATCCATATCAGGTCATTCAATGCATTCATTCTTTATCGCGTTATGCTGTTCAAAATGTTAGTTTTCATGTACCTCCACTTGGTCCAAAACTTGCAACTAGTCGGAAAATCAATTTTACTGAAGAACAGCTCAATAAAGCTAAAAATATGTCCAATACTCGTCAATATGGTTATATTGCAGGAATAAGTAATAATATATTATAATTAAGAAATTAAATAATTTTTTAAAGATTGAACTTATTTTTAAATTTCTTTATAGGGTTTTATTTCTTTCAAATTAATTTCAATTAAATAATATCTTCTTGAAAATAAATAATTGTTCTATTTAGGAACGATTAATCATTTATTGTTTTTATATATTTATATATATTATATATATTATAGATATTTAACATTTTCTCTTATGTCCTTCCTTCCCCCTTCATGTTGTCATGGAAACCAACTTAATATGCAGTACAATCATTAACTTGTTAAATTTTGCAAGATGAGAGAATATCCTGCGTATATTAACAGAGTACTTAGTTCAGTTTATAGTGCACGATTAAGTATATAAATGATTAACACTTTAGTAATTCTTTTAGGATTTAGGATTTCTTGTTGATTGTGGTGTTATATCGGAAACTATTTATGAAGAAGTTATTACTAAGATACCACGTCGTATGTGATATTAAATTAATTTTTCAGGGTAAATGTTGATTATTTAAGGATATTTTCCGCTTCAGGAGCATTCTGAGCGTAAAGAAATGCTTTCTTCGGGACAAAATGTCCCACAAAGTATATTTTTGTGTTAAAATTAAATGAATTGAAGTTTATGATTATTTCAGATAATAATCATACGTTATCTACGAGAGAAGAGTATCAGAAAGTTTTTCCTACACGAACGAATGCTGCATCAAATGTTGCAGAGATTACTTCTAAATTTCAACAAAATGTCAATGTCACAACTGTAGCGCCATCATCATCGATTAAACAAACTCAAGAAAATAATCATATTCAGAGAGCACCTTTGCCATCTGTACCAAGGAAAACAGCAGTTATAGGCATCTTTCAGGCGGAAGCTTTATATGATTATGAGGGAGAAGATGATGACGATCTTTCATTAAAAGTGGGCGACAAAATTAATGTTCTGGAATATGTAAATGAAGATTGGTGGAGAGGAACATGTAATGGGAAAGAAGGAATCTTTCCAGCTAATCATGTGGTATATTTTATGTATAATCATATAATTTGATAATTTAGTAAATTTAGAAAAAACTTCCTAATTTTTTAACTAACGAAAGATCATCATTGTCACAAACGTCACCTCAAGAACACGCATCGCAAAAAGAGGTATCATCTTATTCTCAAAAAAGTTATTATGGTTATCAGAAACAATCACAGCAACAAGCACAACAACAATATAATCCAGAAAAAAAGGTAATGTCAGGTGTTGGAAAGAAATTCGGAAATGCTGCTGTCTTCGGGTAAGCATCGTACGATTTCTTTTTTCTTTAATATATATATTAACAAATATAATTAGAGCAGGAGCAGCGTTGGGCTCTCATATCGTTAGTGGTATATTATAAATCTTATAAAAGGTCTAAAGTAATAAATAATTAATTAATAAATCATTAAAATTTATGTTCTATAATTCAATTTTTTCCAGCAATTGCTTATAATATACGTTACGTGTCCATTTATTAATTATATATACAATTTAGCATTTTTCATGATATTTGATATCAATAAAAATAAACTATCTTTCTCTGTTTATTAAAAGTTTTTCATTTTAATTCATTTTTTTCAATATATATAAATCGAAAACTGTTATTAAAGCTCTTTCAACATCATCAAATTGATATCATCAAAATAATGAATTTATCATCCTTTAAAGTATCAGAATTAAGAGAAAAATTAGGAGAACTAGGTCTACCGAAGGCAGGACTTAAGAAAGATCTTATAGAACGTCTTGAAAAGGTTTTAGCAGAAGGAAAAACTATAATTTCATCAAATATTGATTCTGAAAAAAAATCTGGAAATCATCTAGGATCTGAGAAAAAGGCAGATATTTATGATGAAGATTGTAGAGAAGTTATAGAATGTGTTGATTTTTTAAAAAAAAATGGTAAATATTTGTTAAATATCGAAAAATGAATATATAAAAACATATATATAGATTCGTCTAAAATACATGATAAAAATGATAGCGTTTTTGTAGAAAAGAATATGGAAATGCCTAAGGCTACAGAAAAAACAAATGTACGTAAAATGCCTACAGTTCTTGTGGATAAAATTGGGAAAAATGAAGAAATTGAACGTTTGATAAAAAAAGATGTAAATAATAGCATATCTATTAAACAAGAAGACAGTATAACTGTTGAGTCATTAAAAAGGGATCTGAGTTGTGTAAACGGTGGTAATATTATATTTTTTTTAAGCTTTGTAGCTAAAATAAATAAAGAAACAGATTTTAAGGCAGTAAAAAAAGTTAAAGAGGATCCTGAAAATATAGAACCATTAGAACAAAATGTGGCTAACAATAATCACATGAAAGATGATGAATCCTTAAAAACAAATGAAAATACCCTTTTTAGGAGTAATAAAATATCAGATCCAATACATCAATTAACCTGTGCTATCTATGTACGTGATTTTACCCGGCCTCTTCAAATATCTCAGCTTAAATCTTACTTATTGGATATACTTAGGGAGATAAATAGCTCAGATGATGTTTCACTTAAAAAATTTTGGATGGATGGGTTTAAAACACATGCGTTTATTATATTGTCTACTGAAGAACAAGCAAAAAAAATACGTAATAGTTTACACAATTCTGTTTGGCCCTGTGAAAAAGGGAGGCGGCCTTTGTGGGCAGATTATATTCCGGAAGATAAAGTTCATGAATGGATTAATATCGAAGAACAAAGTCCTCGAGATACTAAATGGGAAGTTGTTTATGATATTAATGGTGTGCCAAATTTGCTAGAAGTTAAGAAGAAACAGTCTTATCAAACTGGGGCGGATTCAAATGAAATGGAAAAATCGTTTGAAAACAATTTAAAATATGAAAATAACATAAAAAAACAAAATATTAAAAAATATGATATGAATGAGCTTTTTTTAAAAACACAAACAATTCCTTCTTTATATTATAAGACTGCTGGTCAAAATATTAAAGTGGATCGATTTAAAAATCAAAATAGTCTTAGATATAGGGTCTAATATACATTATTTAAACATAAAAATTCATACCTTTTTCATATTTTTATACATTATTACAATATCTTTAACGTCTTTGATCTCATCACAGAATTATTAATATTATTCTTTCATTCATTTTTCAAAAAGAAATATATATATATGTAAGTTGATTTAAGATTAGATGTAATTTTTTTCAAGATCATAATTTTATTATTTTTGTTTTTTAATGATTTTTTTCTAATTGTATATTAAGAAATATATAAAATAATTACGCTTTTAAAATAAAGCGTCTAATTATCTTAGATACATTATTGTCCTGGATTTGAGTCAATATTTAATAATCTGTATTATTATTAAATTTTGAGAATATTAATACAAAATAAAATATTAATTTAAAATATGAATTATATTAATATAGCTTTTAATTTTTAAAAATGTTTTAATTATTATTTAAAAAATCTATAATGATTGATAAACAGTTGCTTCTTTTACTCAGAGAAACAAAGTTTATTTGATGTATATTGATTTTTAAATAATAAAAAAATTAAACTCAAATTTTTACAAAATTGTGTATATATATACAAATATTACATTATGTTTATAACAAAATGTTTACTAATGTTTATTGAAAGTGAAAATTGAATATATATTTTTAGATAAGTGATTGAAATATTTTTAAATAATCTGCTGCAGATATTTAATGTTCATTATTTGATTTTAAATAAAAATAAATTTTGATTTTAACAGAAATATATTACAATCCGGTGATTTTTTGAACAACTTCTTTAAACAGTGAATACAAATTACATTTTTGATATTTTTCAGGTAAATTCCAATTATAGATATTTGGTGAAATGGATGAAATTGATTCCGATGAATTATCTTGTTCTAGAGTCCCTTGATTTTCAACTAATTCAATAAATGCTGAATCAAGTGGTATTTTTCCTATTTTATGATAATTAAATGAAAAGAATAGTAAAAAAACATACCAAGAAGTGGAATTTGATGTTCTTTAGCTAATTCATCGCCACCATTTTCTGAAAAGATATTAATTGTCATTGTACAATGTGGACAAACATAACCACTCATATTCTCAATAATTCCTACTATATGAAGTCCTGTTGTACAACAAAAACGAATTTCTTTACGCACATCTGCAAGTGCAATTGTTTGTGGTGTTGTTACCATTATTGCTTCTGTTTTTTTAATAGCATTAATTGAATATAACATCTGTACAATAGAAATATGTTCGTCTCCTGTACCTGGTGGAGTATCTATAATTAGATAATCTAAGGCACCCCAATCAACACCTGAGATCATTTGTTGTATCATTGATGTCTTTTTTGCACCACGCCATGCAATTGCTTCATTACGTCGTGGTAACATAAAACCCATTGAAATCACTTTTAATATTTGTTTTATTGAGCGATTATAAAGACAAACTGGAACCCATCCTGAAGATGATTTTAATATATGTATTGTTTCATTATAATTTTGTTCAAGTCCTAATAAACGTGGAATAGATGGCCCAGTTAAATCAATATCAAGCAACCCTACACGGAAACCATGAAGTAATAAACATAAAGAAAGTTGTAAAGCCACAGATGATTTTCCAACACCACCTTTCCCTGATAAAACAATAAAAATATGATTTACTTCTTGTAAAAAAGAATAAGATAAATTATCTGATGAATTAGACATTAACCCTCCAATTCATTAATTATTCTTGAATAAATATTAATAATTTACGTAATGGATATACACTTTATCAGGTGCAAATACATGATAGATATAAAAAACGATAAATTTGCAAATAATAAAGGTTAAAAAATACATTAATAATAATGATAAATTCAAAATACATATAAAAGATCATTTACATATTGTTTTTTGAAAATGCTTTTGCAATTTCCCGATTTCTTTGCTTTTTTAAAAGCATCACCTAAATTATTAAAAAAAAGAAAAAAAAAATATAAAAATAGAAACCTGAAATCGTTCAAAATCATTAAGTTGTAACCTCCGTTCACGAGCAGCTAATTTTTTTGCTAATGATGTTTTATTCCATTGAGAAGTAACATCTTGTGCGTCCCATCGTTTAGCAATAATATTAGAACGCATACTATGAGAAAGCATGCGGATTACAATAGATGTAAGAAGAATATTATTACAGGAGATAACATGACGAGAAACATTTGTTCTTGGTCCATCAATAACAACCTATAAAGAAATATAAGAATGAATATGTTTTAGATAATATTTACTCGATTATGATCTACAATCTCAACAATAACCGCAATTTTTCCTTTATAATCACCGTTTATTATTAAAACTACTCGTCCTATCTCTACCATTCTCTATTATTCATTAAAATAAAGCTTTAAAAAACTTTTAAAATCTTATTTATACTTTAAATAATTGTGATTTCTTCATTTTTTTATATATTGATTAATCACTATTAAAACCTCAAAAAAAACTAAAAAAGAGTTAATATATTTTAATATTTATTAATATTACAAGAAATTCACTTAAAATATTCAACTTTTATTAATAATTTAAAGTTCTTTTAAAACACTTAAATTATGTTTATTATATTGTCGGTCTCAAAAGCCCTGATAATATCTATTAGGGTTAATACCTTAATATTTAACCCTAACCCTACAAAACAGCCCCGGTCTTATATTTAGTTTAGGGTTTAACCCTGAATATATATAAAAGGCAGTGATCAGCTTTAACGTCTAAAAAATTTTAAAAATTTTATTCTGTAAAAATGCAGATTTTTGGTAAGAAATAAGCAGAAAATAGCCTAAATAACAAAGAATAACTCTTTATATAGTTAAGACATTAACAGGAAAAACAATTACACTTGAAGTAGAATCAAGTGATACTATTGATAACGTAAAAAGTAAAATTCAAGATAAAGAAGGCATCCCCCCTGATCAACAACGCTTAATTTTTGCTGGGAAACAGCTTGAAGACGGTCGCACTTTATCTGATTATAATATTCAAAAAGAATCCACTTTGCATTTGGTTTTACGTCTTCGCGGTGGTATTATTGAACCTTCACTTAAAACACTTGCATCAAAGGTAAAAATTAAAAATTCATGACATTTTTCTAAATAAATCTAAAGTACAATTGTGAAAAAATGATTTGTAGGAAGTGTTATGCACGTCTTCCTTTAAGAGCAACCAATTGTAGAAAACGATCATGTGGGCATTCAAGTCAACTTCGACCGAAAAAAAAACTTAAGTAATATTATATGTTTAATACAGGGATTCTATTGGATGGTTTAAAAAATGTTTTTGGATATATTTGCAAAATTTAGTATTCATTAATATATTTATAAATGAAACATCAAAATTATAATTAGGGCTATTAAAAGAGCTCTTAAACATAATATATATTGAACTTATCAAGTAATATATCCCGATGCATTTTATATATATTTATGAATGCTTTTTCACTGACATCCTTTTTAAATAAAATGCTAATTCTTCACCTTCTAAAATATAACCATCACATCGTCCACATTGCCCGGGTCGTGAACTAACACATGCATAAAGCCGCCCATTATTGAATTGATTTTCAAGTGCAGCATCAATTTTAGCATATTTTGCACGTGCACGTAATTTTGCTTGTACATGACCAGATCGTTTTACTTGTTCAGTATCTTTTGAATCAGTTTTACGCTGACGCTTGCCAATACTCTGTCCATAATGCGATTCATACCATTGTCTAAAAGGTGTAGCATCAATTTGAATAATGGCTGACTTAGTGAGTGTGTTGGTCCGAACAAGTTCGTTACTAGAAGGATGATAAACGACTTGAATAATACGAGTTTTTCTAGAAATAGCTTCAGATCCCCATGAAAAATTGCCAGTATCAAGTCTTAAAGCTCTAAATTTCTTATTTCCACCACGAACACGTACAATATGAATTCTTTTAGAACCAATTCGTGTATTTGCGGGTTGACGACCTAATTCAAACTAAAAAAAAGTTACAAAGGGCAAAATCCTTCAAACACTTCAAACCTTCCGCTTTTTTCGGTAATGGGCACGTTTTGCACCTGTAGAAGACCGTTTATGACGAGAATCACGAGAAATACCCATGATTTCTAATAATGTTAGTATTTTGAAAAAAAAATGCGAAAAAATAAAGTAAAAAGATGTTCCAAACTAATATCTTTATTTTTAACGGATTTTTTAAAGTTTTGAGGGCTTTTTTCAGCTAAAAACAAGACTTTTGAAATATCTTATTTTAAAAAAAAGTCATAAAAAATTCACAATTAACATAATAAAAGATACCTTTTTAAAAAAAACCCCCTTTCTAATCAATTATATAGAACAAGATCCGTCTATTTAAATGACATTTATTATTACTATTCTTACCTTCCTCTGCTTAATTGTTTTGTAAAAAATTGCAGCTCATCAAAACTCGACGTTATTTCATAGACATTAGGGTCAAACCCTAAAGAAGATAAATGAAAGGAATATCACGTGATATCTTGAGTTAAGATGTAGAAAGATAGAAAAAAACTATAAAATTACACATAATAAGTTAATTTACAATTGACTTTAAGTACTATTTTATTGTTATAATAACTTATTTATTATAAAAATGAGTATTTAAATAGCTTTAAATAATAAACAATTTTATCATAATAAGTTATAAAAATCTCAAATATATTTATTTATTTTAAGTAAAAACAAATATTATTTATTTACCGTTTAACATTTTGAAAAGAATGATCTTTTTGTGAAACTTCGTCAAAAACTTGTGCTACATCAAACAGTCCTATAAAGTTCCATCCTTCAGGCTTAATATGATAAACTTTATTAAATCAGTAATGATAATTATAACTTTTTATAAATGAATATACTATTAATATTTCCACCAGAAAAAGCATCTCTATGTGTAGCAGCAAGAATAGCACGTTTACCAAGCTCAATTGCTTGATCAAGTGACATATTCCATTGATAGCCATCATCCAATATACTATAAGCAAACGTTTGGCCTGAACCAACACAAAAAAAGTCCCCCTTAAGTCGTGTACCCTCACTATCAACATAAAATAAACAAGATCCTCGTCGTTCATCCCAACCACATATCATAGTCCCCTACATTCTCAATTGTTGTATACACAAGAAATCATTTTTACCATTGACAAACCCATTCCTCTATATGAATAGAGAATGTTTGCAAGAATTTTAGACGCTGCTGCAACTGAAATACGTGTTTTATGACGAAGTTCATATAATCGACATTCCATACGCAATACAGTCTCCCAAAACTGAGAAAGCATTAGAAATCTCTCATTAAAAATATTTACAGAAGATAAAGATTGAGATATTTCTGAAACATCTTCTTTTTTTAATATCTAACCTGACAATCAGCAGCACCACCCGCCATAGTCCCTAAAATAAATTTCTTTATTTTAATAAATATCTGAATAATAAAATAGAATATAAACGTACATTAATTTCTATGACCTTCTTAACAGTTTGACTAGCAATCCAACTTCCCGCAGTTGCTCTATTCCAAATTAATATTCAGTTATTATTATAATTTTAAAATATTTTAATAAGATTTTATAATGCCATTTTCTCATAAAAAAACTAATAGAAACAAACCTTGAGTCAACAGCAACTAGAATTCCTTCTGAAAAACGAAATGCAAGTGTTGTTGTGCCATGTGTGATTTTCGATGAAACAGTATCTTTAACTTTAGAATTCTATACTCATTAAATGTCGTTTAAATTAAAAAAAAAGGTCTTTAACAAGTATTTTATGGAAAATATTAGGTTCATGTTCAAAAAACTGAGCATCTATCTCTTCTTTTGTCTCTCGTGAGACACTTTGAAGAATCGCTTCCATTGAACAATCGTTAAGCTTGTATTCTAAGTGTTGCAAATATTATAAGGAATTAATAAACTTATAAAAAAATATAATAGAATAAATAATAATGATGCAAAATATATATAATACAATCAGAAAATATAGTTTAAAATATAGATGTTTTTTAAAAGTAGTTTTCAAAAATAAGTTTTTACTTAACATTCATTTAGTTAATAAAAATATTAAATTACTTTTAATTTCTTTTAAAAGATTTTTATTCTTAAATTATTTTTATTAATTTTTTTATCCAAAAATTATTAATTTTATTTGATCATATTTGCTTTCATTTCTAATAAATTATGTTACAAATGTTTTTATCCATTTAAAAATATTTATAATTTTCTCAAAACTAAAGAAATCATGCTCCATAATTATTTTGCTGGAAAATTATGATAAAACCATGCAAAATATAGAAAGCCCTATAAAAAAGTCGAAAAAATTATCTCATTATTATGAATTATTCTTTAAAGAATTGAAATTACCAAGATCTCTTTTTCTGTAATTTATGCAAATCACTCTGATAAAATACATTAGACATGACATGTAACGTATTAAAACAATTAAAACGGTGTCCTCTCTTTTCAAATGTATTTGAAATTATTTTAGCCACATTATGCGGCACTGTTGGAATTTTTTTAAAAATGAGTGATGCGTTTCTAATAGGAATTGGCAATGGCGGACAAATCTTAGAACTTTGATATTTGGAAAGATGAATTGTTGTAGAAAGATAAGATTTTTGATCTTCTAAGATATCTTTATTTGATTTTTTGTATTTCAATAAATCTATATCTTGTAAATCTAAAGGATTAGTCATGCTTGTTTGAACTGTATTTAAGGTTGTAGTATTTTTAAATATTTCTTCTGTTTGAATAGAACGAGTCGATAAGTAAAGATCATGATTAGTTCCTTCTATATATTTTATTGCAGATATAGTCATATCTGTAGATAAATGAATGGCGTCTTTAGAAGTAGGTATTGCGAAATCCTCTTTTAAAACCATTATAGGTTTATTTTCCTGATCCTGGTGATTTATTGTTTTAGAAAAATCACAAAGATTACTTCGATCTATTGGATCTATTAACTGTAAATCCTCAATATCTGATTTTTGATCTGTATTAAAGCATAAATCCATCTCTATAGCAAGACTTCGATTGGGAAGAGAATTATCAAAAAAATCATTCGACATTTCTTCCTCATGTTTAAAACTATTTAATGATGAGCTCGTAGTGCAAACAGAATTCTCTTTTGTATCTGGAACTTCAAATCTTAAATTTTCATATTGTTTATGTAGCAAGATTAGTTCTTCCAGAGCTTCTATTCTTTTAGCTGAATATTTATTTGAACATAATCTTATCTTTTCTTCTTTCCAACGATTTCTTTCCAAGTTGAAATTCATTTGAAGATTCCTAATGTGTTCATTAGCCATACGATTTGCATTTCTAAATTTTTCAAGTTTCTGTTTCATTCTATCAAGATGTAGTGTTTTGATTTCTAACTCTTCATGAGCATGGTCCATATTTTTGTCCATTTCAGAAATTAATGAAGACAATTTAGTTCTTAAAACTGTCAATTGTCTAGATGAAGATATTTGAAGTGATTCATAGGATGATAAAAGATTATTATATTTTTCCTGCAAGTTCTCTGCAATATTAGTAACTGTAGAGGGATTATTATAAATTTCTGACCATAATCCGAAAAAAGTTCTTCTTTATCTCGATCTTTATTCGCTATTTCCCGCTTTAAATTATTCACATATGCCACTAAATTTTTCTGTGTCTTTTGAATATAAGAATTTTCTACATCTAATTCACCAGTATAAGATTCACCATAAATATTATAATTGCGAGCTTCAGGATCTAAAGAAATAGATGTATAATCCTTTATCATTTTCTATGTTCTTAAATAGAAATTACTAATAAAAATAATAAGTATAATAAAATAAAAAAAAACAAAAAAGTAATATAATAATATGAAGAGAGGACAAGAAAAAGCCAAAAAAGTAGATTTATTTACTAAAAACTCACTGATTTCTAAAAGAAATAAAATATTAATTATAAATTATTATGATAATAAAATATTAACCTAAATTAAAAGAAAGAACCCTAAAAGATGAGAACAAATACTTTTTCCAATAATATTATTTTTCTTCATTTCATTCTTAATTTAGTAATAAATGAATGATTTTATAAAGTTGAGTTGCCCTGTTTATCGATAAGGAAATGAATAGCATGATGCAAAAATGAAAAATATTAGAATTTATAAAAATTAGTATAACTAATTTCTAAAGAAAACATGAAAAAGAACATAAAACAAACTATTTTATGTTAAAGGAATAAATAAAATGGAAAAAAATTAATACCTGATGATTTAACTATATATATTGTAAGTTTTTCAATATATTAATCATATTGATAATAGTAAAACAAAGAATCTATTTTATAATATTTTGACCTAACAAGATTAATATTTATTTTATTCATTGATTAATTTTTCGTTAAAAAAGATTTTATTTTTTGATATAAAAATCTTGAAAAATTGTTTGAATTTTTTTTCTTTCTTTTCCTTTTAATAATCTCATTTTTATTATTTATTTTTGATTTTCTTATTATTTTTGCAAGATTATAAAAGGCTAATTCAACATTCGTAAATGACTTTGCACTTGTTTCAATAAATTCACAGTTAAATAAATTTGCTAAAGATTGACCCTCTTCGAAGGGAATTTCTCTATCAAATATCCTATCTGATTTATTTCCAACTAATACTAAGGGCACTGATTTAGTATTTTTAATTTCTATAATTTGTTCTTTGAAACGTTTGATACGATCAAATGTTGAACGAGATGATACTGAATAGACTAATAAAAAACCGTCACCATCCCTTAATACAATCAATCTGAACAAAGCAAGTAATATAATGTTGATATACTTAATCCATTGATGTCTTAGTGCTACATATTCTTCTACATAATATTAAGAGTTAATAAAAATTAAAAATACAGTACCTTGACCCGCAGTGTCCAAAATTTCAAGAATACAAGACTCCCCATTTATTAATATATGTTTTCTATATAAATTCTCAATAGTAGGGTCATATGTCTATGTAAAAATAAGGCAATTTTTTTAAAAAAAAAAACCTAAAAAAAGAAAATAACCTCTTAATAAGATAATTAATATATTTTATTAAAAAAAAAATAAACTTACCAGTAAATTTATTTAAACAAAACTTGTAAGATTTATGATTAAAAATTATATATAAAAAAAAGATAAACATACCTGAGAGACTAAAGCAGTCTAAAAATTAATTAGTAGGTATTTAGAAGGGTTTAATGTAAAAATAAGCCTTTCCAACAGCTCCATCACCCAAAATAACAAGTTTATAAGATTTTATTTTATCTATCATTATTCCACTAAAAATACTAAAAGAATTCCTGATTAAAGGAGTATTTTTTAGAAATTAATGAATATTGTTCATTTCATCTTTTTTAAATAAAGATTTTTTAATAAAAAGTTAAAGGACAAGACATCTCGGATAACGTTGAATAAAACCATTCATAAAAAATACATAAATGAACATTTAAAGTCCGCATTTGTAATATTTTAAGATAAATGAATAATAATAATAGATGGATCCATATGTAAAAATACTTAAATATAATATGACCTTTATGAAATATCATTTGTGGTATAAAATTCTTTGAGCTAAAACTATATCTTAAATTATAGAATTTTTGACATATTTTGTTAATTCCTACATATTTTTTAAGTTCTTGAAATAATTGTTTTCCGATTTTTTCAAAATCTCTAGAAATACATATAGAACCTAATAATCTTAATAAAATTGTATCTTTTAAATTTTTTAATAATTATTATAGAAAAATCTGTTTCTAAATCATAAAGATTTATAGCCATTTTTTCAAGAACTATATTTTATTAGAAATAAAAGAAATGATTTACTTTTTTTTTTAATTTTTTTTTTATATTTTTAAATCAATATTTACCAATGCAAGTCTTTTCAGTTTTATATAATTAATATCCTAAAATATTGGTTTAATGCATAAATATAAATAAGTGTTGATATTACCTTTTAAATTAAATTAATAAAATTAAATGTATATAAATAATTCTTATTATAAATCTAAATTTATATCTACTAGCTCATTTAAATTTTCTGAATTCCTAAATATTGAGTTTGATACCTTTTATAGTACAGAATTATTGTTCATAATATAGTATAGGTTTAAGTGAAGATATTATATAATAAAGGTTTTTTGACGTTTAAAAAGCTAAAAAGTTTAATTTTTTAAATAAAATCCATTTAAAAACGAGATGGTTGATATTTTCTTTTTTATTTATCTCTTTTTTTGAAAGAATAGTAATATTATAAAGTCCCTGAAAACTTATGAACATTTGTGATAATAATATTTATATATTCTAATAACAACCAAACCAGGCATATTATGAAATTATTTATAATTGTATGACTTCAAAAAAGTATAGAATATGTGTAAAAGATATATAATATATCAATTGTTCCTTAGAATATGTTAATATTCTATAATGTTTAAGAAATGCAAGTAATCTAAAGGTTTAAAATATAAAACCGTACCTGGAATAATTATTAATTTAAAAATAGTTCCAGCTAATCATAATTAGGAATATATATTTTTAGATTTATAAAAAAATGATGTAAAATAACTCATATAAAGAAAATATTCTTAATTCAAATTAAATAATAATAAAATCAATCTTTACTATTAAAATTCACTCTTAAAATGCATTATAAGAGACATTTATCCATATCTATGCATGCAATTACATAGATAAATATTAACGTGTAATAGATATATGTTTTGTATGTTTAAACGTATAATTTTGCGATATTGATATATATATAATTGTGTATATAATCGAGACTTAATATATATATGTAGATAATGCAATTCTGTAGTATTTCTGTACTCAATTGGGCTTTAAGATATTTTTCATAAAAATTCATTTAATGCTTTATACGTATTTTTAAAATTATCTTAAAATTATCTCTGTTTATCAATTAAATTTATACAATAAATACATTTTTATATACAATGGAGATGATTTCTTTATTTTCTGTAATCAAATTACAAAAATTAAATATTCTTTTATGATAAAGTTATTCTTTTTAATTAATGAATTTATAATATTTAATTTCATTTTTTAGAACAATTTTTTTTGAAATACATAACAATAACAATAACATTAATATTTATTATGGTATAATTTTGTATTTAATATTTTTAAAAACACCTATTAATAATAAATCATTAAAAATTAATGTATATACAAATACAAATCATTAATTAGAATAAAATTACAAGTGTTAATGATTTTTTAAATAGTGTTTATACTTAACTTAGATCATCACATTAAGATTTATACATAAAATAGAGAATTCAATTTAGTTGTACATATATAAATACGTAAAACCTATACAAAAATAAATAAGCAAAAAATCAATGCAATAAAATGAAATTTATTAAACATCAGAAATGTTTAAAGGCAAATTTAGGAAATTTAGATATATAAAAGCAGGACATTTTTTAAAAAATAAAATTTATAAAATTAACATTAAAGAATAGAAACAAATGCAGTCCAAAACTCCTTCAAAACCAGATTAAGATAATGTATTGAAAATACCAATTTAAAAGAAAAATACAAGTATAAATGCAAAACAAGTAATAAATGAGCCCAAACCAATACGAGGAGCTGCATTAACAATAGGCATATCATTAGTAGGAATAACTTGAAGATTAACTACTTCCGTTGTACAAACACATTTAGTTTGAGTAGTTGTGAAAAAAGTTGATGTTAGTGTACATGGACAATCGGTAACTGTAAAAACTGTTGGCTCCGGCACAGTATATGTTTTTTTATTTTGAACAAAAACAGTTGGCCATGGAATACTTGTTGTATACGACATCACAATTGTTGTTTTTACAACTGTATCACCTACGGTTGTTTTTGTTGAACCATCAGGCAGTTTAACAACATGTGATTTAGATAATTTACCCTGTTTTGAATCCTTAACTGGATCTAAATTAGAATTTTTTAAGGAATCTGAAACAGGATTCAATGGTAAATTTGGTCCTAAATCTCCACCAGGCGTTGGCTTAATATCGGGAACAGGAGGTAAATTAGACCCCGAAGGAGTATTACTCGACTTAGAACCAGATTTTGAGTCAGAATTTGAGTCAGAATTTGAACCAAACCATCCTGAAAATAGCCCTCTTGGTTGCATATTCGCCCATGCTACCGAAAAAAGTACAAGTGTTAATACTATATGAAATGCCTTCATGATTCTTTTAGTTCTAAAAATGTTAAATAATGTTCTTTTCCTATCTCTTCTCTTCTATTTATATCTTTAATTCTCTGCGCCACCTAAAGATATTTTAACACATTTAATTTTACCTGCCACCTTCATACCTTTCTTATTCAGGTTTAGATAAATACGCGAAACGTGCTTCGCGTTATAATTCAGAGACATAGTATTTACGCGTCATTCATATTATAATAAGAAATCTAATATCAATTTTACTTGTTTTTAAGAATATAAATGAATATTAATAATTATTTCTCATATATTAATATATAGTTAAAAGATAATAAAATATAATAAATTAAAAAGATATACATACCTTAAAATTCCAATTTAAGTAATTTTAAATATCTGAAATTAATTAAAAATGTGATTTTAATTAATCAAAACATTAAACAAAATACATTAAGATAAATATATTTTAATATATTTATAATACAAAAACAATACTTTAAAACTTAAAAAATCAAACATTTTAATTTTATTAGATTCTCAATAATTTATTAATAATACGATAAAATATCAAATACTCTTGATATTAAATCTATTCATATTACTAAAAATATTTATTCTATATTTATGTTTTTTAAAATTCAAAAATTTCTAAAAAAGTATAAAATTAAAGAAATCAGATAAAAATACTCCAAATTTATTTATAATTATGTATAATCCAATTAAAAACATGTCTGTAATGTTATCTTAAATTCAATATACAACTTATTATTCATATTATACCGACAGAAATACTATTCTCATTTTAGAAATGAATTTACGTACAAGGTATTAAATCATTTAAAAATACTTCAATAAAATATTCAATCAATGTCTGACTTCTTTTAAATCACTGTATTCAGCAGAAATAATTAAAAGAGAAAGAATTTCTGTTATTCATTAGTAAGTGATACGAACAGAACATCTATGATCCATAATAATCATAAAATCAGTATCAAATCGATTTATATAATTATTTATATTATGGATATATTATTAATGGAAAAAATCCGAAAAAACAGCATCCTGGAACTCACTGATATCATTTTAAAACCCTAATTGTAGTAAAGTTAAACAAAGTATATCCTTATTCAATGCATTATAACAGCAAATTTTAATACAATCATGAGAAGATTAAAAATTTTATCTAAATATTTAAAAACTTTTTAAAAAGACCAAAATAACAACCTGATGAGTTTTACAGTGCCATTCTTACGTAAGTAAAGTCGTATGTCAAACATTATTTTGTATACACATGACAGATTTTACAAGTAAGAAAAGAATTTCTTATGCCTAGTAACGTATAAACATTTAATCTTATCTATATAAATATTAATTAAAAATATTAAAATTTATGAAATAAAACATTTATAAGCACTGCCTTTATTTTTAATAGATAAAAACTAAAGGAAACATACTCGTATTTCAAATAATATACGAAAAAATAGACGACAAACTGTTTTTATCTAAATCTTGTATTATTGAAAAATTACTTGCAATATATCAGATAAAATGCTTGAAAGTACTCCTCTCATAAATTCTTTCTCTTGAAGACTATCAAAAACTATTTCAAGAGATTCTTTAGTAGCAGCACTTCCTACAAGAGACTTTAAGGTATCCGGAATAGTTTTATTTAAAAACAGGCGTTTTGCTTCCTGCATTAATTTCTCTGAATCTTTTTCAGAAATCTTTGTAGAAGGCTGCAGCCATATTTTCATTATAATTTTATTAATTTGTTCAGAAATCCATTTTTCATTAGAAAAATAATTTGTGACTTTTTCTTCTATAGCAGCCTTTACAATTTCAACATATGTTCCACCACTTCGTAATAATAAACTTCGAAGTATCCCAAGAAAAGAGCGACGAATAGACCATGTTTTTGGTGATAAAGAATAAAATTCTGATAAAATGCAAAAATTAATATCAATAAAAAATTGTACGTCGGAATTCAAAAGACCTCTAGTAGTATTAGAACTAGGTTTTTCATGCATAAAAGAATCCTTTTTATCATTGAAATCTGTATTATTTTTTTCCGGTTCCAATAATGATTCCTCAGAAGATGTTTCTGATGTTTTATAAGCCAAATCGAGTGCACCGTTATCCAAAAGAACAGTAGGAGAGACCAATGGTGATTTAATATGATCCTTTTTCTCCTCTATATTAGACTGAAAACTTGAACGACCAGATGGAAAGTTCCTATCATCATCCTTGGATGCATTAAAAAGCAGATTATTCGAATTAACAATAGGAGAATCATCCAAACCATCTATCAATGGATTCTCTGCTTCTGATTCAGATATATTGTCAGGTATGTCAACGAAAGTTTTTCGTCCAACAGCTCCAAGAGCATTTATGATAGCTCTTCCCCCGGTTGCTGGAGCTTTTATAACATCACGCACACCATCACTTACTGTACGAAATTGTTGCCATGACTTTCGTTTCCCAGAAAAGTTAAAAAGATCAGATTTAGACTGTTTATCAAAAAAACTTTTCATTGCATGACTATCAGCAAGATCCTTAGATTTCAAGGCTTTTTGCAAATAATTTTCCAAGGAAACTCTTAAATCCTCATAAGTTATGTTTTTCCAATGAGGCAATTCCTTAGCAAAAGAATGCAATCCCGAAACCGTAGCTAAACGTCGAAGAACCTCATGAAGTGATTCAAATTCTGAGTATTTTTTAATAATAACCCATCCAGGCATTTGACCTCCAGCTGGCTCCACAATTACTAAAAAATGAAGAGACCATTTTGATTTAATAATTTTTTTAAGAGATAATTCAGAATTAACATAAGATAAAGAAATATCCGCTTCATACAAACTTTCCTTAGAAAGATTTGAAACATCTTTATCCAGAAATAAATCCTGAGATGTGTTTCCTGAAAATTTTGATTCTTTAAAATCATATACATTTATACGAGAGCGATCAGGAGAACCACTTTTGGAATTACTAAAGGGTTTAATGTGATGCCGTCCATCAGGACTTGATGTACGTGAACGCATTGGGGAAACAAAACATGCAACACTTGATCTTCTAAAATAATCTCTTTTTTCGGGAGTCACAATTCCATTAAACGCAATTGGCAATGATTGTTCAGATACAGGCGAGTCCTGATTTTCCACTTTATCTTGCAATAATTTTGTCATTTCCTCTGCTTCCTCCATTGCTTTTTCCATTGCAAGCTGTGCTTCACTTTTTTTTTGATCTTGCTTTTGATCTATTTCATAAGATTTCTCCGTATCATAGAAATAAATAATCCATTGATTAATAAAATCTGCAGATGAACAAATATCAATAATATTTTCAAAAACCTGAACTGTAAGCATTTCTCGCATAAACGTTCTTAACACACAACAGTCTAAATCCTCTTTTTTTCCTAACACTTTTAATAGATTTTCTGATTCAAACCGCAATCTTTCTCTCTGAAACGGTCGATCCAACATACGTGATAATGCAGAATCAGGATTTTGAGCAGTATATGCAGCAATAATAGAAACAATATTATGATCATCACCTGAAAATGCTAATGCTGATCTAAGTTCACGTAAAGCAACAATAACAGTATTTGAACACTGAATAAAAAGCAACATCATAATATCATATGAATTTTTTGAAGCAAGATGTTGATAAAGAGATAAAGAAAAATGATCATAAAGTGCCCTACAAGCTTTTGGAAATGCCATGTCTTTAGACAATGGATAATACCATTGAATAACACATGTTTTCATGAGATTATCAAATAATAAAGAAAAGGATGCTGCAATCATCGGTGAAAGAGTAACTAAATGTTCTTGTCTTAAATTATGTAATTAATAATCAAAATTAATCAAAAAAAAAACACATACGTATGGAGAGAACTAAAAGATTCATTCTTTAATCTTCTAAACTCAAATTCTCGCGTTTCAGATAATTCAAGATACGGTATTCTCGTTTGGTACATTATTCCAAGAATAAGACCACCTATAAACCAAGAAATATGTATATAGAGAAAATGACTAATAATAACTAATAAAACAATACAAAAAATCCATAAAAGCGGATGTGCTTTTAGAAAAAATTCATTTAAACGTTTAATCAAATTAAATTGCGTATAAATAATATTATTTTTCGCGTTTTCTTTTGCTTTTTTTAATAATTCTGCTTTATATAGAATATTTATATTAGGTTCTTTAATATATGATGAATTAGATATCGGTTGGAACCGTTCTGATGTGGCTCCCATGCCCTGTTATCCACGTAGTGATCATGAAGTGGTGTTGATCGATATAACGGAGCAATCAATAAATGGGAAATAAAAAATTATATACAAAAAGATAAATAATATTCTGAAAATAGTATAAAGAATGAACAACTAATCAAAAATCTTCAAATATTTTTAAAAATTAGTTATACAAAAAACAAAGAATATATAAATTTTATTTTTATAAAATTTAATAGAATTAAATATAAAATTAATCTTTTTTATTATTAATATAATAGATAACCAAACTTTATCCGAAGCTGTTAAACCAAATAATGAAATTATTGACATATTAATTATTCGACAATGCATTTCATGGTAAAACAAAAATGAATAAGTGTTTAATGACGTATATATACATACTGTTGAAAGAAAATATTGAATAAACAAAGATAAGATTGACTTTAATGTGTTAGAGCTGTCATTTGTCCTTTATATTGTAATTCAAAAAAAATACGCATTATTTTTATATGAATTCTGTTGCTTATTTTTCATCAGTCGTTAGGAAAAAAAATATTTTTATTATAGAAAAATAACCTTTTCATCCTCCATATCCCCAGAAAAATTCGTTACTGACTTTCCAATACAACTTTTTTTCATCTTTCCCATTTCTGCAGTAGAACCTTCAGAAAAAAAGGTACGAGAAGTAGTCGATGAGAATTTCTGGAAATCAGCAGAAGAATAACTAATACGTCTCATAAAATTATTTGAACTACTTTGACTGACTTTTCGATCTATTTGTTTAAAACTAAAAGTACCCCTAATAGCAGCCGGTCCAGGGTCTAAAACATCAGCATCTGTTCCAGTATCCGCAGCTTTCTGAATATTGAACAAATCGGTAGATAACATATCAGTATCCGAGGCATTATCTGCTCCAATTGAAAATTGAAGTAATAAAACACCCCCAACAATAGTTAAAAAACCAAAAAACACTGTTACAATTGCAATAGGCGTTCCATGAAACCCCCTATACAATACTGCTGTTGAAATAATCGTACATGTTGTGAAATAAGTAAAATATACGGGTGTAACAATAGCAGTCTATAAGAATATTTAGAATTTTCATAAATAAAAAAAACGCCATACATTAAATAAGTTTAGTGATTTCTAATAACAACATTATAAAATAACTCAACTTTAAAAGGGATACATACGTTTAAATAATTAATCTCTACAAAAATCATCAAAATAATACAAAAACCAAGAAAATAAAGAAACCAATGATTCCATTGATTAGGCACACCAGAAATTGCGCTAACAATAGACGTCCCAAAACCCTAAATATGTAAAAACTTATGAAATAATTAAATATCTAATATACTTGTGTACAAACAACCGTAATACCCCCAATCAATGAAGGAATCGATATATATACAAAAATATTCTATAAATTAACGATTAAAAATATTCAAAACAATAATATTATATTATCAATGCACTTTATTTCCCCAACGTGGACCAATCCAAAAAGCAATTAAAACACAAATGAAAAAAATAGAAAAAGTATAAGTTAAAAATGTACGAGAAATCATACATTTCATAATTTCCTGAATTGTTTGTAATGATTGCTGTTCCGGTGCATTAATCACAATAATACATACACCAATTACGCAAAGCGCACATCCAACTTTTCCTACAAATGAAAGACGTTCTTTAAGAAAAACACTCGAACCTATTGCACTAAAAAAATAAGAAATCCGATATATATACGTTATAATCAACCTAACTACAATACTCATTGCACCTAATGGTGTAACAAGAATTGCACCTAATATTAATCAAAATAAATATCGTAGCATTAGATATATTAAAAAAAATTACTTGCAAAAGCATATGCAATAAAGTTAAATAATTCACCAATCGTTACTAATTAATAATATAAATCATTATTTTATTTTATTTTTTTAATACTCACACATCATCATACCCATCCACCAAAGTCCATTTTTAAGATATGCATGACCCCGTCCTGCAATACATCCTTTTCCACGTGTTGTATTTAAAAGTCCTTTTTTCTAATAAAATTTTATATAATTTCATTTTAATTTTCATATATATATATTACTTTAACAACAAAACTCGCTCCAATAAAACATCCTATATATATATATAAGAGTCTTTAAATATTTATATTAAAATCATATAATAAACAAATATTTACCTGATGTAAGTGCTAATAAAAATCCGATTAACTTTTTATTCATTTTTCTTTTGATTTAAACCCTCGTTTATTAAAAAAATAATTAAATATTATATAAAATAAACCCTTTGTAATTCGATAAATACAAAACAGATAAAAATGAAAATGCGCGTCTCAATTATAAAAAGATCGAATTATAATCAAAATATATTTTTAAATAATAAAATGAATAGAAATTATTTAAAACATTTTATTATTTAAAAATATATTTTGATTATAAAATTTTATAAAAAAAAGAAGGTTAATTTATAAAAATTCTGGAGTTTAAACTTCTTTTTCTTTTCTTTTATAAAATATTATCTTTTTTTAAAAAAAATTTAACCCTTTTTTTTCTTTTCAAGGATTCCTTGAAATAATTCATTATGTAACCCGTTTAAGAATCTCTTTTCCAGGATCAATTCATTTTATATGTCATTTATTCCTCATCTTTTATGCTTATTTCGCACTAAATTTTCCTAAAACGTGTTTTATCTTATTATACGGTAAAACGCGCTTGTTTATAAAGACCCGCACGTTCCTCAATACTTTTTTATATTAAAAAATACGGGAATCTTAAAATTTATAATAGAAAAAGAAAGAGAGAATTAAAAAATATTTAAAAAGTAAGAATTTTTTTTAATTATAATATTAGAAACTTTTATTTATTTAAATAAGAATATAGAAAGAAATATAAGGTTATAAGATTTTTAAAAAAAGTCGAACAATTTATAATAAGTGAAAGATTAAAATTTATTTATAATTTTTATTTTTATTATTTTATTATTATTTTTTTTTAAAAAAGGAATTATATTAAAATTTGATAAAATCAATTCTCTCAATTTAAAATTGGAAAATATTGTTAAAAATCGATTATTTGTGGATAATATATTTTTATTTATATAATAATTCATTATGTATCAATTAAAAAAAAACGAATCATTATTCGAACGATCTATTTTATCTCAGGAAACTAGCAGGCTAGTTATTGCATCTGAAGTTGAACAAACGGAACATTCGAATATAAATAATGGATTAAAATCGACATTAGAACGTTCATGGATTGATGCATGGCAAGAATATATACCCAATAAAAATAAGGATATACCAGATTTACAATTTCGCCATGTTTATAGTACACGATCTCATACAAGTTCAAGTTGTTCAAGTGAAATATGGTTTGATGAATCTCAACGATCTCGAAAATTTAATGATGAACCATCTGTTGAATATATTTCAGAAACGACTTTAGGATCAGAATTCCCGCCCATATGGGAAACAATTATTCATACAAAAGATTCATTTTCATTGTCAAATGAATCACATGCAATTTATGGATTTACAACACACAAATCCTTACATACAGATCATACAAACGTCTCATTGTCCACTTCCCTTTTTTCTGATATGTATTCTAAAACGTGGAATTTATGTTCATTATGTAAAAAATCACCTCAATATATGGATCAATCCTGTGATGGTTCACAGATTAATTTCAGTCCACATACATGCAGGTATATTTCTCAAAGCACAGAATGTATTGGCTTGGATATGCATAGTGATCCACTCGATCCTATCCTTGATACACATAGTATGCATTCTAAAAAGAGTTCAAGTTCTTCAGTTAAAACAAATTTGTATAAAACGGAGCTATGTCGGAATTGGGAGGAAAATGGGGAATGCCGGTATAAACTAAGCATTGATATTTTTTTTTATATCACGCTAATTTTTAAAGATATGGTTTAAAATGTCAATTTGCTCATGGGCATTCTGAACTTCGCAGTTTACTTCGTCATCCAAAATACAAAACATCACCTTGCAAGACATTTACGGAGGTAAAAATATTACAGTTGGTTTCATTTATTCTCAGTATTTAAATTAGATCGGTTCATGTCCGTATGGTCAGCGATGCTGTTTTTCTCATATAAAAGAATTAGTAAAACCGGGAAGAATAGATGCAACACAATCTTTCGAGAATACCATTCCTCCTCATACACGGTTATTTTTTTCGAAAATATCCAATCCATCAGATCCTAGGGAAACTAATATTCGAGCAATTAATACCGCTCCTTTATTTCAAAAAACCTTATTTAGCCCAAAACTTTCAGAATTGAATCATATATTCAACAATATTAGTTTATTCGATAAAATATCACCACTTAGTCTTAGCTGAAACAATATTTCTGGTCATTTCTCAATGCAATAGCTCATATATTTGTTAGCATCATCTAATGATCATTTATTTTTTTTTCTGATACCCTCATTTTTATATTCGGCTTTAATTTATATCTTATCAATGAATTACCAATTTTGTTTTTGGCCGTGATGTTTGTATGCAGTTTTTATGCATTTTCAAGGCATTTTAACCATTTTAGTTCATTTATATATATATATATATATATATATTTATATAAAGTAATTTATCGTCTGAGTATTTTAAAAGAAATGTTATATAGTTTAGAGCTTATGTTTATATCATTTAAATTATATTCATTTAAGTAGAATCTTATTACTCAGTTTTTTAGTATAAAATTTATAACATTTTTATCATTTTCATTCTATCGATTAAAAAATCATGTTTAAGAAAAGTCATATTCAATGACACATCAATATGAAAAATTAAGTAGATCTATAATGGAAGAATCTGAAGAATATGATAATGATATTGACTTTGTTGATTTTGTATTTGGATTATCTATTCGAAGAAATATTTCTTGGAATGAGAAAAAAATCAAATTTTTAATAAAAAAAAGTATGAAAATATGCTTTTTTTCGAACAAAATGACCAATTTAAAGCACTTATTACACATGACACTGCATGGGTTTTGAATTATTTATTTAAAACTCATCAATTTTGTTTAAATAAATCTATCCATTTATCTATTCAACATGCTCTCTTATTACTTTACGAAGAGGACCCGGAACAATGTGTAATGCTTTTTATTCTGGCTTTAGATGAAAGGGTTTCAAATATTATTACAAAAACTGTTTCAACACAATCCATTTTCATACTTCTTAAATGGACTAATAGTTTTATTACAAATGTGTCAACTAACATCAATTTAATACAAAAATATCTTTCAAAACTTGTCAGTAATCAAGCAATTTTACTTGAATTATGTTTATTTTTATCTACCAAAAATCATATCAAATCTACTATTCTACGTTCTGTTCAAAAAACACTCAAAAACATTCTTATTAAGGCATCAAATGAAAATGCTTTTTTGAATCTAAATGTTTGCATAGAAGAACTTACTAGAATAACAGGAAAGATGATCAGTACAAAAAATACTATTTTACTTGGTATCATTGCAAAAATAGTATTTCATTCTCAATCCAATGAAGAAAATATTGTTATCATAGAAAAAAAAGATAAAATTATAGACTATTATGTGCAAAGTATCCTCGAATCTAACGTACCTCTTTCTAATATTGTTATTGTATAATTAATTATCTAATTGAAATTATATTAACTAGATCAGACAGGATTAAATGATTTTTTTACATATTTTATCACTTATGAGGATTTTGAATCTAAGCTTGTATTACATCTCGAAAAAGCTTTATTAAGAGTCCCTGAAATCATTTTAGATGGTCACATTTCTTTTTTATATATCTTGTTTTACTTATCATATAATTAGAAACCTTGAAAACATTAGTACTATCATTGTCGCCTACAATCGATATAAGTAAAATTGTCTATGAAAAATTCTTTATACCAATTTTAAATGCATTAAAATCTTCAGATACCAGCATTTCTAAAAACGCTTTGCAAACATTTGAGGGAATTATACAAAGGTGTAATAATCATAATCAAATTCAACTTATGATGGAAAAAATAATATTCTCACTGAATTTAGGTTAGATTTTTAAAATATAACTAACTCATTATTTTTAACATTAATTTATAGAATCATTTTTTTCTTTAGATCATAAATTATTATATATTAGATCTTTAACATGTCTTCCAAAATCACTTGAGTTATCCAAATCAGTTTTGTCATTTTTAATACCTCATATTTATAAAAAAACGGGTGAAAATATTTCCATTGCATTGATCAAATGCTTTTTTTCTTATTTTTCATATATTATTAGTATAACAGATGAAATTCCGGATGATTATATAGAATTAATTAAGAATGGCTTTAAAACAAAAGCTCTAGGGATAAAAAAAATCTGGTTTATTGAATTTGGCAATATTATATGGGAATATAGATATAATCCTAGCAAACAAATAACATATTTAATCAGAAAACTCCTAGATTCATTATCAGAAATATACGAAAATATATTGGTTAATCCTTTGCAAAGTATTAAAGATGGAATTATAATCGGAGGATATGTGTGCACAGTTATCTTTCTTAATATTATTTATAAATGGAAAAATGAAAATATTGGTATATTTGAAAATATTTACTAAAAGAAACTAAATATCATAGATTTATCATCTATGAAACTATTATTAGAGAACTATTTATTATCATCTGAAAATATTTCACATATTATTTTTTGGGATAAGATTTATACTAAAAATTTACACAAAGATGATAAAATATGGTTTATACATTCTCTTGAGGCAATAACAGAATGCACTCCAAAAGAACTGTTTGAAAAAATTGGACCTTTATGGACTCAAGCGTCATTTTCATTAATATTATCAAATATGACATCTGATCACTTAATTGTTTCCACCACATGTCATCTGATAAAATGTTGCTATTTAAAATTTCAGGAAATAGTTTTAAATATTTTTTTATCTGAAATTTGGAAATATATAGAACAGGTATGATTTTTAAAATTTATTTTATTTTATAAAAATATTATAGTTAGAATCACCAGAAAAATCAGAAAATAATACTACGATAATTAATGCTGTATATTATATTCTTAATGCGATTTCCCCAAATACTCGTGATTTTCTATCAAAAAACATTAAGGAAAATTCTGAAAAACAACTAATAAAAATGATTGTTTTATATCACCATCCATTATTAAGTTTTTTTTTTCTTTTATATTATAAAAATCATTAATAGTTTAAGAAAATAAACTAAATTGGATTACATTGTGCCGGAAGTTTAAAATTGATCCCTATATACTAATAACTACTTGTTCTTTAGAGTTTGTCAATACCATTAATTATTTACTTCATAACTATACTATAAGTAAGGTATTTTATTTATATAAAAATAAAATAAATATTTATTAATTTTAGAATAAATTAATATCATTAGCTATTCAGTCCTCTATATCTACTTTAGCATCATTAGATGAAACAATAATTGTTCCTTTATTTGTGAAAATATTTATGGAATGTCTTTCTCATTCACAGCTTGAAAATATTTCTGAAGAGGATATTTCTATATGGATGGATAGGACAAACGAAAAATTGCCTGAAAGTATTTCCCTTTAAATATTTATTTTAAAATTAATTCTTAATTATATAGCTAATACTGAAATTAATTCTATTAATTTTGTCAATAAAAAGACTGTAATATGTCACAAAGATAAATTAAATGAAAATAGATTAAACAAAAAAAATAAAACATTATCAAATAAACAAATAAATAAAGAAAAAATCAATTTTCAGATTTCAAATGTAAAATCATCACTTATATCAGGTCTTATTATAATTCAAGGGCTTGCATTAGCAACTCAAAAAAATAGAAATTTATGGTATTATCATGCTATTGATGTGTTATTATCAACAGAGTTATTAAAAAAAGGTTCTTTGATTGTTGGCGAATCTATAATTCAAACATACTTGGTAATATTCAAAAAAGTTTATTAATATAATAATAAATATTAGAGTTGTGCTAATTGTACATCTTTAAAAAATATTAATACAATGATTGGGATTGCCATATTAAGAATATTTAATGTTAGTTTTTTACAACCTAATCTCATCGAGGAGCCTTTAAAAGGTTTATATAACTGTTATATTAATAATTTCATTAATAGATAATAGATTTAGTGACAAGATTGTTGTCTCAATTAATTTTTTTAGTAAAACAGCGTCCTCTTGATGAAATATCTTTTGTTTACATATTACCTTTGTTAATTCAAGTAATTAAAAGAAATGGAGTAGGAACAAACGATTTCAATGAATGTGATAAGCAAATCATGTTAGCTGTTAATATAATTTCTTTTAACTTAGATTTTTGTACAAAATTTATCTTAAAAATAAAACTAATATTTACAGATAAATCATCTATTTCACGAATAGAAACTATTCAGGCATTGTTAAATGTTTTATACCATTTTCCAAATCAATTTAATAAGGCTAAGGATTGTCTCATTTTATTATGTAAAACAGTAAAAAATAATATAACAAAAAAGGAAATAATGGAACTTATAAAAAATTCTATCTCTTCAATTTTTCAAATTCGAAATGTTGTACTCCAGGCTATTGAGGTTTATTATTTTTTTAAATTATATAGAACTGTTTTAAATTTAATTTTAGCCATTAGACTTATCACAATACGGGTTCTTTTATGAATTATATCTTACTGCTCATGATAAAAATGAAACAAATGCATCCATGTCTTTGAAAATTATGGAAAAAAACAGTTTTTTGGTAAAACATGTAGAAAAAAATGTTCTTATAAATTATATCTGTAAATAAATTAACGACATTATTCTTTAGTATTAATTGTTACAGGTAATGATCAAAGCTATATTAGAGATTCTGCTGCCAAAGCAATTCTGTCTTATATTAAAGAATATACCCAAGAAGCAGAAGAGATGATTTTAACATTGATTGATCTTTACAAAGAAAAGGTACTGTTTTAACAAATTTGTATATTTTATATTTAATATATTTAAGTCTAAACCTCCTAAATTGGAATACGATAACTTTGGAATTATAATTCCAAGGTCATTAAATAAACATGATTCAAGTGAAATAAGAAGTTCTATAGCCTTGGCTCTCTCTTATTTAATACCTTACTTTACACCAACATTAATTCTCCTTTTTTTTAAGTTTTTAATTGGGGAACCTGAAAAATACTTTCCTTTAAATGATAATTCTCTGGAAGTACGACAAAGAATGTTAAAAAATGGGTTGAAAATGATTTCTTATTATAAGAATTTTCATATTGAAGAAATTTTTAAAATTCTTAATAATTATTTAGAATCTTCAAATAAATTTACAGAAAACGAAATAAACGAAGGTGTAATTATACTTTATGGTACAGTAACAAGTTATTTAAAAATAGGTGATCAAAGAGTCCATGTTGCTATAGGAAAACTTATGAATATGCTTAAAAATCCATCAGAAAACATTCAAATCACTGTTGCTGAATGTCTTTCTTTATTAATTAAATTTTCCTTAGAAAAAATTCCTAATTACATAGAAAGGTTGAAAGAAGAATTATTCACATATGAAAAATATGCAGAAAGAAAAGGTGCTTCTTACGGTTTGGCAGGTATTAATTTTCCTGATCTAAATTAATAATGTTCATAAGCTTTTTTAGGAGTTGTTAAAGGCGGAAATATGGAATTGCTCAAAGAATATGAAATTATTGAAACACTTAAAACTGCAATTACTAACAAAAAAGATCAAAACTATCGACAAGGGGCACTTTTTGCTATTGAATCATTTTCACAAATTCTTGGACAGGATTTTGAACCATATATTATTGAAATGATTCCTTATTTACTAGTCACTTTTGGGGATCCTGTTGTGGATGTTAGAGAAAGTACTTCGGACGCAGTAAAAGTAATTATGGAAAAAATTAGTGAACATGGAATGAAATTAATATTGCCATCATTACTATCAAAACTGGATGATAATAATTGGCGTATTAAAAAGGGATCTATTGATTTCCTTGGTTCTATAGCATATTGTGCACCTTATCAACTATCTTCTTCTTTACCTATAATTATACCTCGTTTAACTGAAACAATCAATGATTTTCATCTACAAGTGCGCTTAGCAGGAAATGAAAGTCTTCTAAAATTCGGAAAGACAATTAGTAATCCAGAAATTCAAAAATTAGTCCCTATTTTACTAAAAGCTTTAAGTGATCCAAATCAATATACAGAATCAGCTCTCGACTTATTACTTAAATTTTCATTTACACACCACATTGATTCTTCTACACTTGCTATAGTAATAACCTATATATATTATATGTCTGTATTTAATGTAAAATAGTTTATGCCAGTTCTGGAGCAAGGATTAAAAGAACATTCAGTAACTTTGAAGAAAAAAGCCATTAGGATTATAGAAAAAATATCATATTTTGTAGAAACAGATGATTTTATTCCATACCTTGATAATTTGCTTCTTTATTTACGAAAAATTCTTGTAGATCCTCGTCCAGCAACTAGAACAATATCAGCTAAAGCTTTAGGAACATTAGTTAAAAATATAGGGGAAGCCAATTTTCCTCAATTAGTACCTGATTTATTATCAACATTAGAAAAAAACATTGGCTCAATAGATCGCCATGGCTCTGCAGAAGGAATCTCTGAAATACTTTCAAATCTTAATATTCAATATTTAGAAAAGGTATTACCCCGGATTCTTGAAAATTCTATAAGTCCAGTACCGTATATTCAAGAAGGGTATATATCTTTATTTATTTATCTTTCTCAAGCATTTGGACCAAGATTTCTGCCATATATAGAAAAAGTTATACCACCAATTCTTTTAGGATTAGAGAATGACTCCGAGTCTGTTCGAGAAGTTTCATTATCTGCAGGAAAGGTAATTATTAATAATTATTCTGTAAAAGCAGTGGATCTTCTACTGCCTAGATTACAAGAAGAGATATTTAATGAAAATTGGAGAATTAGATTGAGTTCTATACAATTAATTGGTGATATTTTATTTCATATTACGGGAATATCTGGAAAAGCATATATAGAAAAAGAAAATATCAATACTTTACAATCCTACAAAAATATTCTTTTAAATATTTTAGGTCAAGAAAGAAGAGATAGTATTTTGGCATCCCTCTACCTTATAAGAGAGGATTCTGTTGAGCAAGTTCAATTTGCTGCTCTAAATGTTTGGAAAACGTTAGTTATAAATCCATCTAAAACTATAAAAGAAATTTTACCAGTTATAATTAATATGATCATTTATTCACCCATTGCTTCAAGTAAAGTACAAAATACCGTATTTATAAAAACTCTCGGTGAATTAGCAAAAAAAATGGGCGACGATATAATATCTTATTTATTATTATCTCTTCAAGAAGGTTTAAATTATGCTGAATCTGCTGCAAAAGTTCGAATATATATGGTTTTAGCTGAAATTATCCAAAACTCAAATGCGCAAACTCTAAAACCATACAAAAATACCCTAATTAAGACCATTCAGTATGGTTTTATGAATTTTAAAGAAGTCAGAAAAGCAGCTTCGCAAATGTTTAGCGCTGTCTATAAGTTTTATGGAAATACACTTATTGATCAAATTTTACCGGATCTTCTTGATACACTTTATCTGAAAGAATATTCAGAAAATACATTAGAGGCGTTAAAAGAACTTATTTTCCTTTGTTCTCAAAATATTTTGCCAATATTGATACCAAAAATTACAAAAGTTCCACTTTCAACTATCAATATAAAAATTATAAATTCTTTTGCACAGATTTCGGATCCTAGTTTTAAGCATTATCTTTCAACACTAATTAATTCTCTTATGGATACATTAATATCTAATATTAGCAAGGATACAGAATTAGAAGTTAAAAATTCTATAAATAATATATTGCTTTCAATTTATGATTTTGAAGGCATGAATATATTAATTTCGACAATGCTTAAATTAGTAAAAGTATTTTTTCCTGCTTTTTCAATATTTTTTAACATTTTTATAGAATGAAAATAAAAAAAAACAAATTTTAGCATGTCAACATATGACTTATTTTTTTAATCTCACAAAACAGGATTATTCTAGATATTTTGAAGAATGTATTCGTGTTTTTTTTTCCCTTTTTGATGATGACAATGAAGAACTTGTAAAATCAGCATGGGAAGCACAAAACGCTTTAACACTATCATTAAAAAAAGAAGATATGGAGAACCTTGTTGCTCCTGTCCAGAAAATACTTCATAATACAGGAACAGTAGGGAGAGAATTGAAAGCTTTTAAGTTATCTAAAGGAATCAATGTTGTTTTGCCTATATTTTTGCAGGGAATTATGTATGGAAGTTCAGATAAAAAAGAATTAGCTGCTATGGGTATTTCCGAAATTATTCAACGCACAGATTCTGATATGCTTAACCCTTTTGTAATACAAATAACAGGCCCTCTTATAAGAACAATGGGAGAACAATATCCAATTCAAGTCAAATTGGCTATTTTACATACCCTTGAACTTTTATTTGATAAAGTACCTCTTTTTCTAAAACCTTTTTTACCTCAATTACAAAGAATTTTTTTAAAATCTCTTTCTGATTCAACATCTGATCAATTACGATTAAAAGCAGAATTTTTATTAAAAAAACTTATTACTCTTCAACCAAAATTAGAGCCATTAATTAACGAATTAGTTTCAGGGTCAAATACCGATAATAATGGAGTCAAACATATTATGATTAAATCTCTTTTTAATATTGTATCAAAACCAGATTTTATTGTCAATGAAATGTTGAAAAATACAATATGTACATTAATCGAGGATAATATGGATATAAATGACTGTAATATTTCATTAAATGATTTATTATTAATCTAATGAGTGTAGTTCAAATACTTGCTTATATTGGAAAGCTTTCCACAGTTTTATTTAAATACTTTAATAAAAATACTGCCTTAAGCTTTCTTTAGTAAGAAACAAAGTTAAGTTGATTATTTCTGTTTACATAAATAGTTCAAAAATTTTTGTTTCAGAACATACTAATTATTCAATTCTTACACTTAATGCAATTTTAGCATATTGTTCTGAACATTTAATCGAATTAAATCATTCAGAAGAAATTGTTCAATCTATCATTAATGGTTGTTTGAGTAATAAAGTATATTTATATATTTTGTTAAACAATATATACTAATTTTTTTTTAGCCATATATTGCTAATAATGGACTTTTGGCAGCAGGAAAATTCTTCTTAGACAATCATTTCAATAAAAATCCAGATCACATAAAACATATTATTGAAACTTTCGTTAATTGCATGAAAAGTCCAAAAATAACAACGGATGCAAGTCGGTTAATTTTAACTATAATTTCTGTTACAAGCAAAAAATGTCATCATGTATGTTCTTGAATGTATATAATTTTTTCTAACATTATTAGATTGTATATCCTCATTTTCATCTTATTGTTCCTATTGTTTTTCATAATGTTCATCATACTTTAACACCGATTAAACTTGCAGCTGAATCAGCTTATATTTTTTTATTTAAAATCACATTATACGATAAAACACTCTTCAATGAATATATTAAAACACTTGATCCAACTCAAGCTAAAGCTATGGTTGTTTATCATAAACGTATAATAGCTAAAATAGCTACCATTCATGAATTTCAAAATAACTTTATTTTACATTCTGATGATGACTACAATGAAATTAAAGCAATAGGGTTATTTTTTACATAAAATCTTTATTAAATTATTAAATAAATATATTCATTTATGTATTTTTTTTAATTGACTGATTTTTTAATCAATCTCTAAAATCTTCGGACATCTCGTATTTAACATTATCAAAAAAAAAATTGGAGTTTAACTAGGTAAAGCAGGATAATTTAAGTAATAAAAAGAGAGAAATTTAATATTATTTAGATGGTTAATTTAAGATCTCAAAAACGCCTTGCAGCAGCAGTGCTTAATTGCGGAAAACGTAAAATTTGGATGGATCCAAATGAAACATCAGAAATTAGCAATGCAAATTCTCGTAAGGGGATTTAAATATTTATAAATGAGCCTAATAAATAGGACAAAATATTCGAAAACTTATTAAGGATGGTTTAATTATTCGGAAACCTCCAATTATGCATTCTCATTATCGTGTACGTCAATTATCTGCTGCAAAACGTAAAGGTCGTCATACGGGTTTGGGAAAACGAAAAGGTACAGCGGAAGCTCGTTTTAGTAGTAAAGTACAATGGCAATCCCGTTTGCGTGTTCTTCGTCGTTTATTACGCCGTTATAGAGATGATGGAAAAATTAACAAATATTTGTATTGATTCAAGATCACGTGACACAAACACTAAGAATATTAGATATCATAAATTGTATGCTAAAGCAAAAGGTAATCAATTTAAACATAAGCGTGCTCTTGTGGAATATATTCATCGTGAAAAGGCAATATATATATGTATATTATTAAACTCATTTAATTTATTTTTTAGGCGGAAGCAGCACGATCAAATATGATACAACAACAAATAGAAGCTAGAAGAATGAAAACAAAAGCAACAAGGGACCGACGTGCTCAACGTCTTCTTGATAAAAGAAATGAATTGCTTAAAGCAGAAGATGAGAAACAATAGAAAATAAAAATCTATAATAATTTCATAAATTTTTATTTTTGTATATTATTAGTAATAAAAAATAAACATATATATAATCTAAGCTGTATGCTACAAGTTTTTATGAAATCAAAATGAATTGGATACAATTCTATAAAAAACATGATTCTAATTATAATATAAAACAAAAGAAATGCTATAACTTAAACCAGTGCGTTAAAATATTTGCAATGGGTTAAAATATACGTAAATAGTATTGAAGATTATAATGCATCATTAAATAAGTAAAACCTCATCCTAAAAATGATATTTTAATTAAATAATAAAAATTTTAGGAAAAAACATACATGATTTTCTTCTAGTGCGGGATTAATAGGCCATGAATGATCAGAATAATGGCTCTCTTCGATCTGGTTGACTGGTTTTTCGTTTATAAAAGAAACTGAATAAATACTAGAAGAATCGATATTTTTTCCTGTTTCTTGGTGTTTTTCCTGATAATACATATCATCAGGAGTATTTTTTTTGGATGATTCCGTATCATGAATACTTATTTCCTCGTAACTATTTGTTGAAAACATATCCTTATAAAAAGGTTGTAAATCATAATTTATTTTTATCACAGGTGAACAATGAATTAAATCATATTGATCAGAAAATAACCATAAATGATTCAACGCTGCTTTTGTAGTAAGTCTTTTCGTATCATCGATTGCTAATAATCCAATTATAAAATCCTCCAGTAAAGGATCATTACATTCTCTTAATCGGTTCTTTAATAAATATGAAGAATTAATGTTTATATTATAATAATCATTCTTCCAAAATTTTGCATTTTGAAAGTGAGGAGGATATCGTCCTAATAAACGAGATATTTCGATAGCCAAAGCAGTCCTAGATGTTTCTACAGTAGATAACAAAGGTCGGGAAGCTTTTTTAGAATCATCATTGTCAAATAAAAGCTCAACCAAAATCAATCCCAAAGAAAAAATATCAATAGAAGGACCAAACGGGAGTCCCAATAAGACCTATTATTATTTGAATGATGAAAAGAAAAAGATTTTATATAGAGATACTTCCGGCGCTCTATAATAGACAGATTGTAAATCAAAATCTGAATAATACGCTTCTTTTGCATCCAATGGAATAGCGTTTCCAAAATCGATAATTTTTAATTTTATAGACTTAGGATTATCTAAAAAATATTTTAATTAATTATCACCATTTTTTCAATCTTAACCTGAATAACATCTCAAAATATTTTCCGGTTTTAAATCGGCATGAATCACATTCGCTCTATTATGAAGAATATTAAGAGAAACCAAGATTTGCCTTGCGATTTTTCGAAGAGTTTTATGTCTTAAATAACATGCTAAAGGTGAATGCAACGGATCACCTGATCTAGAAACATGTACACAATTTTGAAGCTTAATAGGAGAGGGATCTAATGCTTCGAGCACTAAATGGCAACATCTGTCTGCTATAAACATTGAAAAAGCTTTGACAATTGGAAGACTAAAAGATTGAAGATACGGTAATTGATGAATCCGCTTCAATAAACGATATTCCTAACCATGTAAAGTCAAATTCCGGTTGCAATTATTCCGATCCATGTACTTGAAGTCCAAATGCACTGTATATTTGGTCCATTTTTTTAATCACACGAATAGGTTGATTCGGATGTAATTGATCTATCGCTAACGTACAACATGAAAATGCACCTCTTCCAACAAATGATCTTAATTCATATCGATTAATTAAAAGATTTGTTCTAAGCGCTTTTTGCTGTATAAATCTTTGTTGTTGTAATTGACTTGATATCGTGTCATTCCAGACGTCTAATAATATCAATCATTAAAATCATTAAATAAAAGGGTTAAAACTATCATCAAAATTATCATTTTTAAACCATTCTTTATGTTTAGATGAGTATTTAGAATGTTTTTCCTGTTGATTAAGATATTGTTTATATTTTTGTGTTAACCCTAAAGTAACTTGAACTACTAATTGTTGAGTTGTTTCAAATGTCATTTTAATAATTCTTATAATAATAATATCATCTCTAATAAAATCTTAATCTTATCTCTAATTTTCTAACTATTTATACCTTAAAAATAACCTTTATATTTCATATTTTTTAAAGGGAGGTTAAACGATTTATGAAGAAAATTCAAGTTTAAAAAGCTGATATTTATGAAAAATGAAAATATAAATAAAAATGATAAAAATGAAAATCAAATGATTCAAAGAAAGAGATTTGTGGTCTTTAAAAATCCATTGAATAATAATTTAATGAAAATGTGATTATGATGAAATATTCAAAAAAATAAATAACAAGAGAATGTTGCGAATTATAAATATAGTAAACACAATTTATTTGTCTTTATTAAGGCATAGCCATAAGACTCCCAACAAAGGTTAAGATCTAATTTAAAATTAGACAAAATATAAATTATATATAATATTATTCTTACTAATCGTGCACGAACATCTACAATATCCTCTGGCTTTAAAGAAATTAGAAATAAATGATATATATATATATAATAAAGAATTCTTACCACAAGAAAAATAAGAGCGCCAAATTTTCTAGCAATAGAAATCGCTAATTTAGCTATTAATAAATATTAGTATAAATATATAAATATATAAATAAATATATTTATTTTAATAATAAAAAGAAAATTACCATTCAAAAAAGCATCTTCATATGTAATACCAGATGTTACAAGGGTATAATCAACATAACCACTTCTTAAACCATTTAACACATCCAACAAAAATATACCACTTCTTAAAGAAGGATCTTTAAAACTTCTAATCTTGCTAGATTTTCCTCCTTTTTGACTCATTTGATTACACCAAGAAACCATATCCGCATCGGTTATATCTTTTCCATCTTTTGATAAAGATTTAAGAGTCTGTATAATATTTTGTCTCATTAATTGCCAAACGAGTGCTAATGTCAATGTTTTTGACCCATCAACAATATCTGCTCCTTGAATTCCTACAAGAGAATATCCAAACCTTTTTCCTAACTCAACAGCATAATTTGCGTTTTCTACAGATTTAAATCGAGAAAGTTCAATTCCATCTTTAGATTTAGAAACACGCTTCCAATTTACTATTTTCCGTAAAAAACATAATATCTTTAAAATATAAACTCTTACCACAATCTTTTATGACTTTATCATAAGCTTGTAATAAAATCAATCCATCCTGTTCAAAAAAATTAATAAAATAAATAAAGGAATGTAAGTATACTTTTAAGTCATCAAACAAATTAATAACAACAGGAGTCACGTCAAGACTATTTAACCATAAAGTAAAAACTCTTGCTTCACGTTCACCTTCCGCATCATAATCTTCAATTTTAGGACATTCCTCTTCCAATGGTTCCAAACCAGGATGCGTATTAAATAAATGAGCAACAAAAGCAAGGTTAAGTTTCGGATTGCCAGAAACAAGTGCAGTAGGTGTTAAGTATTTTCGACAGCCAATTTTTTCAGCAAGTTGTAAAATCTATAAATGAATAAATAACAATAATAAAAGATATTAATAAAATACTTCTTCTGCTCTTTTTAATAAATTTGCAGTTTGTAAAGGTGCTCTTGAGCATTCATTTGGTTTAAGCTGATTAAGAAGAATTATATAATTCTCACCATCAGAGACATCTACAGTGAAATTGGATATTCTTGATCAGTGTAAAAACACACACACAGACAATCAATCAAATTTACCTTCTTGTCCATTTTGCTGCTTCCAAATGAAAATTAAACCAACGCAAAAGAATCTGTTCAGGAGGCAACCTTAAGAATTGATCAAGAGTTTCATCATCTTCTAAGAGTCGATATAACTCAGGATGAAGCTTAATATCAATTTTGCTAAGAAGTCCTTTACGAATAATCTGCCAAATAAGACCAAGAATAAGATGCTCTATTCCAATTAGATATATATACTTAAAAATCAAAAATAATCTTTGTCAATCACCTTTTCCATCAATCAAATCCTGAGCACCAATATTTATTACAGAACACCCAATAGCTTTTGCAGAATTAATAACAATATTATTATTTTCCGTCATTTGAAAATGATTGATGGATTTTCCATGCGAAGGCTTATTAAGAACGCGTTCATCTAAATCAATTAATATTACTTGAAATTAACGAAACAAATAGCAATGATACCGATAGTATTCATAACCGAATCATTAATGAGTTTTGAAAGCACAAGCCCATCCCTACATTCATCAAAAACTTGCATTGTGTCAGTCCTAACTCTTGTTAGAAAATGTAATAATATAAAAAGTAAAAAGCTCTAAATTAATAATTGAACTATAAAAAAAATAAGTCTTCAATGAATTAAAAAAAAAATCAATGCAGAACCTAAATATGAATAATAACTGAAAAAAATATTATTCAGAAATAGGTTAAAACTTCAATTTCTTAAAAATAAATATTAATCATCGTAAAGAACGATAAATATTTATATAATTGAACAATTGCTAATAATTTTGGTTCATTTATGAATTTACAATTCTTTTTCTCAGAGCTTTATAAAATTTGTTACATACGGAAAAGGAAGTCGATCACGAATTTCTTCATCATCAGAAAGTACAAGATTAATATGACGGGTAAATTCAGCACGTTCATCTTCATTAATTGTATGTGTAACATTTTCAGATGATCCTTGAACAGTAATACGATTTTTAGTAGCACCAAATGCACCACGGTTACGTCCCTCACGAAGTTTGGTAACAAGCTATATAGAAATTTAGAAATATTTTTAAAAAATTAAATATTTTTATAAATAAAAATTTTAAAACGAAATGACCTCAATATAATCTTCAAGTTCCACCCGTCCACTACTATCAAGATGACATTCTTTAAGTGTTGCACGAACTTCATCATACGATCGTCGTTCACCATAATATTCTACTGCTTTTACAATTGTATGTTTATCTACATAACCTTTTCCGTCAATATCCAATTTTCTAATATTTCATTCAGATATATTTAACATTCATTCATGTATTTACTTAAAATCATTCATCAATCCAAAAATCGCTTCAAGCGATAAACTTGGAAATTTGATCTAATCAAAAAACAATTAGTTAAAGTAAAAAAAAAACACAGTTTAGCGATTAAGATATTTAGTAAAAGTTCTTTTTTATAATAAATCGCATAAAACTGTTTTAAAATAATTTCAAACCTGCAATTTTTCTACACTCATTTTCACCATTTTTTAAAAGTTAAAGATTCACGTAAGATCTTATATTTAAACCCTAAACCTAAACCCTAACCCGTAAACTTATCTTGAGTATATAATATATAAATTTTTAAAGGTAATTTCTTATTTTAAACTTTTTTCAATTCATATTAATCAATAAACAAACATATAATTTATAATGAAAAATTATTCTTTTTTAAAAAAAAGGTTGAATTTTATTTAATCAAATAAAATATAAAATACGATTAATACTAATTAACTTGACCAATATCTGATTAAATTTTATAATTACGTACAACATTTTGAACTTGTTTTTCCCTGTTCACGTGAAACTGAACTCACAACAATTGTTTGTCCTTCACCTGGTCGTGTAGATAAATCATCTGAATTAAGATTTTTGGATGATAATAAATTATAAACTTCTAATAAAAAATATATATCAAAAGTAATTAGAGATTAATTAAAAATTATTTTACCTTGTAAAATACTATGAAAAGCAAGTTCTACATTAGTTGCATCAAGTGCTGATGTTTCAATAAAAGAAAGACAGTTTTCAACTATAAAAATTTAATTAAATTATTAATTGTTCATTTCTAAAATCATACGTGCAAAATTTTTTCCATCATCTGTAGATACTGCACGCAAATGCCTTAAATCACTCTTATTCCCAACTAACATAATAACAATATTTGAATCGGCATGATCACGTAACTCTTTAAGCCAACGTTGAACATTTTCATGAGTTACTGGTTTAGTAATATCGTATACTAATAATGCTCCCACTGCTCCCCGATAATATCTGAATTAATCAATCAATCGTTAACTTAAATAACAAAATATACGTACGCCGATGTAATTGCTCTATAACGTTCTTGACCCGCTAAAAATGTTAAAATAAATACAAAAATATAATAATGCTTATCACCTGTGTCCCATATTTGTGCTTTAATTGTTTTACCATCCACTTGTATACTTCTTGTGGCAAATTCTACACCAATTGTTGATTTTGACTCTAACTGAACAAAAATAAGCATCAGTTATATACCAACGCCACTTAAGACAACATTTAAGGGCATTGACATACATTAAATTCATTTCTCGTAAAACGGCTCAATAAATTCGATTTCCCCACTCCAGAATCTCCAATTAATACCACTTTAAAAAAAATAATTTTTAGTAAATGAATAAATAATAATAATAATAACAAAATTGTCCATAAAAAATTTATAATAATGATTGCATACCTTTAAAAAGATAATCATATTCGTCCATTTTTTCTATATTTATAATCAATAAATAATTACGTTATTAATATATGCAATTTTTTATAAAAAAAAAAGCACCAAAATAATTGAATTGACTAAAAATTATTATTCTGATAAACATAATCATTCTTAATTTAAATACTTACCTTTAGAATTCTTTCTTTGTGTTTATTATCTCTTAATTTTTTACGTTTTAACGTATAACGAGAATCTGCGGATCGACCATTTATTATAATAATATTATGAAAACGCTAATTTATAAGATAAAATGATTTAAATAGATAAATAGATAGAAAAATGAATAAAAAAAGAAAGCAAAAAATGCCAAAAAAACAAAATTATCTGTTTTTTATATATACAGAATGTAAGACAAATGAATAGTGAATTTGAATGCTTAAAACTGTATAAAAATTAGTATACATGATATATATAACATTAATAATAAAAATTTTCAAAATAGAATTGTTTCCTCATAAATCATTAATCCTCCATAATATTGAACTTAAACAATATTCAAATCATTAAAGAATAATTCAAAAGAATGCCGATTTCACACTGAATTGCAAAATTAAATCAGAAAAAAAATCATAATCAATCATCTCAACTCAAAATGCTTGTTATAGTGCACTCTTCGCTAAACATAGACTCAATATTTGATGCTATCCAAAAAAAATATAAAATTTTCACTGAGATGTCATTAAGATACTATTATAAAATCAGAAATTCAAAGGGAGCATATATACCAAATGCTGAAAATAACATCTATACATTTTCCCATTCCCTGTTAAATTTATGCCCACATTAGTATTATAGAGCTTTATCCATTAATCACAGACGCCTCGTGAACGGTTTTTCGACGCTTAAAAGAGTTAATTGTGCTAGGAAGATAAACAGAACGTGCTTTCAAATGAGAAGAATCCAAGGAAATTGAATCGAATCCCAAAAACGGTATCGTATTTTGTTTAAAATAATTTCTGTCATTACTAATATGTTTTTTTTTTCCATTCCCCTCTATAATAACCCTCTCTGGATTACGAAGAATATTATGATTTTGATGATGATCTACCATATCACTCGTATATTTTAAGGTTAAATCAGCCTGATTGACTGAACCCGATCGAAATGCCCGATTATCATTTTGCCCCATATTATTCACAGGATAAAAATTCTTAGATAACGATGCTTCTTTACGTAATTGAGATTGAGGCCATATAGCCACAGGTAATGAGGGATTTTCAGTAGTAGAACTCATGTACGGTAAAGTATTTAACACATCCGATTGTGCCCAGTGATTCATTCTTGTTGCAAGAGGATAATATGTATTTGAAGGTGTCAACTTTGACTCCATACCATTTAATTCATAGGGCATGGTTGAAACATTTGGTAAATGATAGACATGTACGCCATCTACTGATTGATGATTATAAGACAAATGAGGATTCAATGTTAATGCATCGTTCGATCCATGAGACGCTAATGCAGGCATGATTTCCGGTAATACTGGTGATATTACCGGCATCAAGGTGGTCTCACTAAACTTTTTTTTACGTTCATATCCGAACCCAATTGAGGATTGAGGAAACAATCCTGTTGATTGTACCGTTGACATTGTTGGCATTGTTTGCATTACTGATGTACGCAATGGTGACAAACCCGGTTCCTGATAAAGCAAAGAACGTTTTGAGAATTCCTCATCAGTATTTAATGATGATATCGCTGGCGGCGTATATACCCATTCACAATGAAGCGGGTTTGCCTGATACAATTGATCTAAAGGCTCCGAATATGATACTAAATCCTGCGTTTCTTGATACGACGGAACTGAATGAAAATAATATGCAGGCGGTGTTGTTACCGGCGTCGCAGGTAATGATGCTGATGCAACAGAATAAGATCGCGTTGGTGTAGCAGCACTATGAGGCATACAGCTATCTGTTTGCGGTAGTATGGGAGCACTGTATGGCGGTGTTAATGGTTTTACAGATATTCCCGTTTCATCTGTAAGAGTTTCAGTTGATTCTGTTGAATCTTTACAAGAATCAGATAAACGATGAGATCGCTGAGAAACCTGAAGCATTGGAGGTTGTTGTTTGGCTGCCATCATTGCTGTTGTACATGCATAATTAGTCGGATGATACAAAAATAGTCTAATATTAATAACAAATAAAGGATAAAGCAGATCCGTAATACGTTCACGATTAGCAAAATCAAGTGCCCGCTCAAATGGAATCCTAAATCTAAATAAATATAATAATAATCATTAAAATTAACCTTACCATACACCTTTAAGATGCATAGCACCAATTTTAACAACTGAACGAATCTTTTCAGCTTTAAGAATACCATCGCGCCTACCCCGACTCATTCCCGCAACATTTAATAATTTTGTACCATTAATCATATTATTATCTATAAAAAATGATTAGTTATAAAAGAAAAAAAAAAACCTTAAAATAAGGAAAAAAGCCTCCTTCTAAAGAAGAAATTACTGAAATAATATATAAAACTTATTTCCCATTTAAAAAATATAATCAATCAATATATCCAATATATAGATATAATTGGATCATATAACAATTCTTTAAAATATGTATAAATCATATAGAAACGTAAATAATCAATCAATCATAATTACATACATAATTCGATGTAAATTATGATGTATACATATAAAATAAACAGAATCCCCCCATTTATTATGATATATTGATGAATTCATTCAAGTATAAGAATTGATTAAAATAATTCCGAATTTTTAATGTTTAAAAGGCCCTTTTTTCCAAAAAAAAAAAAGTAAAATGAAAAATGAGACTTTTTTTCAAAAATCCTACCTTCTCGACGAGCAACACAAATTGATTTAGCTTCTACTTGAAAACATAAAGTTCCTTCATTTTCCCATAAAGTTGTCGTAACACGAGGCAAATTTTTATAAAAATAAGTTTGATCATTTAAATTAAATTCATAGGATTCAGGTTGAGAAATATTTGATAATATACTAGATGTTAATGATATGGTATCATCATTTTTATTATTATTATCGTTATCGTTATTATTATCGTTATTATTATCATTATAATGATAATAATAATGATAATTCATATTAGTAATAGGTGTAATATTAGTTGTAATTAAAGTAGGCGCTGTCAACACGGTTGGTATAACCGACTGAAGCGCTTGTGTCATTATTAGACGACCACCAATATATAACTCCTTTTAACTCCATACACATTACATTCAATATTTAATCATTTTCATTTGATTTTAATCGTAATAATTATCCTTTAATAATTCAAAAAAAATAATCTTTTTTTAGTTTAAAAGAATTCAATTTTAAATCTTTTAAATATATATAATAAACTCCCCCCCGTTAATTAGGTTATTACCCTAACCTTTTTAAAAAAATTCAAATCGCTAAAATTCTTCGTTTCCGCTGGGAAAATCATTTTTCCCCTCTTCGGGTCTTGAAAAAACCGTTTAAAAATCATCTTTTTTATTTTTTAGGGTAAAAACCTTTAAACTTTAGTCATACATTTAGTAAATTCTTTTAAAAGAAAAGAGTGTCCCTAAATATTTTTAAAAATAATTACTTATTTAAGATTTAATAACTTTATAATATAAGGGATGGTGTCCCGTTTTAGTTCATTTAGAAGTGTCTTATTTTAAATAAATCCGCCAGGGGAAAAAGGAATTGAAAAAAAAATGTAATTTTACACTATCATTTGTTAAGAAAAACCAAGGATAAACTGCTCTCGTGAAGAAAAAAAAGGAATGCAGGATAATTTCCGTAATTTGATTAGAAAGAATAGCCAAATATAACAATAAACGGAATGCTAATTATTTAATAACGATGACAAAAATTTATATTAGTGAATATATATAATGAGGAGTCTTTAAAATATTAGAAAGAAAAAGAAGGATTATTTTTACTTTTCATTATTATTATAGAAAAAAATATAAATGAATCAATAATCGAGTCATTTCTTTAAAATGAATACTTAAAAAAGGGTTATATGCGTTATATATGCATTATTTATCATAAATAAATTAAAACAAATATAATAAATTTATTAAATAATGAATTAATTGTATTATTAAACAAACAAATAGATAAATAAAATAGATTTACAATTTACATTTATAAAATTAATTAAATGTTGGGGTTTTTTTTTAAAAGTGTTTCAATGCATGGTAAAACATTTATAAATGCAGTTAATTGTTTAGGTGTTAATGAAAGTCCTTTTTTTCCTGGACGCATTTCATGTGTTACTGAATCTTCATAATATTCACGTAAATCGATTAATCTTTGACCTTTCCATGTTGTTAATGTCACTCGTCGTGTTTTTCCTCCTAACTAAAATTTTATCAATTTTTTTCAATTAATTTTATTTAAAATATTTCGAGCTATAATAACCTCCCAGTAAGGATATCCATTCACATCGTATAACGGTTTATCATCCGTTACATGCGCACGTTTTCGCTGTAGTTCTTTCAAATCTTCTTGTATATCACAAATTACAGGCGCTGTTGAATCCATTATATAGTTAATTATACGTTTTCATTCCTTAATGCAGACTTTACGATGTCACCGAAAGATTTCGCTAACCTTCCTATAACATCATTTGATACAATATGGGATAATTCTGAGCCTAAAAAAAAGGCAATAATATGGTCTTATATTTATCAAACTAATTATTTATAGTTAATGTATGCGCTTGAAGTGAGTCAAAATGAATTATTTTAACTTTTTCTCATATTTAGAACGCTCAAACAGCGGTTCTTCTTGATGCTTCAAATGATTTTATTGGTGGTATGTATGAACATATTAGCAGTGGCATTCATAATTAAAAATGATATAAATACCCCGCATTTATATGATCAATATAATACATTAATATATCAACAAAAATATAATTATAAGCATAATATATTGTTGATATATTTATATTGATATTCTATTTTATACACATTTTAAAATTTACTTATATATGAGGGTTATATTTTTCATCAGCATACATTTATATTAATATTTAATCATTTTTTTACATTTGCATTTAGCAACTTTCAAACCTATATTTGAATTTAAACCTGGTTAATTAAGTTCTTATAAGCTTTTATATATACTAACATTTTGTTTATGATTGAATTGCCAATGCTTTTCAATAAATATTATAAAATTTATATGATATTAACTGATTACTTTAGCAATTCAGGCATATACGCGTGCATGTTCACTTCTTAATGAAGTTATAGTAAAACTTCCATTCGGAGAATATCGTGATCGACTGCGTGCAACAGTATATAATGTTTTTATTTTAATTGTTTTATAATCTGTATAGTATGAGACATATTTTGAGAGAATTCGTTTACTCAATAAATTGCAAGATTCGACTGTGAATAGCTCTATACATACAACAAAAGCATGTATGTATAAACAGGATGATGTATTCGCTGATAAATCTATTATTTTGCCTCAAAAAAAGGATTTTTCCATTTCTACTACTGCACTCGTTACTGATACTATGCTTACACCTCAGAATGATATTTTAAATAAAGTGATACCCGAAAGTGATGCATCAGTAATGTTATCATCTCAGGACACTATTCAACCATCTTTGAATGATCCATCTTATCTTTTAAATGATGTTCATGATCATTCTTTAGATCCGTCAAAACGTCCATCTACTATGGAATATATTCGGCATTTGTCACTTTCTGACATTAATTTTCTTACCCCAATTAAATACTTATTTAAACCTATTAAAGGAATCATTTCTCCAATGGCTTCACTTCCTGCGTCACCTGTACAAACTGTTTCAACCACTCCTAACGAGCTTCTAGATGCAGCATTCTCTGAAGAAGATTCGAATGATATTGAAATAAAGCTTGATTTACAGAGTATGACCTTAAATGATTATAAAATACCGGAAAACAAACAATTGTCTGTATACGATGATAATTGTGTGAGTAAAAAAGATGACTCTAACTTTAAATAACTTTTTCTTTCAAAGGAAACTAATTCAACTACTTCTCAAGTAGGATGGATACCTCTTCCTGATTTTTTTCCTCCATCTCCCGCTCGCAGCACATTTCAAGAAATAGATTTTAAAAAATTAGATACTCAGGGAAATATATATGTGTCAAAAGATTTATCTATATGTGAAGAAACAGATATAGCACCATTTTTGAAGACTCATACGTCAGAATATTCTGATAAATCTGATGAAAAAGATACCCAGGATGTTATGGAAAATAGCAATTTGTCTCAATTTAATTCTTTAGATGAAAAAACAGGTATTTCTCCAAGTAATTATGACTTATGATCTTATTATAAAAAAGTTGAAAAAAAACCCTACAATCTATTATACAATAATTCTGATACGTCTTTTAATTTTTCTGATAAATCAACAACAAATACTTTATCATCAGTTAAAATGCCAATAAACACTTTTAAACATGTATCATGTGTCACATCGGCAACTCCCTTATTACCCACGCCTTTAAATATATCAAAGCATGGGAATATTTATCTATCATTATTGCATAACAATATATCACCGGAAATTGTTTTATATGAAGAATTGAATTCAATACATTTACAGAAACCTAAAGATTTTATTGCAAAAACTTATTGGCTTATGAGAGTTCTTCAAAAAATGTTGATGCCATTTATTATTAAATCTAAAGGATCTTATTTAACACGTCGACTTTTCATACCCAAAGATATATGGTATCTTAAAGATGTAAAAATAAAGGGTGAAGAGGAAAAAATTAAAGTCTGTGAATCTTTAATATTTACACTCAATAAAATAAAATCCTTTAAACAGGATGATCTTCAGTCTTTAATTAAGGAATTGTCATATTTAAGTGATATGGTTGATTTATTTCGTTTTTGGCTTTTAAAAAAGTTTGGGACAGAAGTTGTAAAACCTAAAAAAAGACTTGGGACTGTAAGTTAAATTAAATTTTATTTTTTTTATTGTTTTAATGCTCAAAGATTAAATTCACTAATAAATCTAAATTTTTGATAAAAGCCCCTCCTCCTGAAAAGTTTAATACATCCAAATATGGGATGATGCAATTTGATGGGCCTAGAAAAATGTATTTAACATCAATTTATCGATTGTTCGAATCTTCACAAGTTATCGGTAATACTTTTAAGTGAATTTTTTTGATAATTTTTAATTTTTTAGAGCAATTGATAAATTCATTGGATCTTCATGAATTACCAGTAAAGGCCCAGGATCATATTCATGAAGTATTAAAAAATATTTCAGAGTTTTTTGAAAATGTAATTTGTCATTTTGTACTTGTCGATATACATGTATTATTAGATCATTTTTCCAAACAGATGCTTTATGGTGACGATTATAATTCAATTATTGGGCCATATTGAACAATATTTACAAGTTTTATATATAGATATTTAATTTTATATTTTTATAATTTAAAATGGATTTATTTAAAGATATATTTTTTATAAATATAAATACTTTTTTTTTAATCTTTTACCGTGTTTAAACTGTGTACATATTTTTATTAAAAACATTTATATAATCTTAATTTTCTTAACATTTTTAAATATTAAAAAAGTATATTAATAATATTAGATAAACATAATTATATACGTAATTATTTTGTTTTTAATGTAATTATTATGAATAAATTCCTTCTTTTTTTTTAAATGAATATATAATTAAAAGAATTCTATTCATATTTTAACATTTCAACGTTTGAACGGTTGTTTTTTTTACAATTTATAAAAAAGAGACTTAGAAGACCAAGCAAAGTATATAAATATATTATGAACGTTCAGAAAGATCTGGAATCTCCTTTTAAAAAGTGAATGATTTTTTTTTTTAAAAAAAAATTGAATTAAAGATTGTTAATATATAATTTAGATATGAATCAAAAAATGAGGAAATATCCGAAGTATTTGCTCCCTCTACATTACAAGAAGAAGATGATAGTCTTGAAAATGATTCTACTGAAGAGGAATCAGATGAAGGGATTGATTTAGAAGTATTTTTCTTATTTTTTCTTTAAAATGAAATATCTAATATATTATAGGAAATCGATGAAGGTAAATCATTTGCAATGTTTTGTCCTGTATTTGTGAGTTTTATTGTTTTCTTCAAAGGACCTTTTTAAATAATTGTTTTGAATACTCGTTTTTTTTTAAAGAATATAATATTTATTGGACAAAAATAATTATATTTAGATTTTCTTTTGATATATTAACATTTTTTATATATAGAATGTGCAACTGATGACGATATGGATGAAATTGATCCTTCAAATATTATAGAAACATCACGAACACGTGGAAAAAAAGTGGATTATATTAAAGATGTTAATCATGATGATATTTTTGAAGATGAAGAAGACGATGATGATTTCAGAGCGCCTTTAGATGATTAAATATTTGAACTTTTTTGTGTATTTTTTAACTTAATTTTACAAACACATTTTTGCATCTTAACAACTAATTCTTTCTAATCTATCTTTATATTATGATTTATTATTGATATACATTTTAATTAATTGATTTGCTTATTTTTAAAATCAAATTATACATCTTTCATTTCATTTTCTTTATATAATCTATAACTAATAATAATCTTGGCAACTGTTTCCATAACAATATAATATCCATGACAACCAGATCGTCAAGAAACCTTTTTTAACGTCATTAAAATTTATTAACCTTATTTTTTGTTAAAAAAAGAAGAATTGAAAGGGTTTTTAAAGAGTTTTATAAGAGTTTTTATACTTATTTTTTATAAAATATATTTAATTTATTTGATTTTTTAGGGTTATGAAAGATTCTGATTTTGATTATATTGATGATGGAATTTCATCAGATGTTTCAGATTTTGAAGAAAAAAAAAGCCAAGAAAAAGATAAAAAAACAAAAAAACAAAGTAAAAATATAAATTCTAGACTTCCTAGACAGAATCCTACAATTAGTTATGTATGGGAAAAAGAATATCGTCGTTCTTGGGACATTGTTCAAGAAGATCAACAAGGTAGTTTGGCAACAACTCTTTTGCAAATGGAACAGGCTGGAAAACGCAAAAGGTTTATTTTTATCACAATATAATTGTTGTTTTTATGTTAAAATAGAGTTTTTCGTAATACTATTCCCTTACAACGTGGAATTATCAGACATCTTGTGCTTATACTTGATCTAGCAATATCTATGGAAAAAAGAGATTTCCTTCCAAATAGATATATTGTTTCTATTAATCAAGTGTCTACATTTGTGTTAGAATATTTTGAACAAAATCCTTTGGCTCAATTAGGTATTATTGGTATGCGTGATGGTCGTGCAATATCTATTAGTCCTTATGGAGGTTCTTTGAGTGTTTTTGGACCTTTTTCGTTTTTAATAATTTGAAGGAAGTCCTCATGAACATATAATAGCTTTAAATAAATTAAAAAAAATGGAACCATCTGGTGATGCATCTTTACAAAATGCCTTAGAAATGGCTCGCACCATTTTATAGTAAATCTTTACAAAGGTACGTAGAAAGTAACTAATATTCTTATACAGTCCTGTTCCAAAGCATGGAACAAGAGAAGTTTTGTTAATTTTTGGATCATTAATGTCTCTTGATCCGGGTGATATTCATGAAACAATTGATGCTATTATTCAAGATAAAATTCGTGTCTATATTATTGGTCTTTCATCCTCTATATTTATTTGTCAAAAAATATGTAAAGAAACAAATGCTGGTGATGAATGTAAAACAAATAGATTCATTTATGAAATTTCTGACAAAATAGCTTCATATAGTATTGTTCTCAATGAACAACATTTCCAGGAACTTTTAATGCAATTTATTATACCACCTGCTTTACAAAAATCTCATAAATTTTTGGAAACATTGATTATGATGGGGTTTCCTTCAAAATTGATTGAAAAAGAAGAAACATTGTGTGCATGGTAATATTATTAACATTCTTTAAAAATAATTTATTTTATTAGTCATTCAAATATAATTAAAGAAGGATATCTTTGTCCTCGTTGTTTTTCTAAAGTCTGTTCACTTCCTATTAATTGTCCTTGTTGCAATCTCATGCTAATTCTTTCTACACATTTAGCACGTTCTTATCATCATTTATTTCCTCTCAAAAACTGGATAGAAGTTCCATGGGAAGAGTAATTTTTCAGAATATTTATCTTAAAATTGATCTTTATTTATTTTAGAGCACATTCGACTCATTGTTATGCCTGCCTGATACCTTTTCCCGAAAAAAAATCTAGTCTTTCTTCAGATATGTCTCATGATATTAACCACTCTTATAAAAAAAATACGGAGTCATTTTCAGCTATACATGATTCAGTTTCAGTCAGTTCTCGGTATGCATGTTCTGAATGTCATAAGCATTTTTGCATTGATTGTGATGTTTTTGCGCATGAAATTTTGTTTGAGTGTATTGGTATAATTAAACTTGCTTTTATTATTTATAATAATTTTATTTAAAAGGTTGTCAATCTATTTTAAATAAGTCAAAATAAAAATGCTGTAATACTTGGTTTGAATTAACGAAAAACAAGAAAAATTAGTAAATGTTTCATAAATAAATTATAGATTTTATATAAACAAGCGATTTATGTTTTAAAAAATTATCCAAGTTAATTATATCTTTCCTATTACAAACCATAAATATAATCAATGATTTAATGCAAAGTTAATAAAATTTCCTACAAATCCCAGCAAAGTAAAACTAGAATATCTAGTTTTTTTTAAAAAAAAGAGAAATGTTAAATAAATACATAATACCTAAAGATTAGTCTAGAATGCATTTAACTATTATAAAATGTAACAAATTTAAACTTAATTATTTGCATCTGATGTAGATTTGAAATCATAAAAAACTTAATAACTATTATATGTTCCATGATAGGATGAATGATGATGATGACTTCTCCATCTTTCAACTTGAAATGCAACTTTTTGTCCATATTTACTCCCACGTAATGATACCATATGTTTACGAATTTGAGCGGATACTTGATCACGATGAGCTGGAGATGCATGTTGTAATATATGTTGAATAAGATAGTTACCATATTGATCAGAAGCTATATCAATTAAAGGAATACGGGGTCTATCTGGTCGACCCTCAGTAACCTTAGTTAAATATTGATTTAAAATATCAGGACCACCGGCTTTGATTGCTTTTTCTACAACTTTAGAGGCAAACTGGTCAACACTATACGCTACTGCATTTTCAAGAATATGCGATAATGCTCTTTCTCTATCTGCTGGAGAGCCATATTCAACCATATGCTGAATTACCCAGTTACCCCATTGACCTTTTGAAACAATATCAATTTTATTCAAAACCTCTTCAATGCATGGTCTCTATGATTATATTAATATAAGAAAATATTCAAAAATGTGTCTGACTTTATCCTCTTCTAAGCAATTTTCAAAAATGTTTTGTACTACCAAACTTCCCGTTTCACCAAGAGCTACATCATGCCACATGCCCTCAAGAGCTGCATTTACATATTTCATGATAGCAGGGGGTGATGCCTCCCAACGAATTTCAAAAAGCTTTTGCCATACATGACAAGCATAGCGATGAGTAACAGTTTCGGGAATTCGACGAAGTAACTCGCTTACCATAGCTGCCTTCACATCTTCTGCAACATTATCAAATGCTTTTTGCACCACATGACATCCAAATGCATCCATTGAGAGTGTAAGCACATTTCCTCGGATAGCAGAAGCAATTCCATCTATATGTTCTTGAGTACCATGTTCAAAACATCGTTGTACAAGAAAATTGCCAAAGCGATTTAACATTAAAGGATAGGCCTGGGCCACAATTGCATCAATGATAGTATGTTTTTGCTCAGCAGGAGCCAGTTTAAGTTTTTGTTGAAGAAATATTGAAGCTTGTTGATCATTATAATAAACAATTCTGTCTACAATAATCTTATAAAATATTTTAATATATTAAGACATAAAAAGTTAGTAAAAGCACAGTACCTGCCAATTGTATGCAGCATTGCGATCTAAAAGACGGCGGTAATTAATAGGTTCCTGAGATTGAACATAACCTGAAGTAGGTTGAGAGATAGGTACCTAAAAGATATTAATCAATTATTTTTTGTTTTTTTTTGAAATTCTACATTGGAATTCCAAATATGTTGATTTACTGTAACATTTCCAGGTAAAACATTTCCCTGATGATCATTTGGGATTTGTACAGTATTAAAAGTTGATGGTATAGCCATAGGTAAACGAGGTATGCCTGAAGATGAACTAGTTGAAACAGCAGACATAGCAGGAGACGGTGGTTGATTAGAAAGAGAGCCAAAGCTGTTAAATGACGCATAACCAGAATCGGTAGATGCTCTTCTCCCTGCTAAAGTAAAGTGACTAAACCCACTACTTACAGGAGGCCCACTGACACTTGTAGAAGCACGATGCATTTTCCAAGGTCTCATTAGTCCAATTTCAGAAGGAGTTTGAATAGAAATGGGAGAAGATCTAGCAGTTGTTTGTATCTCACTTGATGATAAGGTTGTATTTTTAAGAGGACTGTTTGATCGAGTCATAAAATTCCATGTATTACTGTTACTTCGTCTAGGAAAGGCTAATCCCAGGTTTTCCTCGGAATCAAAATCTAATGTAGAGTCTTCACAATAAGATGAAGGCCAACATGAAGCAATTTGGGGACTCATTTGAGAATATCGATTAAAATCATTCATCTGAGACACATCCAATCTATGCAAATTGTCATCTGTAACAGAAAAATTAGAAGTCTGGTTAATTGTATGCGTGGTAATTCTAGATTGTGCAACTTCCTCAAGATGTTGAACTTGTCGCTGTGATGCTTTTAATTCAGCCTTTAATCGGGCAATTTCTGCAGATTCAGCAAATGTAGAATATGAAGAGGTGAAATCCACTGGAGTAAGGGGAGATATCATAGAAGAAGTATCCGTTGATGTTGAAATTGAACGTGTATGATCATGTATGATTGTATTTGGATTTCCTACATGAACAAGCTTCAATGTTACATCCTTATCCTTAAATGTAGTTGTCTTCTTTGTCGATTCAGTTTCATTCATAGGGTTATCAATTTTTAATTTTATATCACGCAATTGTTGTGTTATTCTTTCTTCTTCGTTCAATGACTATAAACATTCAATTCATCTGCATAAAATACAAATAAATGTGTGCATACATCTCCACAAGTTTTTCCTTTCATAGAAGACGCACCCGTCTTTAATTCAGTCTCATTCTGGAAGTCTTATCAAACCTAATTTCTTTCTTAAAATTTTCCTCACCATTAAATCCATTTTTTTCATTCTCCAACCGCTTTGTCCGCCCAATATTCCACCCCCCATAACATCTTCCTTCTTTTCACATGTACTCTCCATCTCTGTGAGGCTCCCCATCATATATTACTAGTATCTACACTTTTTCATCCAAATTAAATTTATGATTATACTGAAAATCCACTAAAAAAAAATCCTGAAAAAACGTCAGTATATATTTTTAAGCATTAGAAATCAATTCAGATACTGTTATGTCTTATAAATCTTCTAAATACCCAAATATTTTCCTCTTCAAATAAATGGCTAAAAGATCAACACGATGATGTCGTTTATCTTGTTTCATTTTCTACGATAGGGTTTCTATAGTAACCATTAACACCCATATCAGATCTTAATATCTTCATCGATAAACGGAATTTTAGGGTTAAATTGAAAATATTTGAATATTTGTGCAATATATTTTATGTATAAATAAAGGGTTATATTTTCTTAAGAAAATATTTTAAAAAACATGTTCATTTTATTTGATTTTATGTTTTATTTTATCTTTTCTTAATTTTTAAGTAAATAAATACACAATAAACATGTGTATCTCAATTAGATTCGAAATTCTTTTGATACACACGTGTGTTTGTATTATATTGATATAAACGAACACATGTAGGCTCTGCTATTAAATGAAATATTATAATTTAAAATAACAAGAATGCCTTTAAGACGTAAATCAGCTGAACAACCCGATACTCCTAGACGTTCTTTGAGAATTAAAAATAAAGAAGATCTTGAAATATCTGAAAAAAAGCATTTAAAGTCTATTAAACGTTCTCAAAATCAAAAAACAACAGACGGTCTGTCGACAATGTCTATAGCGGTAAGAAAATCATCTACACGTAGTGGTCGAACAAATAGAACAATGGGGTATACTACAGAAATATATAAAAAAAAGGGTTTTATTTAATTATTTATATATTTTACACTTAATTATTTATAAGAAATTACACCACGTAACACTCTGAAGTCTACCGATACTGAACGTCGAATATTGAAACCGATCCAGTTGGGTGATACATTACCCGATATTATATTAAAAAATGAATACGGGGAAGATGTTAATATTCAAAAAATTGCAGATAACTATCCTGTTATTATTTTTGGTACATTTTTTATATACTTTTTTTTACTCATTGAGATGCTGTAGCATACCCTAAGGCATCAACACCTGGATGTACAGTTCAAGGTTGTGGGTTTCGTGATAATTATGCAGCAATTGAATCTAAAAATTATCGTATTTATGGTCTTAGTATGGATACTCCTAAAGCACAATTAGCTTTTAAAATGAAACAAAATTTCCCTTATCATCTTCTATCTGACCCAAAAGCAGAATTAATTGGGGTATTAGGTGCATCTAAATCAGGGTTTAAGATTGCACGAAGTCATTGGATATTTAATAAAGGTGGAACGTTATTAGATATGAAAATTGGTGTATCTCCCAAAGATAGTGTAGAAAAAGTGATGGCGAAGATTTCTGAACAAAAAGAATAAATACATTTGAATAATTATATATAATATTTTTCTTTTTTTTGGCTTTTTTTCTGAGGAACTTGTTTATTATATATATATAATATTTATTTATTTATTTATAATTATGGTAATTAAGAAAGATGAAACACAAAATAAAGCTATTTTTGATTTCTAAACTATATCAATGATAATATTAGGTATTTATATTTTTGCAAAAACATTTTTCAAAATTAAAATTATATAAATTAGCTATACAAAAGAATTATTTTTAACCTTCAAAATAATGTTATACAATTATATTTAGTTCTTTTTCAAAATGAAATTTATTTCATCTGAAATATTAACTAGAATTTTCTATATATTCTTTATAAAAATTTCTATTATCTTTTTATCTACCATAGGTTTTTATATATGATTTTTCAATTTTTAAAAATATATATAATTCTTTTTTTCTTTTGTATATCTTTTTATTCAGGATAAACGTTTTTATATTCAATATTTCTTTATTTCTACATTTCTTTCTCTATTTATTCACTACAGAAAAGATTTGTCCGTCATTATACGATGTTTAAAAATCATTCACTTTAAGTTATCAAAAAGTTTATAAAAAGACACAAAATATTAGAAAAAGATATCCTAAGAGATGAATCTTTTTAGATTATTTGGTATTTATTATTTTCTTTTTTGAATCAATAAAAATGATTATTTTTAGGCGATTTTTCTCATCTTACAAGTATTTTCATTCTTCTTTTAAAAATTCGTAGATCACGTTCATGTTCTGGTATTTCATTTAAGTCACAAGTCTTATTTTCAATGGTTTATTTTACTCGGTATATAGGTAAATATTTATTATTATGATTTTAAATATTTTTAATTTTTTAGATTTATTTGTGAATTATATTTCTTTTTACAATACATCTATGAAAATATTTTTTATTGTAAGTCAAAATTATATTATATATCTTATGAAAGGACCTTTTAAACCAACATATGATCCAAATATTGATACTTTTAAAATACAATATTTAATAAGCGCTGCTGCAATATTAGCATTTTTATTTCCAGGAAAATATACACTTATTGAAGTAACAATTCTTTTTTATTATTTAATATTATCTTAATGAATTTTTAAGATTTTATGGTGTTTTAGTATTTGGCTGGAGTCTGTTGCTATTTTACCACAATTATTAATGTTACAACGCACGGGAGAAGCTGAAAATCTAACAACACATTATTTGTTTTGTTTGGGATTATATAGAGCGCTTTATATTCCAAATTGGATTTATAGATATATAGTAGAGGGTTTTTATGATATTATTGCTATTATTGCGGGTATTATTCAGGTATAACACTTAGTAACATCATATAAATATCTTTTAATGTATTTTTAGACAGGATTATATACGGATTTTTTTTGGCTTTATTATACAAAAGTACTTTATGGAAAAAAATTTGAATTACCTGCTTAATTATATTAACCCTTTAAAATAACTTAATTCTTTATATCATGGTTTTTGGGAAAAAAAGCAGCTTTTACACAGATTTACATATTATATTTGTTTTCAAGTTGTATAAATAGAATATCTCTAAAAGTGAATTATTGAAAAATTTATATAAAAAATATTTATCCTAAAACCTTATATTTGCCAAAATTATTATATTTTAATGATTTTAAACTAAAAATATAAACCCCTAAATGAATATAATCATATTTAGCAAAAATTTTGATAAAACAAATATTAAATTTTAGTATTTTTATATTGCAGAAATATATTAAAACTATTAATAGAAATTGCTTGTAAATATTGAATTATGATTTCCAAAATTAATGTTAGAGATTTAGATATGAACAATTTAAAATATATTCATACTCAAAACAATAAAAATAAAAAACATTATATGGACTTGTTAGTGTCAAATATTATTATCCATTTATAACTATCTACAGAATATATTAAAAAAAATAGTAATAATTATAAAATATACTTCTCTAATCTCACGTAAATGATTACGATTCGGTAAACCTTGTTTAATCCAGCCTTGCATGCTTTTTTTCCAATTCTCTTCTTCTTCTCTTTGTTTTCGAACAAATCCAGGACCTACGTCAAATTCCTCACCAACAAAATTCTGGGTATCTAAATAATCTGAATTTGATAATGAATTTTTGGAAGTTTTTCCAGATTCAAATAAAACAACCGGATCGTTACTAACTAAATCATTAATTCCTTCAAATGGATCTCTTTCATCTTCTTTTGATGGATCAACTTTAATCCAGCACATCTTCTGAGGATCAAACATCATATCCCCAACAATTTGAATATCTTTTTTATCAGAAATGTGGGAAATAAGTGCAGGTCGGGGTGGAGATGTAATATTCAGGTCGAATTTTTGCAATTCCATTTCATTGCCTTCCCAATTTCGAGTTTGAGGGTTATATTTCATTTGTCCAATAACTATACAGGAACTTAATTAGTGGAAATAAATGAAAAGAAATACCTTTAGGAATAGGCGAGGAATTCAAATTACGAATAAGAGTAGGCATTTGTTTGGTTTTTCGTTTTAATTTAATTTTAGTAGGAAATGCTTGCATAGACGTCATATGTCTAAGATTATTTTGCCTAGCAACAGAAGGATAAGCATTATTTCTAGTTGACTCTTTATCTTTATATCGATCTAAAGATATGAATAACTAAAATATACTTTTTCTCAAAAATAACATACCTATTTCAAGAATTCTTGAGAAAGCAGAAGCCAATTGAGTATCTGAAGCATCTTTATGCTTAACTTTCTCTTTTTTATGCGTTTTTACAGTGTATTTGTTTTCTACGGCAGGAAAAGTTGGTAAATCATCAAAAGCATCCAATTCTGTTCCATCACCATAATTCGTTAATTTTCGTGGATAAGTCATAATTTTTGTTGGTGAATGATCCCGTGATACCTTATCTAAGACACCCTTTTGAAATTTATTTACTACTGTGGCACCTCTTGCTAATGATGCATTAGTAGGTGAAGCGTAATGTGGAATCCTGTTAATCATCCAAGAAAAATCATCACTTCCTCTCGAATATCTTGAGTTAGATGTACTAGAAGTGTTTGATTGTGTTTTCGAATGTCCATTTTCTAAAACAGTTTTAGGATGATTATAATATGCATTATAAAGATTCGACTTAAGTCGTGAATTATCTGATGGTGTATATTGAGATGGAGATGAATGTTGATTCTGCAGAGAAGGCATTGATCGTTTTGTAGACATAGTATGAAAATCATCTTCTGTATTTTGAAAATTCATCAATGATGGTTTTTTAGATATTGTTTTTTCTTGATTTAAAGAAGGTCGAGTTCCAGGATATTGTGTTTTAGGAGGAGCATTTTTATTCATTTTTGTAAATGGAAAAACTGGTTGTGGAATGCGTGATGATTTGGATGCAAATTTAATAGTCGCTTGAGGTTTTCTTTGAAGATTTAATGTATTATCTGTCATTAAATGGCTAATAACATTGACATTGGAATTTAAATTTTTAGAAAGATCAAAAAAATGATCCTCATCTAATTCAATATCTGAAAAAAAGTCATCTTTTAATGAATCGACTTCTTTGGATATAAGTTCGCTCATTTTCTTTTGTCTAAAGGTATCAAATCTTTTTTGTAAATCTAATGTATTTGATGGAAGCTCAATTCCATCAAAAATGCCTTCATCTTCACTTAATGTAATCGAACTCATAGTTGGGCTTAAGCTAGATGTAATAGATGCACGTGCAGATCGGGATTCCCCACATGCACTTCGTATCCCTAAAGATGAATCTCCCCAATCATCATTATCACTTTCCAATATCGGTGCTTGTGATTTGGTCGATATTTGTGATACTTTAGTAGGGGGATAATGAATGTGAAGATGGTTTATATCAAGAGGGATATCAAAATCATCTTCAAAAGCATCATCAGATGCATTATTTTGTGCAGTGAATGATGGCTCTGCACTTCTTCGAGGAAGTAATCCTTCTCGAAGTCGTTTTTGAATTGCTGTATGTGATTTTATTGGTTTTTCTGACCAATCATTAATTCCTTCAAATACATCACCTTCCTCCACCGCCACTTTCTGTGGAACAATTTTCCCATCCAATAATGCGGATGTTAATTGCAAATCATCACTCCAATCATCCATTACAGTTACTCCTGTTTTGCATGTCCCTAAACGATGAATTGTACCACCCATTAACACCGATGGTGTAATATTCCTCGGTAAAGGGATACCTGATATTTCTGCTTTCTTCATTACTTCATGAATATCTTTTGCCATTATTTTATCTTTAAAAGTTTTATTTTCTTCATTATCCTGAATTATTGGAACATCAAGAATATCCTCTCCTATGTCATATACGTCCTCCCAAAGGTCCCCATCATTATCCCATATTTCTACTTGTTTATTTCTCATTTTTTTTTTAAATTTTAATAGATAAATAATTTACTTATATTTATCATAAAATAGACATAAAAAAACGGTTTAAAAACTAAAAAGTTGAATTCAGAAAAAAAATACTCTTTATAATATATTCTTCTATTAATATTATTAGTCTATTTATCAATTGAAATACTTTATCTTTACATTTTAATTTTTTGAATCTTGCGGTTCGGTAACCGTTTCTTAGAATAAAAAGGTTATTGATATTATCTCTTTAGATATAAATAAAATAATTTATAAAAATTATTAAGTTAAAAAATATTTTAAAAGTAAAAATAATTAAGAATGAAGAGAAAAAAATTAATTAATTTTTAATACTAAAATTATTTATAATTGTAACATAAAATAATAAAAATATGAAATGGACCGAATCATCGTATCCATTAAACTACCCTACTTTTATATACAATAGATGAGTACAATGTTAATTATTGCCCCTTAATATTTTCTCCTTATTCTAATTATCAATCAATTATGCAATGTAAATATATAGATAAAAAGAGCGTAAGCTATAAAAAAAATAAAACAAACCATATTTAAAAAGGCGATTACATTAAGGAATATCCTTTATTATGATACTCAGAGTAATGATGAAATGTTGGAAAATAAGTATGCATATTTTTTGCAGTTGGTAAAAGTTCATTTGTATGATGATAGTTCGAATTTTCTTGTGAAGAATCATTAAATGTTCCAGACGACACACCGTTTCCATTAGAATTATTATTTTTTTCAACTCTCATAGATATTTTTCTGCCAACAGCAGTTGATCTAATAGATGGAAGTAATGGAAGAATACAATCAACTAATTGTTTGCGTTGAATAGGATCAGCATAATCCAATGACGTTTGAATAACATAATTAGCATATGAATCTCGTATTAAACTTCCCATCTTTTTAGGAAGTTCCTCAATCAATAAACCGCGTGTTGGAGGTTCAGCCATTCTTATGCACTAATTCCAGTTAATTTTATCATATTTAATTATAAACAATATTTACTTTTTCTATAACATTAGAACTAAATTTCTGTATTGATAAAAGACAAACGTTGCCTATGAATCGATGAATTAAAGGTTCGCTAAATCTAGCATCACCAAGATCCAAAATATATTGAACAACATAATTTCCAAAAGGATCCTAACAAATAGTAAAAAATGAACACATAAATATTTAGTTTTATACTTGAACAAGGTTAAGAGCATGATTTGTAATCTCTTTAGCGATTTGTATTTTCTGAGAATCAGATGCATGATCAATACAACGTTGAAGAACACAGCATCCATGACGATGAGTTGCAACTTCAATACAATTAGAACAAATAGCATCAAATATAAACTATCATTGTAAATAAATGTATTGAAATATATTCAAAATAACCTGTATATCATCATTAGATAATCTATTAAGACATTTTTGAATAACATGATTTCCATTTAAATCTTTAATTAAAGTAACAACATTGGAATTTAATGCATTAATTATAATTTTTATCTAAAATTGATTAAATATATATATCATTAAAAATGACAAAGTACCTGTTCAGGTGTAGAAAGATATTCTATCATTTTTTGAACTGCTCTAGTTCCATGCATATTTAATGATATGGGAACCAAATTAGAAGCTACTGATTGTATAATTGTCGTGCGTTCATCATCATTGCAATGCTCTAAAAGCTTTTGACATAAATAATTCCCAAATGGATCTATAAATTTATTTAAAGATTTAAAAAATTTAAAGAAAATCACCTGTCATAAGTTCTACTGCATGAGGATAGGTTTCCATAAAAATCATTGATATTTGCCGAGGATCACGTTCCTCAAGTTTTTTTTGAAGATATCGACAACCATGCTGATCTTTACAAAGAGAATATATTTTACCTGCAAATGTTTCTAATGAGGTTCCTGAAAAGCGGTTCGCTAAAATAATAAATTACTATGGATGCATAGCTAAGTTGGAATATACCATCAGAATTTGTATTTTTTTTATTCAAAGCTCCTTTATTATTTCCATATGCAAAAAATGTTTGTGATGTTTCATTTGATGACTGATTATTTATTGGATAAAATGAATATGTACTATACGCTGCAGACTGATATGAAGAGGGAACATTCATTACACCATATTGTCCATATATGTTAGATGAGGGTAAAGGAGAAACAACGGTTGATGGAAGAATAGGAACACCTAAAGGAGATTTAGCATTGGGGGGTAAAACCCCCATTGGATATCGAGATTGAGATACCTAGATAGCTTAGAGAAAATATTATGTATAATATAATATTACACTATTAGAGTTATTATCAAATTGCTTAGAGTCAGAATAATCTTCTGCTTTAGGCTTTAAATAATGAAAAGTATCAGAAATGTTAGTTGTTAAAGAATCATGTTTATTTTTTGATACGAAAGATGTAAAACCTGAATTGGCTGATTTTTGTATATTATGATTAGAAAATTCTTTTTCTTCCACACAATGAAACTTAGGTGATGGGATATTTTCATTTTTTAATGAAAATGCCGAACAATTTTTGTTAGAACCAAGTGGAGAATATATTGAATTATTATTTTTTGGTATATTTTGAGATTCATTTCCAATAAATTCCGTATGAGAATCTTGATGTGTTATATGAGTTAAATCAAGAGTAGAATTTGATGAAGGAAACTAATAATATATTAAACACATCGAATATAATGCATAGAATATAACCATTCCAGAAAAATTGTTTCGTTTAATTAGAATTGGAAAATTATCGTCAGTGGTATTCATTTCTAAATATTTTTTAACAAATGATGATTCTTTACAATTAATATATAATTTCTAATTATACAAGATCTAAATACCTTCTGTTTTATTCCTTGTATCATTTTCAAACATGGATGCCTGATATGGGTATAATTGTTCATTATTATTCGAAAAAATATCATGAAAAATATTGCGATTTTCATCATTTTTATGTCTTTCTGAAGCATTTTCATCACTTCTAATTTACTAATTTAAAATTTTATATAATTTTATAATTATATATACTTATTGTGAGAATTGATAGTAAGATTTTTTAAAAGATCAGACTCTCCTGATTCTTTACGTGATTCTGAAAAATGAGAAGATCTAGAGTTTTCATCAGATGGCGGTGTAGCTAATTGTCCAGTAGTATGAAATTGTTCATAAAATTGCAAAGGCGATGTAAGTTTAGATACAGCATTAGAATACATCCGTGTATCAGAAGATATCTGTAGATTAGGGGGGGTGTTAGGAGCACTGTTTGCCGATATACTTCCAACAGTATCATCATCATAACCTAAAAGAGCTTGTTCATCACGTTTTTGACGAAGTTCTAATAATTTCATTTCTTTTTCAAATCTCCGACGATGTTCAATACGTTGAAGTTCATATTGTTGGCGTTTAATCTCAAGCTATTAAAGTTCAAAAAGAATATTTAAATATTTAAAAAAACTGTACCACATGTGTTTTATTAATTGCCTAAAAAGAAATATTAAAAAAAGTTGTAAAAATAAAAATAAATTTACCGAAAGAGATAATTCAGGAGTATAATCAGCACGCATATAATTACTATCCGTGCTTTTCTCATTGCAATATGTGGAAAAGCCGGGAGCAGATGGTTGTGAATACATATTTTCACGGCCAGAGGTGTTGAATGATGATATAGAAAAGTCATGCTTAAAAGGAGAGGAAACAGCCAATGATTCATTTGGAATATATGTGTTTAAGAATGATAATTCTGAATTTTTATCAAGATTATTACAGTTCCCTGTACCGTTTTTTCTACTGAACTCATGATTGAGTGATTTTGAAGAAATAGACATTTTCCTAGATAAACTAATATTAAAAATTAGCATGATACTCAAAAAAAGAACATAAAATAAACAGAAATTAAGCTTTATAATAGCATATATATGGTAGTGTATAGATTACATGCGTCATTCAAAGACATCTTTTTTAATTATCTGATATCTTACTTTTTATAATTAAAGAAATAGTTCTTAGCTTATATTGTTTTCATAAACATAAAATGATAAAATTCAGTAGTATATTTGCTTCTATATATCCCTTCTCCTAAATATTCCAATAATACAGTTGAATTTAACGTTATTCTTTTGATACGTTAACGGTGAGATTTGTCGAAGAGTATATCAAGGGTCGTTAAAGATTTCTAGAGTGCTTGATATAAATAAATGTGTCAATATTTCATAAAAAATAGTAATGCTTCGCAGAAGAATATTATTTACAAGAAAAGCTTCTTTTTTTTATATAAAGATATTTTTTTGTTTAGGATTAGGTTAATATATAGATAAATTGAATATATAAGAAATTAAATATCTCTAAATATTATAAATGATAATTTAATAAAAAGGATAGTTTAAGAAAGTTATTTTTTATGTTTATTATTATTGAAAACATTGTTTTGAAATGTTATTTGTTAATTTAAATTATGTTTTTTGTTTGAAAAAAGATATATTTTATAAATTTATTAAACAAAAAAATATTATTTTAATACTTAATAAAAAAGGTATTACTAATATTAAATCCTGATTTATGAATATTTAGTAATTAAATTAAAATTTTTATATAAAATTATATAAAAATTTTAATTTGGAATAAAAATATATTTCTATGCATAAATATACTAATTTTTTAAAAACTATATAAAAAATAAAATTGATTATTATAATCATTTTTTAAATTTAGCTCAAAATTTATCTATAAATATATATTATAAAATAATATTTGATATAATAACATATAATTTTAGATATTCTTAGCATATCTAAACTAATATTTCTATTATTATACTTATTAATTTTAATAATTAATATTTCATATTAAATAATACATAATGGGTAATTCTAAGTAAAAATATCATAAAATAAGTAAAAAGGATATAAATAATTATATAAATCTTATAAATATTTTCTATTTTTTATAAATTAAAAAATAACATTAGAATATAAATCTTTTATCATATTAAAAACAATAAAAAATGAATTGATAGCTAATTAATTATGGTTAAATATTTAAATAGACAAGAATATAAATATTAAGTCAATTATATTATCATAGTTTAATTCTTTCTTACCATATTTAAATAATATATAAAATCTATAAAAATAAGCAAATTCATAAAATAAGCAATTGATTAATGTATGTTTTTATATTAAACAATTAATTTATGTATATTCATATATATTAAATAATTAAACAGTACTATTAATTACACTTTTTTAATTACTAATAAAATCCTATAACTGAAAACTATTAAATGATAAGTTTATAGAAGAAAATATTCATCTATATTGTGCGTATTTCTAAATTTTTGCTTTTTTTTTGATTTAAAATGCTTAAAATATATACATTCTGAAAAAATTAAATATGATTTGGAAAAAAACAGAAAATTTAAGTAAAAATATTAAAGAAGAATCAAAATATATAAACAAAACAGTATCTAATCAGGCATTTGAAAAACTTCTAGAACCAGAGTTTAAGGGGAAATCTTTAACAGACTCAATTAATACTTCACAAGTTTAAAGTTTTTAATATATCTTTAAATAATATTGAATTATTTTAGGATAAATGGCATCTTTTGCCAGCATTTTTAAAAGTTAAAGGACTTATTAAACAACATACGGATTCATTTAATTATTTTGTTGATGTAGATCTTAAAAAAATTGTTAAAGCAAATGAAAAAGTAATAAGTGATGTAGAACCATGGTTTTATTTAAAGTAATTACAATAATTTCTTGATATTATTATATTTAATTTTTTGTTTTCTAGGTATATTGATATTCAAATTGGATTTCCTACACGCCAGGATCAAGATGCTATTGATAATTCAATTGCACCTCATGAATGTCGGTTAAGAGACCTTACATATTCTGCACCTATTATGGTAGACATTGAATATACAAGAGGAAAGCAAGTTGTAAGACGAAAGGGTGTTCAAATTGGCCGCTTACCTATTATGTTAAGAAGTAATAAATGTATTTTATTTAATAAGACAGAAGCAGAAATTATAAGAATGAATGAATGCCCACTTGATCCAGGGGGATATTTTATTGTTAAAGGTACAGAAAAGGTTATCCTTGTACAGGAACAGTTAAGCAAAAATCGCATTATTGTTGAAGCAGAACCAAAAAAAGGCTTAGTACAAGCTTCTGTTATCAGGTAAATTAATTTTTAAAATCAAAATAATGAAAAACACTAATTTTCCTTTAGTTCTACACATGAACGTAAATCTAAGACATATGTATTAACTAAGAATACAAAAATATACCTTAAACATAATTCTATCGCAGAAGATGTTCCAATTGTCTTGATTTTTAAAGCAATGGGTTTTCAGTCAGACCGGGAAATCCTTGAACTTGTTGCCGGATTGGATCCAATTTATCAAGACATGTTTTCTATCAATATTGAAGAGTGTGCCAAACTTAAAATATACACTCAACACCAGGCATTAGAATATTTAGGGACTAGAGTCAAAATTAGTAGAAGGAATTCAGGACTTATTCATAAAAGACCGCCATCAGAAGAAGCTTTAGAGGTTCTATCAGCTATTGTTCTTGCTCATATTCCTATAGAGAATTTAAATTTTAAACCTAAAATAATATATTTTGCAATTATGACAAGAAGGGTATTAATGGCTATGAAGAATCCAAAAATGGTTGATGATCGTGATTATGTTGGAAATAAACGCTTAGAACTGTAAAATATGGCAATATATTATATTATTAGTTAATTTTTTATAGTGCAGGACAACTTCTTTCTCTTTTGTTTGAGGATCTTTTTAAAACTTTTAATCGAAATTTAAAATTAAATATTGACAAGGTACTTAAGAAACCTAACAGAACTCAAGAATTTGATGCATATAATCAAATTTCAATACATGGTGATCATATAACATCTGGAATGATTAGAGCTATATCGACAGGAAATTGGTCTTTAAAAAGATTTAAAATGGAAAGAGCGGGTGTTACTCATGTATTAAGTCGCTTAAGTTATATTAGTGCTCTTGGAATGATGACACGAATATCTAGTCAATTTGAAAAGACAAGAAAAATAAGCGGTCCTAGAGCACTTCAACCTTCTCAATTTGGAATGCGTAAGTATTTAATACTTTATTATTTATTATAAATAATATAAAATAGTCTGTCCTTCTGATACACCAGAAGGAGAAGCATGTGGTTTAATCAAAAATTTAGCTTTAATGACACATATAACCACTGATGATGATGAAAAACCAATAGAGAAACTTGCATTTGTTCTTGGAACAGAAGGTATATTTCATCTATTTTATTATATTATATTTTTTAATAAAAAAAGATATAAATCTAATAACTGGGCAACAGCTTTATACTCCCGGTGCATATGTTATATATTTAAATGGGATAATTCTTGGAATTACAAGGTTTCCAGAAACGTTTGTATCAAATTTTCGTAAACTTCGTAGAAGAGGACAAATATCAGAATTTATAAGTATACACATCAATCATCATTATTCTTCCGTACATATAGCATCTGATGGAGGCCGGATATGCCGTCCATTAATTATCGTAGAAAATGGGAAATCAAAAGTAACTTCACGACATTTAAAAGTATCCAATCTTAAGTATTATATAAATTAATTAATTATAATTAGTCTTTAAAAGCTGGAAAAATGACATTTGATGATTTTCTGAAGAAAGGTTTAGTAGAATATTTAGATGTTAATGAGGAAAATGATAGTTATATATCAATATATGAAAACAAAATTTCAAAATTAACTACTCATTTAGAAATCGAGCCATTTACTATATTGGGTGCAGTAGCCGGTTTAATACCATATCCTCATCATAATCAGTCTCCTAGAAATACATATCAATGTGCTATGGGAAAACAAGCGATTGGTGCTATTGCATGGAATCAATTGCTAAGAATTGATTCTTTATTATATTTAATGGTTTATCCTCAAAAACCTCTTGTAAAAACAAAAACAATTGAATTAATAAATTATGATAAGGTTTTTTCCTCAAGAAAAATACTTTAAATTTAATATTATCTAGCTTCCTGCAGGGCAAAATGCTATTATAGCTGTTATGAGTTTTTCAGGATATGACATAGAAGATGCCTTGATATTAAATAAAGTATGTTTTTTATATTTAAATATCCTATAATTAATATATTTATTAGGCAAGTATAGATAGAGGGTTTGGTAGATGTCAGGTTATGAGAAAATATGCTACAACCATTAAGCGTTATGCTAATGGAACGTATGTTGAATTTTGCATTTTTTATAATTTGTTAATTTCTAGATATGATCGTCTTGAAGATCCTAATAAGGGTGAAAATGGGCAATTAGCATGGAAATATGAGACTTTAGAGGAGGATGGCCTTGCGGGTGTTGGAGAAAAAATAGAATCTGGACAAATTTATATTAATAAGCAAATACCTATAAATGCAAATGATAATAAAATTGCTACAGGGATTCAACAGCATGATTTGTCATGGAAAGCAAGTCCTATGATATATAAATCATCTGAATCCGGATATATTGATAAAATGATGTTAACTACTACTGATTCTGATCAAACACTTATAAAATGTTTGGTTCGTCAAACCCGTCGACCTGAGCTTGGTGACAAATTCTCTTCACGTCATGGTCAAAAAGGTGTATGTGGTCTTATTGTGCAACAAGAAGATATGCCTTTTGATCAAAATGGAATAACACCTGATATTATTATGAATCCTCATGGTTTTCCATCCCGTATGACAGTAGGAAAAATGATTGAACTTTTAACGGGAAAAGCAGGTGTTTTAAATGGAACGTTACAATATGGAACTGCATTTGGAGATAGCAAAATAGATGATATGAGTCAAATTTTGATTGAAAATGGGTATTCATATTCTGGAAAAGATCAGCTTACATCAGGTTATATACAAATTAATCTAATAATTTGTTATTCATAAAAATTACAGGTATAACAGGTGAAGCACTTCAAGCATATATATTTTTTGGTCCTATTTATTACCAAAAATTAAAACATATGGTTCTTGATAAAATGCATGCACGTGCAAGGTAAATTTTGAAATAAGTACTCTATTTTTATACTAATTACTTATGTATAAGAGGTCCTAGAGCAATTTTAACACGACAACCAACAGAGGGACGTTCAAGAGACGGTGGGTTACGCTTAGGGGAAATGGAACGGGACTGTTTAATTGCTTATGGTGCTTCTCAACTTCTTCTTGAACGTTTAATGTTATCATCTGATGCATTTGAGGTTCATATTTGTGAAACATGTGGTTTAATTGGTTACAAAGGTTGGTGTGAACGTTGTCAAAGTACGAAAGCTATTGTAAAACTTACTATTCCCTATGCTGCCAAACTTTTATTTCAAGAACTTATATCGTAAGGAATATTTTTCTTAATTCTAATCTAAATTCTTACAGAATGAATATCATTCCTAGACTAATTTTACATGATGAATTTTAATAACTATTCTAGTTCTCTTCTGTATCTTTTTATCCTACTTTTTATACTTTTTATATTTATTTTTAAGGTGTCGCTGATTTCTCGACAACCTCGTTTTACAATTTAATATTCTTTAGTTATATTAAATGTATTCATCAGGGGTCATTAATAATGGTATAGACCCTTTAAAGTACCCATTTTTTCTTAATATTATATAGATAAGACTGGAGTTGATACACAAACAATATTTCAACGCACTGAATCACCTATATTTCAAGATATGACAGAAGACTTTTTTTCAGCACTTAAAGGCACGTTAAAAGAAAATAAAATGAATTAAGTAATTAATTATCTATTTATAGATCTTTCAGTTGGTGAATTAGTTCATCATTCGTCATTTTCTTTAGAAGATTCTATTACTGCACTTGAAGTATATTTTAAATTAAAAAAAAAATTAAACCTAAATTCAATACAGATGATGGACCCTAAAATGGACAGTGGCTTAAAGATTAATGATGAATCAGGATGGGATATAAATACTGAATTAAGTCCATATGAAATACTTGGTTTAATGGATAAAATGTATGCAGCAGAGGTGATAAGATACATGGCTTCCTAACATTAACTAATCCTAAAGATGACATGGCATTCTGGATATTTCCTATCACAAACTGTATTTACGAATGTATATATTCAAGAGTTATTGTTAGAACGTCAAGGTATTATTGATATAAACGATTTTTATTTAAAGAGTGGCGAAAATCAATCAATTTATAAAGACCTAACGAATGCTGTTCTGTGGCCATTTGTAATTGCATCTATAAAAACATGTGGGATTCTTTGTCAGGCATTTAATAAAGGTTTTCTCTACGAAGTAAGTTCGTCGAGTTCCTGGATAACGTATGTTGTAAACTGGAATGATTAGGAGGAAGAAATATCTTTCAATAGTTTTGGGTTATCCTTGCTTGATGATGTTGATACAGTTGACAGTTTAAAATTGCTAGAATCTTCTATATCCTGGTTAAATAGTCATAGTAATGATTTCTGTGAAAAAGATCAAAAATATATCAAAGCTATACAATCAAGATTGAAAATCAGAATAGTTTTTTTACGTGTTTTAAATTCATCCTCAACAATTGATATCATTAGCGATCTTGAATATATCATAGACATCATTAATAAAGAAATTTCAATTTTTGATTTTGGTGATAAGATGGATGTTTTTTTTTCTATTTCTGTTCAAGCCAAACTTTTAACAGCAATGCCGCCTAGACCTATGATAATTTTTCCTATAGATGTCGCATTTAACAATTTTGAATATATGTGTAAAGATTTTCGAGAAATATTATTATTAAGTACTCAAGAATTATTTATCTTGACTCCCTCGAATGTTCTGGTGACTTTTATCATTTATAATTCTGTATTCTAATCTATAATTGTAGAATTTTTTCAAATATTTTAGAGTCAAAAAGCCTAACCCCAATACATTTATTCGAATAATGCTTCAGGTGAGGTTTTTACTTATCTAATTGCATATTGATTTCAAGCATAGTCTTTGTTTGTTTCAAATAATATGATTTTAAATAAAATTCCTATTCATCAATTTATTATTGATTCTATATCTGAAATATATTTACCAGCAAAAGAATTATTTGATTTTCTAAATGAATTCTATAAAACATATAACGGTTCAGAACATTGCATTTTTAGTTCTGTAAACAGTTTTATTAAAACAGCTAGTCAGGTTAATTAATTTAATATTTTAGAATTAATTCTAACCATTTTAGATTTATATTAATATTTTTTGTGTATTATGTCATAATCCTTCACGTCAACGCCGGAACTTATGTAAACTTGTGTTAGATTTAGAGTCTTTACAAATAGAAGTACAATTTATGTTAATATTTTTAAAAAAAAGTAATATTTAATAGGCTGAAAATGTTGATATACAGTTACAGCTTTATTTTTTTAAAGAATTAACTGAAACATCTGATCATCTTTTATTCCCATACATATTCTCATCTTGGTGTTTTTATGAAAAGTTGCAGATAATGATCTTAGTATGTTTTATGGGATTTGAATTAGAACTCCATTCTTTACATGAATTGTCATTAATATATTGGTAATTTTTATAAGAAAAAATGAAAATTTAATAATAGTTCAATAGGTATTTAGATTATTTATTAGGAACATATCGAAAACATTTGAATAGAATTTTTACTTCTTTTAATATAAATTTTTTTGAAAATAAATCACCAAATACACATTTTTATGAAAAGGATGATATGGCTATTCTAGCTATTAAGAAAATAAAATTCGATCAAGATTGGACCAAAGGCTTACAATTAATGTGTAATGCTTTTTATAAAGTAGGAAATATAAATACTATCAAGCTATTTAGTAATTTAACTTTAGTTTTTTCTTGTTTTAAAACAGTTTTCTCTTGTTCGTTCACCAAATAAACAAGTACAAAAATCTTTTATGTATAAACAGCGTTTTAAACCATTTCTTTCTCTAAAAACACCATTTTTTTTGGAATATGAAACTTTTATTAAAGAATCCGATATATCAGAAATACCTGTATCATTGAATAAAGTTTTTTTCGTATATTTTAATATTTTATAGATCTTGCAATTATTTAAAGATATATTGAATAATTTTTTAAAAGCAAGAACTATTTTTGAAACAATAAAAAAAACAACCCCAGAAATTTCTAATACCTTATTATGTTATAATGCTTTTCAGGAGGTAAGAACATGTTTTATATAATTAAATATCTAACAATCGAAAAAGAATATAGCAAATATTATACAATCTTCTATAGAAAATGAACTAATTTGTGAAATGATAGTACAAAGGGTGATAAATAGCGACGATTTATATAATGAAGTATTTATTAACGTAAATTATAAATATCATTCATGGTTTCCTGTGATATCTATGACATCAAAATCATGAAATATTATTTAAAAACAAACAGTTTAATTAATTTAAATCAGTATCATGGAATATATTGTATATGGTTATATTTAATAGTATTATATATAATCATTGATGTAAATCTTATAACTCGTCATAATATGGTAATACATTTGTATCTCCAATCATAACTACAGTTGGTTTTGCTTCAATCATCTTAGATATGGCCTGAAAATGAATTACATATATCTTACAATAATAATACTTACAGATTTCATTTTGGTCGATGTAATTTTTTCAATACAGGATGCAATAGAAATTTTATCAGGAAGAGAACCAAAAGTAAGATAATATAACCCAACATCTTCATGCGTTTTTATCCGTTCATTATCAAGATCAAACAAAGAGTATTTTGCCTGAGAGATAGCTTTTTTTATATCTTCATCTTTAATTTTTTTAGTCATAGATCTTAAAGTCTCAATAGAAGTTTTAATAGCCTTCTCAAGTGTCTCAACAGGTCCATAAACATGAATATAAAATAATCCTGTATCTGAATATACAAGACTATTTGATGATAATGTGGTGCCATTTGAGAAATTTTTTTCAATTATACCAAAAGGAGAATTTTCATATGACCATTTAACTCGAGATCCCATACCTAATAAATAACTCAACAGAATATATTCCTCAGAAAGAGGCTCTGATAGTGCAGGTCTAGGAAATGAAATTAAAAAATGACTCATATGAGATTTAAAAGGTATTCTATTTTCCCCTCCATAATAAACTGTTTGAGGAGAAGATAGAGTTTCCCCTGCTGGTAAATCACTAAATTTTTCCTTCACAATATCCACAAGTTCTGACTGATCCGCATTTGTTGCTAAAATAACAATATTATTTTTAACATACGATTTTTTTGCATAATTTTTAATCATTTCAATAGTTGCATAACCCCTTTCATTCATTAAAAGCGGACGGCCAAGTCCTCTACGGAAAGAAAGTTCATGCAATGCATCCATACCAAATGCAATAGGCACAGAATAACGTCTTTTATTTTCCGATAAAGCATATGGCAATACTACTTCATTGAGTTCATATTCTAAAGATATAAGATAAATTATATAATTTTAATAACAAGTGATACCATTATATTTTGTTTTAGTTAATACTTCTGCAAATAACTCAACAAAATACGCAAGATCACTACGAAGAAATTGTGCAGAAAGTGTTAAATTTTCACGAGAAAGATTAGAAAAAATATCACCACCCAATACTTCTGTCTCACGAAAAATGCGTAAAGATGATCTTAATTCTGTATTCTAATATTCAATGTTATTAGAAGATATTTTTTTAAAAAAAAAAATTGTAAAAAATAAACTACTTTAAATGCAAATCGTTGTAATAAATGTGCAAGACCAGGAACTGATTCATAACGACTTCCTGAGCGTATAACTATTGATAAAGAGGTAATTGGTCCCCCTAAATCTTTAGAAATAATATTTATATCATTTGCCTGAGTTAATGAAAATTTTAAATATTCATTCGTTTTTAACGCTGTTTTTTGAAAAGATCTATAAAATGGATAAAACCTTCTTATGAGAGCACTTCCTGATGATCCAATTGTCATGAAAGGCCTCAAAAAAGTTGTTTTTTTAAAAAAAAGGATTTTTAATTATAAAAGATTAAATTTTGAAGTTACGAAGGCAACAATCCTATACTTTTTAAACGTTTAAAATTATAATTTTTATGTTAAATCTTAAATAAATAAAAAAAGGTGAGAAATATTTGAAAAAAGATTAAAAAAATCATTTTTAATCTTTAGAAAAGGGTATATTTCTTTTTTTTTTGGAAAAAAATTGCCAAAAAATGAAAAAATTGGAGTTATAAATAAATCTTAATGTCTCAATACGCTACAGAACTTTGTCAACTCATAATAGATGATTTTTTTGGACCTATAGTATCAGTAAAGATGCTTTATAATTTCTAATATATAATTTTTTAATGTATAATTTTTAGACAACAGTTAATGTACTTCTTTTTCATGGCAGATTATCACTTGCAGAAATATGCAAAATATCCAAACTTCATCCTAAATATGTAAAAAAGGCTTTAGTTGTTTTAATACAACATCATTTTGTTCTTTTTTCTACAACTTTTGATGGATTTTGTGAATTAACATATTATGAGGTAATATGGAGAGAAATTCTTAATTTATTACGTTATGGTAAAGAAATATTAATTGTTTCTCAAAAAGTATCAGATCAAGTAAGAATAATGTTCATTTTTATATTACAATAAAAGATTAATGAAAAAAGGCCGCTGAAATTCTTAAATACATTCATTATCATGGAAAAGTGAAAATACATAATCTTTACAGTGTGTTCTGTCCATTGAAAAACAGGAATAGCAAAGCATACACATCTATACAGTCAACGTTAACATTATTACTGCAACAAAAGTATCTTCGTGTTGTTTTACCACACCAAATAAACCCAGATTATGATCTTGCAAATCAATTAAAAAATGAAGAACTCGAAAAACTTCGTTTTTTTGGAATGGGGGAAATCAAAAAAAATAAGGAAGCTTTGAAAAGTGTGAAAAAACGTCTCCAAATTTTAAAAGACGAAGAGATGGATCCAAATTTAGGATTAAAAAAAAAAGATACTAATTCAAATGAACAAAAAATTAAAAGACAAAAAAAAGCAAATGAATTATCATATATTATAGACGTAAATTCACTTTATATTTTTTATCATTTCTTATATTTAATTAGGAAAAAGCTATTGTAAGAGTAAATCATGAAAAATTTGTTAATATATGTCGTGATGCAGATCTTGTACATCTGGTAGAAAATCGTATAGGAAAAGTGACTGCTCAAGTATATCAGCATATATTACAACAACTTGAGATTCAGAGTAATAATTGTTGTCAAGAAGGTGTGTTCTTATTTAATATATAAATAAGTTTATAAACATGATTTAAGCTGATACGATCACAACGATAAGCCTTTTAGAAACATTACCAGGGGAAATAGACTTATCTAAAACCTTTGTTTCAATTTCAGATTATGAAATTGAATCTACAAAAAATATACTTAAGGATACATTTTCGGTAAATATCTTTTATTCCTATAAAATTTCAGATAACATAATAGCTAATATGGCTAAGCTTTCTTATGAATCTGAATGGGATGATATTAATAAAATCCAGGATCTAAATTATAAAGAACGCTTAAAACATATTATTCAGCATCTTGAAACATTATCTAAAGATTCATACCCATTTCTTCTTAAAGTTGAAACCAAACATTTTGGAAAGTGGAGAATAGATTATAAGAAAATGTCACATTTACTTCAAGAATTACAATATGAAAAGGTGATTGAACATAAATTTGGTTATATTGCTACAAGACTTCTTCGAATTATTCGTGAAAAAGGAAAAGTAGATGAAAAACAAGTATGTTTTTTTTGTTTTAAATTTATATATTTATGTTTTAAAGCTTGCTTCTATAGCTTTTTTAAAACAACAAAGTATTCGACCTATTCTTATGGGATTGACTGAAGTTGGTGCTCTTGATATTCAGGAAATTTCTCGTAGATCTGAAAGACAATCATCTAGTGTTTTTTTTTTATGGTTTCATAAGTTTAATAGAGCAAAATCTATTTTAATAGACAGTATTTATCAGGAAATTTCTCATTGTCATCGTCATTTAAAAAATGAATTAAAACAACGGCAGAAACTCTTAATAAAGATTGAAAGGACAGATGTTCAGAAAAATGAAAAAGAACTTCTTCCATTAAATGAACAACAAGAATTAAAATATATTAGAACTATGGAGGAAAAAATTTTAATACAAATATCTCATCTTGATAGAATAATTATGGTATTAAGAGATTATTAATTAAATTATTTTATTATAAATAATATTAATAAAATTCATTTTTGATATTTTTATTATATTTTGTTTTAATCTCAAGTTCGAGCTTAACCACCTTAAAAATTAGAAAATTAATAAATAGTAAATAATGAATATATTTAAGTTTTTATAATAAGGAATTTAAAAGAAATACTATGAATATTAAGAAGTAATTGTGTTATCTTTTTTCCTGAAAAAAAAAACATAAAAATGGATATAAATCAAGAAATTGAAGAAACAGAAACGAAACATAGTAAAATTCAGGTGTTTTTCAATAAATACTATGGAATGGGTGCTCTTATACTTTCACAGCCATTATATTCAACAATGAATGTTTGTGTTAAAGTTTTATCCCAAAATCCTATTCAACCATGGAATGCTTTTCAAGTTATTTTTTTTCGAATGGTACCTACTTTTATTTTCACAATAATATATAATAAGTTTTTCAAAATATCACGTAAATACGCGGTGGAAACATCACATCAATATCATAGTAATCTTAAAGTTAAATTCTTTCTCTTTCTTCGAGGAATTTTTGGATTTATTGGACTTTGTAGTATTTATTATTCAATACAGTAAGATGATTAAATTATGTATTTTTATGATTAATGAAAACATTTAAGTCATTTAGACCTTTCAAATGTTACTGCATTATTATTTTTAAATCCTATCTTTATAAATTTATTTGCGCATCCTATTTTATATAAAACTTTTAATGTCTTTGATATTTACGCAGGACTAATATCCTTTTCTGGAGTGATATGCATTGCAAAACCAAATATTATTTTAGATAATTATTTTTTACACAAATCATCTAATAAAGATTACTCTAAACTCAATATGACAACGTTTTCAGAAAATTCTAAAGTTATGCCCGTTCTTATGTCGCTTCTCGGTGTTTTTTCCACGTGTTGCTCTTATATAATTATTAAAGGTATTTTTTTTTGAAGATTCAATATATGAAGATGTTAAGATTTTATAGGGTTAGGTAATCATGTAGATGCTTTAGAATCAATTTTATGGTTTTCATTAATATCATCAATTGGTTCTGTTTTAGTTATCATTTTTCTTAATATGTCTTTTTATTTACCTTTAGATTATTTTCAAATACTTATGATCTGTGTTATTGGCATTTCCGGATTTCTGGCCCAAATTTTGCTTACAAAAGGATTACAAATCGAAAAAATTGGACGTGCTTCTGCTACTATATATTTACAAATTATATTTTCACTCATTTATGATAAAATAATATGGGGAAAAAATCCTGATATATGGAGTTTTCTAGGAATTGCCTTAATTATTATTGGAACAACAATGACTATAATGAGAAAAGATGATGAAACAGAAACTTCTAGTCAAGAAAATATATACACTTACATTGATAATTCAGAATTAGATAAATAATTTTTTTTTTTAAAAAGTATATTACACAAATATGCTTTAAGATTTCTACAGAACATAATGATGAAATATATTAAAGAAATTAAATATTAATAATGATTCATTTCAATGGTATTAAAAATAAGAATAGTTTTTAAATGTAAATATTTTAGTTTTATGCGTTATATAAAATGCTAAAAGACAGAAATAATTCATTAGGTAAGTTTCCTCCCTTCAATAGATACACCATTGCGTTTCCCTAATTGTTTCATTTTTTGCATTTTTTGTTTCAATTTACGAAGATGATCATCATTTCGTGTTTTCGGAATTGTATGATTCATTTTTAAGTGTACTTTAGGTGCAATTTCATAGGATGCATTAATAGGTGTAGGTATAATCGTTTTCTTATACGTGTTTTTAGAAATATCCACATTATCAGTTATTTTTTGCTGATTATATATAACAATACTGAAATAGTCAGTCATATATTATTTTATTTAAAAAATATTTACTCTGGATTATATGGTACCGTAGAAATAGAACGATCTCTATAATTTGAACTTCTCTTAATAATTGGACGACTCCATTCAGCTAAATGATTAATAATATTTTATTAACATTATCATTCTTACAAATTAATTGATCTGCTTGTTTTTTTATTAATGGATCAGGTTTTTTTGATTGTTTATAAAAAAGAATAACTTTTCCAACACCACTTTCACGTAAATGTTCTGTTTGTATAGGCAATCGTGATAATGCAGAAAAAAGCACTTTTTGTATATTTAAAGCAGGGAGAGATCGATCTGGCAAAGGCTCGAGCCAAATCCTGACCACTTCTAGAAGATTATTATCAAGAATTGATTCAGTAAAAGATGTTCTAAACATATAAAAAATTTTTCAAATATGATAAATGTAATACTTTCTAAGTGCACTCTCAACTTCAGATAACATTTTAAGTTTATGTGTTGCTGGCTTTTTCTCTGCATTTGCTTGTGCATCATCAATTGCGGCTTGCCTCATTTTCTCACGAAGTGCAATAATTTCATCATCTGCAATCTCTTCTAAATCCTGTAATAATTAAATAAGATTAATAAAATAAATTGTACCAAAGTATTACTTCATCTTTTCGTTTTTTTTTTCGCGAAGATATGATTGCTTCATTTAATGCTTGATCCAGTTCCCAACGTGCCACTGATAATAAAAAAATTAAAAATATTTATTAATAAATAAATATCTTTATACTTTCAGCAGGATCCATTTTATTCCTAGATTCATCTATATTTTCCCTAGATAACAACACATTTGTACCCCTTCGGCGTTTCTTAATAGATTTGCCCTTCTGAGGTTTTATGGTATCATTAGAGAGTCTCGGTTTTCGTTTAAATTTAGGAAGTTCATGAACGCTATATTCATTTAAATATGATTTTTCAATTTGTGCATCTTTTAAATCCTTAAATTGTTCTTCATCTAATTCTGATAGTTCTTCATCAGTATCTAGATCAAATGCATCCGTTTTTTTAGGAGAATTTAATTCTGATCTTTCTGGTATATTTAAATCATTCAATTCATCCTAAATATATAATTAAATTCCCATTCTAACTCTTTTAATCTTTTTAAAAATTACTTGAGTTTCCTCTAATGTTGTCATAATCGATCTTTTTTATATCTTTATAAAATAGTTAATAATTTCTTAAGAATCTATAATAAAAATATTAATTTATACTTGTTATTTCTTAATTTTTCTTACCTTTTTCCTTAATTTTTAACCTTTATTATTATTAATCTTTTATTAATAATCTTATAAACTTTGCCGGTAAAAAAATTAATTCTCGTCAAAAATGTTTAACGGAGAAACATGTCCTAATAATGAAGAAAATCTCAAGAAATATACAAAAAAATCCAGATTTGAACAACAAAAGGCATTTTTGATTGCTTTTGTTTTATATTGTGGTTTATTTTTTTCAAAAAAAAAAAAAGTCAAACTGATTCTTTTATAGCACCTGTTGCTTTTGCAATTTTAAAACGTAAGTTCCTGGAGAATTGAGATTAAACAATAAACGTGGAATTATTATTTTTTTTTTTGAAAAATATATTTATCTATTTTTATGTAAATAAATATATATATATTGTATAAAAAATTTATAAAAACATACCGAAATTATTATTAAATTAATTTAATAATAATTACCTTGGTCCTCGAGATTTAGGTCGTTCAAGAGCTTTTTTTCGTTCTTGTATTGCTTCCAAAATGTTTTCAACTCCATTTAAATCATTTTTTAAAATATGGACAACATATGAAATGCCTATATGTTGATCGTTTAAAATTTTTATAATTTTTTCTAAATGTTCTTCATCCTTTTTCCAATTAATACTTATCATGATTCCATTTTGTCTAGCTTCTTCAATTGATTTTGCTTTCTCTTGTACAAATGTCATCCGTGCCCAAAGTTCATTCATTCTTCCAAATATACCGGGATCATTTATTTTCATTGAGAGTTCTTTTAATCTTTGTTTCAGATTTTCCTCATTGGATTGAAGTGCATAACCCCTTCCTTTTAATACTTGTACTTTTGCTGCTAATGCTAATGAACGACGTGCTAATTCCAAATGTCTTAATGTTGCTTCTGAAATCTTTAAAGTAGTACTAAGATCATGTTTTCGTGATAATTCACCAAGTTTATTAACAATTTCATGCATACGAATACGATATGCTGTAACTTGTTGTTCCTGAAGTTGTACTCTTTTTTGAAGATCAAAAAACCCTACAGCTAATGCAGGAACAACACTATATGTATTGGATTAAAGTTTGTTTAAAAAAAAATAAATAGTATACTTATTTTCTGGACGATTAGCAATTGCCTCATCCCATTTTTGCTGATTATGGTGTAAAGGTTTAACATATAAAGCTACTTGATCTTCAGGAACTTTATTATAAAAATAATATTGAAATGCACAATCAGGATGTCTTGGATCCCATGCATTTTTAAGTCTTTGAAGTTGATCTACAATTGATGAAAATTGATCAAGACTAAGAACCGAACTACTACCGAGTATGCCTGATTGTCCCATTTCATGTTTTGAACCATTCATTTCTATAATATCAGTAGGAGTTTGTTGAATTTGAAGTTGATTATGACGAGAAATAATCTTTTGTGAGGGTCCACCCCATGTATATAATGGTAAACTATTTAAATTGGAAATTGTTCCCTGTGAATTTTGAGAAAATCCTCCAAAAGATGTAGACATAGATGATTGAATTGGTACTTGTGATAAATTCATTGTTGTTCCTATAGTTGTATCTGGTATTATTGTTGTATTCAATGAAGAAGTATCTAAAGATGTTCCAAATAACGGTTTTATGGGTGTTGTATTTGATAAAGTCGGTGTTGTCATTGTTGGTGTAATACCAAATCCTTTTTAAAAAATAAAAAAATATTCAAATAATACATATTCATTCGTCACCTTTTGGTTCATTTGATCCATTTTTACCTTGTTCTTCTTATTTAATGTTAAATTAAATTTTAAAAATCATAAAAATGTACTTTGAAAAAATGCCATTTTATTTAATTCAATAAATCTTATTTAGAACCCTTTTAAAAATCTATAAAATAATTATATTATTAATCTATTTTATAATAAGTTTTTACTTAATTCATAAAAAATGAAAATTAAATATTTTTAAGTTTAAACGATCTTCATATTAGAAACTTAATAAAAATATTAAAAAAAAAAGGTAAGTTTTATAAGCTATTATTAAGTCATATTAACAATTAATAAGAATTTTTAGAATGATATGATACCATCAATTGAAGAGATTCCTAAAATAAATGAAATTGGTGTAACATCAGCACCTCTTAAAGCAGCATCCTATTTTATTGGAGCATATTGTAAACCGTTTAATGAGGATTTTATGCTTTGTAAAACTGAAAATAAAGAAAAAGGGGAAGCAACTTGTTTAAAAGAGGGACGCCGAGTTACTCGATGTTCTATTGATTTGTTAGTTATTTAAACTTTATTCATTATTAATAACATTTTTTTTTATGAAGATTAGAAAATTTACACAAATATTGTGCTGATACTTTTAAAAAATATTGGAAATGTTTGGATAACAATAATCAAGAATTTCGATCATGTAGAATTCAAGAAAGGGAATTTAATAAATGCGTTTTTAATAATTTAGTAATATTTTATAAATAATTTTAATATTTTATTTACTATTGATATATAGAAACTTGAAAAAATTATTCCTGGAGCACCACAAAACGAAGAACCAATATTTATGAAGAAAAATCCTATTTTTTAATTTATAAATTCTTAAAATCAATTAAAATTTTAAATTTTATTATCATAATTTAAAAAAGCATGAATGAATATGTAAAATATATTCTTTATAAATTTCTCTTTTAAGATTATGCTTCTTTAAATAAAAATATCTATATTTATTTGTAAAAAACATTATTAGAAATATAAATTTTAAAAATCATATATTATATATTTATGTTATTGATTCTTCTATCAAAGTGGTAATTTTTTCTGTTAAATTTGTTTTCATATAATGAACAGCAATTTTACGTGCTGCTTCAAGACTTGATGAACGTCTTAAGAGTGTTGCAAGTTCTAATGCTTTAGCTTGACGATCTTCTTTACATGCAATTTGTAATAATTGTAAAAGAACTTTATCAATTGATGTTTCTTTTTTTGATATTTCCAATTCATGAGATGTATCTTCTGCTGATAGAACTAAAGCATCTTCTAAAAGACTTAATAAAATGGATTCTCTGACATGTCTTTCTTCCAATGAAGATATATTACTAATTTCTCCAGATTCAGATGGTGTAATGCATGGTATAGAAAATTCGAATTCACTAAATATAGGACGAGGAAAATAGGGATGCTTCTCATTTCCCTAATTGAAATAAATATTAAATATTTGTGATAAATAAATAATACCTTTAAAATAATACAATGAAATTTTTGGTTAGCAACTGCAACAGGCCAATATGATTCATCTTTTCCCTTTTTTCTCCCCATAAGATTTGTATCAAGAAGTGGGACCCATTTGGCTTGACCATGAACTCTCCAATGTAATAGGACAAGTAATACTCCGTCAGAATCAAAAACCATAGGATCCTAATATTTGTTGAAAAAATATTAAGAATATTTTAAATAATTAGCTTACACCCTCATCTGAGAAAAATAATGAACGTAAATATCCTCTTTTTGGAAGTGCTAATAAATCATTTGATTGTAAGACTTCATCTTGCAAAATATGTTCAAGAGTATATACTAAAGATACCATTCCTTGAAAAATCAACATTATCCTATAAAATCTCTCTCCTACCATCCGATTTTATCGGACCATTACTGACCACCATTAGATAGTTTTTCCATGATATACATGCTACAACTGGAAAATATTTTTGACGATAAATTCTAAGAGGAATTCCATTTAGGGTATAGGATCTTACATAACCCTTTGAAGTACATGCAACAATGTTTGAACTACTTAGTGCAATAGCTAAAAATTTAAAATAGGATGTTTTAAATACTAATAAACTTACATAAAATATCCTCATCAGGAGGTAATTCAATTTTCCAATCAGAATGAATAGCCCAATTCTCATGAGGTCGAAAGAAAATAACAGAAGGATTTCCTTTTTTATTTGAACTAGCAAATAACGCGCCATTATCATCTGAAAATATTAAGCTTAAATTCTTAAAATATATTTGAAAATACCAAGACAAGCTTTATCATAAAAAAATATATCAGTAAAATGGTACTGACGATGCGCTTCCTTATCAAAAAATTCTACAGTAACTGTATTATGTGTGTCTTGATCAACAGTCCATATAAATCCAATAAGATTAAGCACTATTTTTTTTTAATAAAGTTATATAAATTTGAAAAAATACCAAGATAACGCCTCTTTTCTCTCCATGGCGTACTTCCTGGTTGGAAAGAACGATGTATTTTGACTCTAATTTGATTATTTTTAATTTTTCTTGTATCATAGTAAAAATTGTCATCAGAAACACTATCAGAGGACTCCCTATACCCATTCTCATTATGTCTATACTTTGAAAGATATCCCGCCCCATCATCATCTTCAATCCAGCTATCATTATCAATATCAATTAAATCTTCATCGCTTAATTCTTTTTTATTAAAATCATTGATATATCTTCGTTTACTGATAGGACTTTTTATGAATGTTTCATTTAACAAATGACTTAAATGGACAATTCGGCCATATGGTTCTTGATAATTAGATGGAATAATATCAGGAAAAGTATATAATTGACCCTGGTTAGTAGTGAATGATAAAACATTAGCTTTTGGATGCCAAGAAAGACAGATAACATTTTTATACTCTTGTCTTTTATACATTGGTAATGTTTCAATAAAAAAGTAGGGGAATAAACCTTAAAATAATGGTTTGTGTTTTTGTTTCCCATATTAAAAGTTTCCCATCTTTTCCTGAACTACATAAATATGCCCCATTTGGGGACCAAGAAATATCCGTAATTGAATCCGAATGCCCACTTTTAAATGTGATTAGTTTTTCCCATGATTTAGAAAATACAGAAATATCATTCATTCGAGTTGGTACAGCAAATGATCCAGCGTCAGGATGCCATGTTGCTCTTAAACATATTTCTGAGTCAGATTCAGATATGGGAATAATGCCGTCCATTTTATGAACAAGGCTCGGTTCTTCATTAGTAAAAGAGAAAATGTAAATAATGCCATCTGTACATGATACAGAGATAAATTTGCCACTAGAATCAAATGACACATGTTTAGCTGCTTTTGAAAATCCAGATAAATAAAAAGTATGTAAATAATTAGTTGTATGAACAACTTTTACTCGTATTTCACTTTATTTCATTAATTATCATTTTATGTAAATCAAAATTGATTACTCGCTACAAATGGCGAGCCAGTCGCCATCAGGACTAAAAGTAATTTCTCTTATAGGTAAAGAACATCGTGTTATCATCGTTAAACATTCATTTGTCTCTAAAGAAAATAAACTAACAGTTGTATCTTCTGAACATGTTGCAAAATTTTTTTTCTAATTTTATAAGAAAATTTTACAATTAAACTTATAAAACACATGCCGAAACAGCAATATCAGTAATAGCGTCTTGATGATGTTCAATTGTTATCGGTTCATCATCTGAATTTACTATAAACTTACGAATCACTTGATTCGAGCCAATTGTCATTAAAAACATTCCATCTGGTGAATATGCAAGTTTTGTAAGTCCCGATGTATGTGCATATCGAGGAACAAGTCGTTGAATCACCATTTTTTTTATATAATTTTAAATGGTATTTAATGGTATAAAGTTATATAGTGGGATTAATCGTAAGTAATATAAATCAAGTAGAAATAATAGTTGAATAAAAGAATGTAACAATTATAAAAAAACTAAATGTTTTTTCGTTAAAATATATTCTATATTTATTTTGTAGTAATAATTTATTGAAATTTTAATGAAATTTATTTAATTTTTAAACAAACATTCAAAAGACTTAGTGAAATACTTAAATATTTGAAATAATATACTTAAATTATTGTTATTTATTACTTTTGTTTTCCTGCTTGAATGTTAACATGGAAAGATGACATTGATCCTGTGCCATGAGTGGTTAAAACAGTGATATGGCCTGTACTTTCGCCTACTACAAGTACATCTTCATCTGGAGACATACATGCTGCTGTAATAGCTGAATCGACTTCAACAATATTATGTACAAAAGGTTCATTCTGACTTACATTCCACAATTTCAGATACCCATCAGAACCTCCAGTTATAAATCCATGTGTATAAAAACCCCATAAAGAAACAGTTGTTCCTGAATCTAAAATTTCTGAATTTCCATCATCTGCATAAACTAATTTTGTTTGTCCATGACGCAAAATATGAAGTGGTATATTAGGTTTTCTTGTATCCCAAATATATGTACACCGATCGGTACCACTTGATGTTAGATACCGAAGACAAGGGCTAAAAACTTGTTAATATAAATTATTAGTTTCACAAATTATTAACCTTAATGTTACTTGATTAATATCTTTCTGGGGAGAATAACATTCAATAACTATAGACCAATCTTTCGCTGTATAAATTCTAACTCTTCCATCTTTACATGTATTACTACCCATAACAAAATAGTCAGAAAATTCATGCGCAAAAACAGACGTATGTGAAGTTCCCTCAGTTTTTAATTCTTTTAAAAAAGCTTCTGTTGTAATATCAAATACAACTGCAGTGCCTAAGTATTTAGATTCATCTATATTTTCATAACCAACAAGAAGAAGATGATCTAACATATAATTTCCAAATGCCATTGCAGATCCATAAAGATTATGACTTATTGTTCCTAATTTTGTATACGAAATGCATAAACCATTTTCATTTAATCTATACAAATGAATATTACTAAAAAGTTAATATCAATTGATAAAGTATAAAAAACCAACCCATCATGAGAAGATGCTGAAAATATTCTGGAATTTTTAGGATGGGTAATCATTATATCAATTTTTCCATTAAAATCTAACCTTTATTTAGCGTAAATTTTTATATAAATTTCTGATAGTACCTTTAAAAGAATTCAATAAATGCCCTGATCTTGACCATACTTTTACAGTGGAATCAAACGCTCCTGAAAGAAGAAATAAACCATCAGGTGAAAATTTAACATTAGATACTGTTGGATAAAAAACGTTTTCATTAGCAATTATTTTATGATCAGCCAAAATAGTGCATGTTTCGCTTTCTAAATCACAAATAACCAAATTACCTTCACGATTGTACTCATCCTGCGTTGTAGAACATCCAAATGCGAATTTCTTGCCTAAAGAATCAAATGTTAAATCAACTACATCACCACTGGTTCTATTAAAAAATTTGTGAGGTCGTAAAAAATGAATTATTTTCGAATCTATATGATTTGAAATACTTTTTGCATATCTAGGATGACTTCTTCCGCCACATTGACGTTGTAGAAAAAGATTCATTAAATCGGATTTTGTAACTCTATCATCCTGTACTGATTTTTCAGGGCCTTTTGGTAAAACTCTTATAGCAATTGGGTTATATGGTGCTTTGAAATTAGGATAATCTGTCAGGAATCTTTTACAGTCATCAAAAGTTCGTCCTGGCAAGAAAGAACTAATTCTTTCTTCAATTTGTTTATCATTTGAAAAAAATGCAAGCCGTGATAATACAAATGCTTCGTAACCTGTAAAATCTACATGTATAATTTGATTTTCTAACTTTATAAGTTCCTCCCAGTGACCAGCATAACGAAGAAATTGACGAGCTTTTTTACTAAGATATGGTCTACATACATTTAATTCATCTCTATATGGGGCAACAAGCTGAAAAGGAATTTTATATGTAGACTCTATATGTTTTGTTATATTTTCTTTATCCAATGATATACCTTTTGCATAATCTTTTTCATTCATCATTATTTTTTGTTGTGTAGGAATTAAAATGTCATCATAATAATACTCATCAAAAAAATCACATATAAGTTCCCCCTGAACTGATTTTATATCATTTTTGCAGTCAAAATGAAGTTTTTCTTCCATAATCTTGTTTATTTTCTTATAAATTCATTTAATATTTAAAATAATTAAAAATATATAATAAAGTTAAATTTTATGTGGATTGTTCAATAAAAAAGGAAGGAAATATGTTATTATTTTTAAAAGCATAAATATTATTTGTTTAAATTTAGTTTTCTATATAATGAAATGTTCTTTTTATCTAATATTGTTAATTAATTTAAAAATAAAATTATAATTATTTTCTTACATTGAATCATAGTTAATATTTTAAAATAGAATTTAACATTGATTTTATTCCAGAAACATAAAATGTAATTAACAATTTTATTGATATTTGATTTTAAATTTGTATAAGTTTTTAAAAAGTTAAATGATTTATTAACCTAATTTAAAAAATTATAAAAATACTCTATATATTTGATAATAGACAAATAGATTTTGCAAAAAAAGAAAACATAAAAAGATATTTCACATATAAATAATGAAATTAATAAACTTTATCTATTAATAAAATGTTTTTTTTTCTCTATAATTTTATTTGGTTTATATATCTCTTAATATATAATATTTATATTATATATTTAAAAAAAGTAATTTAAATTAACATAAAGTGGTAAATAAGTTTTATTTAATTCAATTATAGAAATGTTTTCAGCGCGATAAGGAAATTATAGTCTTTGGAACATTTTATATTCCTCTAAATTCCCCATTTCACCGAATAATATAACTATCATGAATAGTTTTTTTTATTCTAGGGCACTTGATAGAAGTTCTATAGATAAATCTTTTATAAGAACTTACAATAATATGCCACTTGAGTACAAATTATAAAATTTCAATATTTAAATGAGAAGTTTGACTTCTTAACGTAAAATTTAAACAAAAATATCTTTATAACTAAAAATTTCATAATAACAATGAATTAAAATAATATTTTAATTCTTAAGATTTTAAAGAGATTCATTTTTTTTTAATATTGTTTAAAATATTTAATATTTTTTTCTTTTATTACTTTTTAATAATTTCTTAATTACTATCATTATAACACAATATATTTGTTTAAATAAATAAATGATAAACCAATTTTTTTGCAATTTTTAAAGTTTACTTAAATATAGAAGAATAAACCATTTCATAAATTATGTTTAAATAGATCTATATTGTTACAAATATATTTATTCTTAAGAAAATTTAATAACAAAAAATGGTACCTACAAAATCTTCAAAAACTCTTTTAGATTATCAAAAAGAAAGTAATATTGCACGAATTTCTGGATCTTTATCAGCAGGAGTATTTGAATTAGCCATATTTCACCCCGTATGTACTTTTTATAGTTAAAAATGATTTTTAAGTCTATTAACTATGTATTTTAGGTTGATACTATTTCAAAAAGACTTATGAGTAATTATGGAAAAATATCATCATTATCACATCTTAATAGAGTTATTTTTAATGAAAAAGCTGTTTCTTCTTTGTCTTTTAAGTTTTTATCTTTATTTCCTGGCTTAGGATATGCTGCTGGATATAAAATTCTTCAACGTGTATATAAATACTCTGGTCAACCTATTGTAAATGTTGTATTTTAATAAAACAATATAACTAAGATTTTTTTCTAGATTAGTGATTATTTATTAAGTCATCATAGAAAATTATTTCAAAATGTCTTTGGCAAAGAAAATAGTAAAGCAATGATGCACGCTACTGCTGGAAGGTATAATTTTCTTGAAAAAATTAGAAATATTCAAACCTTTTAGTCTTATTGGGATAGGGGAAATTGTACTTCTTCCTCTTGATATATTAAAAATTAAACAGCAAACAAATCCTGATGCATTTAAAGGAAGAAATTTAATTCAGATTATCATTGATGAAAATTTCAAATTATATCGTGGATGGGGCTGGACAGCTGCACGAAATGCTCCTGGAAGTTTTTTTGTAATAATATATTAATTTCAAATTCTGTCTTACTTTATTTAGCTTTTTGGAGGGAGTGCTCTTACAAAAGAACACCTTTTTGGGCTTTCAGATTATAGTAAAGCTACATGGATGCAAAATTTTGTGGCTTCTATTGCAGGAGCTGTTGCTAGTCTTGTTGTAAGTTTTATTTTTTTTAGTTTTTATATTTAAAATAATTTGAAATAGGTTAGTGCACCTTTAGATGTTATTAAAACCCGTGTTCAAAGTAGAAATTTTGATCGTCCAAAAAGCGGGATATTGATCTTGCAAAATATGGTTAGAAATGAGGGTAATTTCAAATTTTTATGTAAACAAAAATAATAATTAAATCAAATAGGTATTTTTTCTTTTTTTAAAGGGTTAACACCCAAAATTCTTACAGTAGGACCCAAATTAGTATTTTCATTCACAATTGCACAATCTTTAACATCTACACTTGATGTATTTTTTTCAGCCCCCCAAAAACATATCTCTTAATATAATTTTTTAACTCGATCAATTCATGAATATACATAAAAATATAACACTAACATATTTTCACGAAATCCGTATTTAGACTCTGCAGACTAATTATTCCTGTGAATCAAAATGTATATTTGAAAAATGATTTTTTTTTAAAATTATCAAGATATGTTAAAAGGTTAATTATAATATTTTGGAATAAAATTATTAATAATTTTATAAAGTTCTCATAAAATACATTTAATAATAGATTATAATTACATTCTTAATATAAATAATTTAATAATAATCCTAAATTAAATAAATTATAAAAAATTTAATTTTTATATTTCAAATTATGGGGAAAAATCAAATTCCTGTGCATTGTTCTCCTGAGCTTCTTGAAATACAGGTTCATCCCAGTCATCTATTGTTTATTAGAAATATATAAAGCACATTTTATAATATAAAATACCCTCTGTAATTGAATCCCAAAACTTAAATAGAAAAATCATACTTATAAAAACAAAAATTGTTTGAATGAATGAGCCATTCACTTTCCCTTTTGTAAATTGACAAATATGTTTACTTATAACAAAATTAAATAGTTGACCAATTACAAACAAAGCTAAAGAACCCGATAATAATACTATACAATGAATAAACAAAAAAAGATATTCGATGATACTAACATAAAGGTTTCCACTCTTTCAATATTTTAAAAACAAGTATAAATTCCAAAATAAAATATCCAACAATACAAACTGTAGGCCATAAAAAATATATAATGTATGCTCCATAATTTTGAAGCGCATAATAGCTTTTTATAAAAGTATCGCTCCAAAAAAACATTGAGTCCAAAATAAGATAACCAGAACCGAGGAATATTATAAAGGCAGGAATAAGTGTCAACTATTAAAATGTAAGGGAGAAAAGTAAATTAATAAGTAATTAAAAATCCTACACAAATTGAAAAAATAGTTCCATCCTCAAATAATTGATATCCAATGATTGCATTTAATAAAAGAACCCAAAAAAAAGCGGATATAGAACCAATATGAGCAGCTGTAAAATACTATTAAATAATTATTAAATATTTAAAATTTTTTTAAAATATTAAATTACCCCAAATACTTTTGCATTAGTAACAAATCCACCAATTGTAAATATTTGGCAAATACTAATGAAAAAATAAATCAATATTAATATTTGCATTTCTCGTCTACCTATAATTATAAAAAATAAGATAATATTTATTAAAAATTATGAAAAAAATTACCAACTGCAGCAAATTTAGTTTGAGAACGAATAATAAGCCATAATGCAATTAATGCAGCTATTGTAGCGAATCCAATATCCACTTTAATGACAAATTAAAAAAATATATAAAGAGTTTATAAAAACCGTACATGGATTTCTTACTCGTTTTCCAGATACATATCCGAATCCTTTTAATAAACAATATGATTTAAAATTACCAAGAAAAATATTACAAACTAATAAATATTCATTAATTTAAATAATAAAATATATTTTTTTCAAAAAAAAAAAGATTACTTGGTAAAGTACTTGAGCGACAAATTGTTTTAAAATTACCAAAAGTCATTTATAATTGTAATTTTTTGATATTTTAATTTTTTTTTTCCTCAAAAAAAAGTAATTTAAGGTCTTATCAATAAATTAAAGACATTCAAAAAATACCAGAATTCATGCTTATTCTTATTTTTAAACCTTTTAATCTTTAAAAATATTGAAAATTTTAACCCGAAATGATTTTTTAACGGCTAAATTTTTTTAAAAAAAAATCGTAAAAATCTGTTTTTTTTTTAATTTTAAATTAAAAAAAAAACTTCCTTCTTTTTCCCCTTAAAAAATATTTAATAAGACTATGATTTAAATATAAATCATTTAAAATTTGTAATAAATCTATAATGAAATTAATTTTTAATAAATTTAATATAAAAAAATTCAATAATTTCGATAATTAAACTTATTTTTTTTTATAAATTTAGTTTATAAAAATAAGAGATTCCTGTAATTATTGGTCCTTAATTTGAATTTTCTTAATTTGTATAGCTAAATATATTATATGTAGATGTATATATTTTTTTAAAAAAACCTTTTTCCATTTAAATTAAAATTTATAAATTAACAATCAAAATCATCCTCATTTTCTTCTTGTTTAAATTTATTTTTATGTTTAGCCAATTGAAAATCATACATTTCAGCAATTTGTTCAGAAGTTGTTGCTTGTTCAGGAATTTTATCATTTCTAGCTCTAATATATCTGGGAAATCTTAAGGATATACCCTTATCTAAATCCACCTAATTTTATTAATAATTTTAAATAATTATATTTTTAAAACCATTCCAACTGCTGCTAAATATTTTGGACTAATGCTTAAATCAGCAGCTAAAACTTCCCAAACAGCTACTGGTTCAAACCATACATCTGGTTGTTCTCCTTTTACACTATGACGATAATAAGATTTTTTATTCTCTAAAATATGATTATTAAAAAAAGTTGTATATGATTCTAAAATTTCATCCGAAAATCCAGTACCAAGTTTACAAATACTTTCATAAACTCCCTTTTCTGGTTCATAACATCCAAGTAAATATGCTCCATACATATTTGTACGTTTTCCACGGCCATAAAATCCTCCTAAAACAACTAAATCTAATGAGTCACCAATATTTGAGACATAATCTTTTTTTATCTATTTTTTCATTAAAACACACAGATAAGAAAAAATAATAACAACTTTTAGCCAATTCCCACTCCTCTTGGAAGGTTCATATCTCGATTCTTTCCCATCAAGCATTTTAACCATTAATCCTTCACAGCTATCTTGAATACTTTTTTCTAAAAACACTTGAATATCATCCAAAGACTTTGTATTGTTAAATTCAACAAAGGAGAATTCTCCTTCTAAAGGTTTAAATGACTGTATTAATAAATCCCTTCTTTCACGAAATGATTTATGTATAAGTGACTAATATTTTTTTAGAAATAAAAACTTATAAAATATCAACAATCACTTCTCCATTTAAATAAAGCAAATCGAATGCGAATATACAAATTTTAACTTTAATTGATTCAATGTCAACGTCTTTTCTTTTTCTTGTACTTAAAATTTGAAAAGGTTGGATAACTTTATTTATCCGATCCCATGCAACTGATTCACAATCTAATACAAAACTTGTTATTCCATCTTTAATAATCTATAGTTACCAATTAATAAAAAAAGAATCAAAATTACATAATCATACTTTTGGTATAATTTTTACAATATCAGGATATTTATCTGAAATATTTTCCAAATTTCTTGAAAACACTTTGACTTTTCCGTCATGTATAAGATGAATTTGTGTCCGTTCACCATCATACTTATATTCACAAGTAAAATTTTGATTCTCAAACCTATCAAGAACTTCAGAAATCGTTTTTGTAGGTTTTGCTAGCATAGGTTTAAGAGGAATTCCTTCTAAAGTTAGAAAACATTTAATAGAAGTTGAGGATACCTGGAATTAATTTACAATATTCAGAAAGATTTTGAATACCATGCTCAAGAAGTGCTGAAACAATGATATCGTATGAAGGAATTTGACTAATAATATTAAGAAATAGAGTAAAATAAAAAAAATGTACCTGAAAACCTGCTTAATGATATTTTCTGCATTTGTAAGATAGGATGGAGTTAGAATTGAGCCTTCTTTTTCTGCTTGTATCTTTGCCATTGTATGTGCTAAGGATATTATAACTGTTTTCTCCGCTAATTTTATCCTTAACTTCCCCTCTAACGACCGTATAATAAATTTTGTTTCAGATTCATTTGCTACTGATAAAAGTTTTTTTATGATTCCTAATTTTTTCACTTGCGACTAATAATGATCAAAAATACTCTAAGAAAAATCAATATGATACATCTTTCCCGGATGTTGTTGCTATTTCTTTTAAAGATTTAAATACGCTAGACACAGTAAGTGTAGTAGAACTAAACATAGTAGGCTGATTAATTCGTGAATTCTATATTTATTAGCTTTTTAAAGTTTTTTATACAAAATGCACCATCGCAACAAGTCCAAGATCACCATATTCTCTATAATCTTCTTTTATTTTTGTTATATTTCGACCTGTTGACTCTCCAATTGCTTTAATCAACAAAGACTCTCCAATGCCTAATTCTAACCCTTCATAATCCGATGAAACCTAAATATTCAATAATCTTTTTTAAAAATGAGAATAACCACCTTATTTATCATTAAATAAATACATGGAAGTAAATTTCCAGGTGATTTTGTTAATACTAGAAATAAAAATTCCGTTACATATGAAGAAATATCTAACCGTTTAGTAGTGTTTTCAATCTTTTCAAATGTTTCACAAAGTAAAGAATACGAAATAGGCTGTTCTGTATCCGATAAACTATCTTTTTTATTTTTTGATTTTAATTGACCATTTTTTTCTTCAATTTCATTATTTGAAACTTGCAATATAGATTTTTCCTCAAATGCATTTAAATTTTCATGCTTAAAATCTGACACATTTTCTTTATTTGATGATAATTCATTACATATCTTTTTCTTTTTAATTAAATGTGGATGTTCATCTTTAATTTTCATAAATATGATATTAAAAACAAATAATATATATTAAAAACCTTTAATTAATTGATTATCCGAAAAATTACCTGTTTTTTTCTCCCAAAATGATCTATTATAAATCAATATATATATATATAAACATATAATATATACTTTAAAGTTGGTTGTTTAATTAATGAAGATTTATTCATGATAATTTTCAGATTTATAAAAAATTGGTTAATCCGGATAAAGAATGTATAAATTCGACAAATAGTGCTTCTCAATTGCAAAAAAATACTTAAAATTTCATACTTTTTTTAAAAAAATATTCGTAACATCCGTCATAAACGACATATTTTATATTAATAAGAGAAAAGTGGGCAAAAATGAAGTTTTTATATTTTTATTTAAAAGAATTGATATATTTAAAGGTCAATTAATTTAAAATTATTTTAAATAATGTTACCAATTTGAATAATAAATTATGCATAATATGAAAAGTTTATAAATTCATTTAGATTGAATCATTCCTTTACCAGTATAACCTTTACTACTAATACCAGTAATAGGCTCAACTTTTTGTGTTTTAAGAAGTTCATTTGAGGCTTCTTGCCATTCTTTAGTCATTGTTTTAGGAGGAGGTTCCGCTAAATGATAAATATAAAAAAGAAAAATTAGAAAAAAATATAAAAAATACATACCAAATGAACGAATGCAATAAAATAATATAGCTGAAATGAAAATAGTACCAATTGTCCCAATTATTACTTTTTTAAAAAATCCAGGTGGATGTATTATTGACCGTGATCCATATGGACCAAAAGCAATAAAATGTACTAAAAGAAAAATTTGTTAATACAGTTATTGTTATAATAAAATTTAATAAAATAAAATATCTTTTATTTTGTATTTATTATCAAAATTTCTGATATTATTTTAACATACCTGCCTTTTTTTCATCCATCGTTAATTCAGACCATGGTCCACGTTGTCTTTCATTTAATTTTCTTTGAATATCCATTTGCTCTTCTGGAGACATATTATCCCATCGTTTTTCCAAATCTTAACCTCTATTAGTCCCTTTTATTATTAAATTCATTCAATAAACCCATTAATATTGACTTTGAAATATTACGACTAGTTTTCATATTTCGTCGTATTATATTAAAGTATTCAGGTTGAATACGTAATAAACAATATCTTGAACTCAAAAACATGATATTAACTCCCTAAAATATAGTAAATTAATATAATTAATCAATCTGATTTAAAATTAAAGTTAGTAAATGTTTTATAGACGTACTCGTTATTTTTCGAGTTTAACGTATACCTCACTTATATAGAAGCTTAAAAACCTATTTTAAAGGTATTTGTATGATAATTTATAAGAAATATATAATAATTAATAGAAAATAATGTTATATTTATATTAATTTATTTAATAAAAATTTTTAACATATATTGATTTATTATCTATAAATGAAGATCTGATGAACGACGTCATAAATTATAAATAATAAAAATATGATAAAAATATTGATAAAAAAGGCTAGAATTAGGCAAATAATATGTGAATTAATTGAGTTAACATAAGTAGTATGATTTATTTTTTGAATGCTGAAAATTTGAGTTAAATAAAAAGTAAAAAATTAAAAAATAGATTAAAGGATTTTTTATAATTATTAAGAAAAAATAAAAGAATAATGGAAAACGATGAGATTGATGTTAGTGTTTGCAGTGATATATTAAAGAATGTTGCTTTTCCTGAATCTAATGATGCTGAAATGGTTCATTTAGACGCTACGAAAAATTTATCTTTTAAATCTGAGATTTCTTTAAAAAATGTACCCCAATTGGGAGGTATTTTTGTTAATACTTTACTTTTTAAAGTAAAAGTAAGAATAAAGAAGTAGAGGAGAAAATTTCATCCTTTTCAACCAAATATCAAAATGAAAATCGAGATTTTATAGTACCTGTAAATTTACATTCAATGAATGAACAGTCATCCATTAAAGAAAAGAAAAAATATAAATTCAAATTAAAAACAGGTTTATGCTATGATGTACGCATGCGATTTCATGCAACAATTAATCCGGTTGATTTCCATCCAGAAGATCCTCGACGAATCTATCGAATTTATAAAGAAATAGCAGATTCTGGACTTATTGAGTACTGTGGATGGTCCTGTTCAGATTCTGATGAAAACGAAGTTATGAAAAGGATTTCTGCAAGAGAATTAACTCGTGAAGAAGCACTTCTGGTTCACACTGTCAATCATTGGGATGCATTGCTTCGAACAGAGAGTAAAATTGGTATATAGCTTTTTATATTGTTTTAAGATGGTTAAAGGCATGTCTATAAATGAACTTATGCATTTTGAAAGTATTCACAATTCTGTTTATTTCAACAATGAATCTGCTTTTTGTGCTAGACTTTCAGCAGGAGGAACTATTGAAACATGTATCGCAGTTGCTGAAGAAAGAGTTCGAAATGCGATTGCAATAGTTCGACCACCGGGTCATCATGCGGAATCGGATTGTGCTATGGGTTTCTGTTTATTTAGCAATGTAGCAATTGCTGCTAAATGTGTTCTTCAAAAATTTTTCAACATTCAGCGTATTTTGATTTTGGATTGGTTTTTAAAATACACTTGTTTAAATTAATTTTAATTGTTTTAATAGGGATGTTCATCATGGTAATTTAAATTAAGAACTTTTTCTTTTATAAACTTTGAAGGAAATGGAACACAAAGAGTTTTTTATGACGATGATTCTGTTCTTTATATATCTCTACATAGATATGAAGATGGGAGGTTTTATCCTGGATCTACATATGGTAATTACGATAAAGTTGGAACAGGAAAAGGACGTGGAAAGTTAGTTTGAGTTTTTTTTTAAAAAAATTAATAAATTAGAACTGTTAATATTCCGTGGTCATGCAAGGGGATGGGAGATAGTGATTATATATATGCTTTTCAAAAAGTTGTTTTACCTATTGCATATGAATATAATCCTAACATGGTAATAAGTACGTATGCAAATATTAAAAAAAGTTTTATAGATATTTTAGTTTCCTCTGGATTTGATGCTGCAATGGGTGATGAGATTGGAGAATGTTTTGTTACACCTGTTGGATATGCCCATATGACTCACATGCTTATGGGATTAGCTGAGGGAAAATTAGTAACTGTATTAGAGGTTGTTTCATATACGTATTGTTGTTAATTTTCTTTTTAATATATCTAAGGGAGGATATAATCTTGATTCCATATCAAGTTCAGCGCTGGCTGTGACAAAAACTTTAATTGGAGAGCCACCGCCTGAATTAAAAATGACTAAAGCTAGTGATGCTTGTATTCGAGTAATTCAAAAAGTTATATCAGAGCATTCAAAATATTGGGATTGTATGGTTCCTAAACATTTGGAATTATGTAAATTTAAATTTATAGATTTATAATTTTTAGAATTAATTTTTTTAGGTTCAGAGTCCCCTTCTGTTAAGAGATTAGATAGTAAAGAATATTTATCTTGAAGATTATTCCCCTGATTAATATAAGATGTTATTCGATTTTATCAGACAAAAAAATTGCTTGAAAAGTGGCAAATGATATCATTACCGGTAATTAAAGAGTCATTTTCATCTTTTGAAAATCAAATAATCTGCTCGTATATTATATATTTATTATTTATGTTCTATATTGATAAATATTTAGCAAGGATTTTTATAAAGTAGAAACTCTTGTTATTATTGTTCATGATACGTACGTTCTTTCTATGTAAATAAATTTATTTACTAACTAGCAGCCCTGATGTTATTGGATATTCTGAAGCTTTGGTAAATAAAATAAATTTATATAACTCATTTTTGGTATTATAATTTTAATATACATATTTTTTAATTCTCTTAGATTGATTCTCTTAACTTATATATTGATTGGGCTATTAAAAATCAATATGGTCTTATGGATGTTAGTATTATTGCTTCATTAAATGATTTAAATGTAAAAAATCAAATTTATTGCAGTATTTTTAATTTTATAATTTTAGAATGAATCATGTAACTCAACATCAATTACTCAAGAGCTATGTATTTATATATGGGATAATTATATAGAGTAGGAAATAACATATTATTTGGTTAAGACAACTTAGTTTTTTAGGATGGTAGATGCTAAGAATATAATTTTTATTGGAGTGGGGCAAGGCTGTCAAGGGCTTATTTATTTAATGGAATATCGAGGTAGCTTTTTATTTTGTTTTTTATTTAAAATTTTTTAATATATATTAAAGATATATATAACCGTGTTGATGCAATTGTACAATTTTATGGTAATAACCCTTTAAAAGCAATCTCAGGATTAAACGATGAAATTTCTGATTGGTATTTTAAAGTAATTCATTTTTAATTTATATTCATAAGAAAACTAAATACATAAAGCATTCCCTTGTGTTAACAAGTAATGATCATCCTATATGGAACTCTCCTAAACGTATAAAAAAAAGGTATGGAAGAGTTATGAGATCAGGTTTATTATTTAATTTTACTATTGATTTTTATTAATAAGAAAAAGAAAATAATGAAATGAGTAAAATATTAGCAGATTCTTTTAATAAAGTATCTGCTTTTCTTTATAATATTTTAGCATCTAATACAGCTATCGTGGATAATTAAATTCTTTTTAATATTAAATTTGTGAACTTTATTTTCATAAATTAGAGAAATAATTGTTCATTTATTTAAAAATCAATATATTTGTTTATTTTATTATTTTGTTTTGAAAGATTCTTTATTTTTAATTTTAATTAAATTTTAAAAAATATGGAACAAGTAAAAACTGAAGTAGATATTACTTGTGATGAAAATATTAAAAAAGCTAAAAATGTGATTTATTGTGGAGGTTGGTTTATGTTTAAATATTTATTAGTAATAAATAAATTAGTATGTTCATTTCCTCCAGAGGTATGTTTGTTTAAGATTTATTTTTTAAAAAATCTTAAACATAATTTTAGTATTGTGAATATGGAGGATCTATTAATAAATGTATGAAATGGTTGAAAGAAAATCATTTAGAAATGTATAATCAATTTTATTCTAAAGGTTTTTATATTTAAAATTTTGGTTGGTTTTTAATGTAAAAATAAAAAAGTAGAAACAATATCAATTGATCAAAAAAATTTAACAATTGAAGAAATAGAGGAGAATGAAAAAAAACAAACAAAAGAAGATTTAAAAAATGAAAAAAAATTAAAAAATAATATATCAAAAGTCTTTATTAAAAGAGTTGAAAGAAATAAAAGAAAATATGTAATTTCTGTTCAGGGATTAGAACTTTTTGGTATTGATCTTAAGAAAGCAGCAAAATTATTTGGTAAAAAATTTGCTACGGGAAGTAGTGTAACTAAAAATGCATCTGGATTTGATGAACTTGTTGTTCAAGGCGATCATATTGATGAAATTTATAATTATATTATTGAAACATATCCAGAAGTAAGTGGATTTATTTTTATTTTTTATTTATATTCAAAATTCTTGTAGATACCAGAAGATAGTATAGATTGTGTAAGAAATAAACAAAATAAAAGATAGATGTATATGGTAAAAACATAATATTAATATCATAGTTAATGTAGTTATTTATTTTATAATTAATACAATTTCTATGTTCTTTTTTAAATTATATAAATTCTATTTTAAAGAGATTTGATATATAATTTAATAAAGATTTATAAAAATGATGCTTTTACATTTTTTTAAGTAGTTATTTTTTATTAAATTAAAAGTATTAGATATTATTTATATATAAGTAATCCAATTTAATATTATATAAATATTGAATATTCAATATTTATATAATATTAATTAATAATACTAACATCTTTTAAACAATATAAAAATATGGATGACATATTCTTTATTGTTTTTATTGCATTTAATATTTATTTTAAGCAGAAATTTGAAATATGTTTTTTATATAAAGAATAAATTTATATTATAAATTTTAAAGTAAATATATAAATATATATTAGAAGAAATAATGAATATTTGTTAATGTTTAAAATAATATTAATCAAATATTTATAAAAAATATTTTTACATAAAAAGATATAATCAAAATAATAAATTATATAAAAGAATATAAAGTTTTAAAAATGATTAAATATATGAAAATTATATTATTTCATTAAAAAATAAAAAAATTTAGATTTATTGATTAAATAAATTTAGTAAAAAAAATTCAGTATACAGTAAAACATTTTATAAATAGTTTATTTTTAGTAGTTATATAAAAATATTTATTAAATTTCTAAAAAAAATTACATATCAATATTTTAACATAACATGTTATTATAAAAATACAGAATCTATTTTTAATATTCATTTCATATATTTGGTTTTTTAAAATTTTGATATACAAATTCATTTTTTAAATTCATATTAAAATATAATAATTATTCAACCTAGATTATTTCAAAATAATTTTAACCCACCCTCTTCCCATACTTTTATTTTTATTAAATTACATTGAATACCATTGATTTTTTTACTTTTTTTATTATATAATACTTTTGAATATTAGAAATTTATTATTCTTTTAATATAAAAAGTTTGTGTTATAAAATAACAATATAAACAATCATTTTAAATTTAATTTTATTATAAAATCTTTCAATAAATATTCTATTAAAATTTAAATTTATCTCCTAATATCATCATTTTTAAAATTATTTTAACATGAAAAACTTTTTAAAATTTTGAATAAGTTTTTTTTTTATTAATATATTATTAATACTTTTATAAATTTTCAAAAAATTACTTTGAAACTTGTTCTATAATACTTATAACCATATAAAATAGGATTACATTTTAATAAAAAAATCTATTATGTAAATATTGATATATAGAAGAATTAATCACGATACACGTTGATGTCAATTAAGATAAACAATTATTATGGATAAAGAAGAGATTATTTTAGATTTTTCAAATGAAATTAATAATTTTAAAGAGAATTTATTGAATATGACATTTAATTGTAAAAAAACGTTTTTTTTTCAGGAAAAAAACTCATTATTTAAAGACACAGATTTACAAAATAAAAAACTTCAAAAACTTTCAGAATACTGTATAGAATATCAAAAAACTATAAATTATCAAAGAAAGATTATACAATATCTCCTGAAAGAAGTTTTTTTTTCTTTTTTTTTTGAAAAAATGCTTATTTTTTGAATTATAGAGGCATAAAGAAATTCAAAAAATTCATGAATATCAAAATTATTCAGAAAACATTCAACATCATAACTCACCTTTTGAAAATGAAAATTCTGAGAAGAATAATAATGAAAATAAATCTTCAGATTATATGTATGATTTTTAAACATTTTTTTATCATTAACAATATTAGTACTTATATAAAGAATTCCTATGAAAAAACTTCTCAATATGATGCGTTGTTATTTTTTTTTGAAAAATATGATAAAATGAAACATTCTTTACTCTGTTTGTCCAAAAAATATAGAAAAGAAAAAAAAATCTGGAAAGAATATATAAGTTATAAAATAAATAAGAAATCAGAAAATTTGCCGTCATTAAAACATCAAGACAAAACTATAAAAAGGAAAGAAAGGTTTTCCGATAAAGAAAATGCCCTACACCTGTTTCCTTCATCAACAATCAATAGAACAAATTCAAATTCATCAAAAGTATCTTTAAAAAATTCCGAACCTTTAGAATTGATCGATTCCTCAGAGCTTAACATAGATCTATCATTATCAGTTTCATCTGAATCACCGGAAAGATGCATTCTAAGCAATCAAAAACATACTCCTCATATAACTCAATATCTATGTAATAACGATTCTACAACCGAAGATGAAAATGAAACAGTAAAATCGTGTCATAGTGATTCTAAAAGTAAGGGGACATTAGTTAATGACCCCGAAATAGATGAAGAAGGTATTTAAGGGCTTGAGATTTTTAATATTCATGAGAAAATTTTAAAAAAATTAGTCTTATCTAAGCCCTTTTTATTGAATAGTAATTCAGAAATTGAGGGTAATAATTTATCCAGCATTAGGAGAAATTGTGGTAAATCTTTAGAATCATGTTTTCTAAAAAAATCTGAAATTTCTCAAGTAAGACCGAATTTATTTATTTATATCTAAAATTAATTTTTATTCTAATATTATCAAGAATACAGGGAAAAGTTCACAAGAAATGACACCGGAATCCGAGTCAATCTATAAAAAAAATATGGTATCAGATATATCTAATTTTTTACCAACACCTCAAACAAGTTCTAAATCAGTCTTGAAAAATAATAATTCATATTGTGAAGATGAGGGTTAATATCCTGTTTTCAGATTTGTTTTATATCAGGCTAATAAAATTAAAGAAACTGACGAGAATTTATCTTTTAAAATTGTTCCTGCTTCTGAGACTTTTCAATCCTTTTCACCCTTTAATATTGCTCAGTCATTAATTAATAAAGAAAATTGCATCCCAGAGATAAAAGGCGAGTTAAATAATGTGCATTTTTTATTAAAATAATATTTCAAAATACTGAAATAACTTAGATCAATAATTTAACATCAACATTGTTGAAAAAAGATCCTTTAACACAAGTCAATCCATTTATGAAAAAAGAAGAGAGCTCAAAAGATAATATTGTTACTAAAAAAGATGTTTTAAATATCAAAGTGGATTCAAAAAGTCAACCTTTAACAGAATATGAGAACGAAAAACTTTGCAAAAATCTTAAATCTGCTTCTAATTTAAATTTCAATAATAAAGGACTAGGAAGGTATTCAAGGTTTGTATAAGAAAATTTAAAAATAAGTCTATTAATATATTTTAAAAGAGCATTGAAACACACAAAAGAATCTTTAAATGATTATGTTATCAATTTAGATAAAAATGACAATATTCCGTATGCATATAATGAAGTTGTTAGGAATAAAACGTTAAGAAAGCATCTTCCTGCTTGTGCATGTGAAAATTGCATTAAGGTTGCTTTTTCTTTTTTTGATATTATTGACAATATTAATATATTAAGTTTTTTGAAGCGCATGGTCCCATTGCTACAATTCCAAAACCTATATGGAGGTCATCATCGAAGGACAAAATATTTTTAGATTCTACTAAGGAACATATATATAAAAATCTTCAACAAGTTTCTAGACATAGAGCAGCTTTTTTTCGAGCAAAAACTCCACCTGGATTTTGGGAATCTGATTTTCCAAATACACAACAAGAACAAAATTACAGGAAACAGGCAGAAATACAAAATTACGAAAGACTTAAAGAGAGGAAATTTGAAGCAGAAAGAGGAGGAAGATGGAAAAAACGAACATAATAAATGTTTAAATTTTTTAATGATTTTTATTATGTAAAAAATAGAAAAAGATATTTATAAAAGATATATTTTAAGGATATTTTTTTAAACAAATGCATTTATTTTAAATGTTTACATTAAAAATTAAGCTTTATTAGATTATCTAATTGTAAAATATGAATATCATTTGAATTGAGAAATTACATTTATATTTTAAAAGATTTTTATCAACTTAAAGTACTTTATATTTACTTTTTTTAAATTTATTAACATTAAAGAAAAATGACATCTGATAAAGAAGTATATATTATTCGACATGCGCAAGCAGAACATAATTTAACAAAAAATTATGATTTAAAAGACCCTAAATTAACAGGTTATTTTAAAAATAAATAAAATTAATATTTTTTAAAAAATTTAAGATTTTGGTAAAGATCAAGCAAGAATGCTTTTATTAAACTTTGAACAACTAAAACAAGTTGAATTAATTATTTCTTCACCAATGAACCGAACTATTGAAACAGTTTTGATTGCATTTGATGGTCTCCTTGCTTTAAAAAATACTACAAATTCAAATCATTCATTAATTCCATTAATAATACTTCCAGAACTTCAAGAAACATCTAATAAAAATTGTGACACATGTTCACCATTAAAAGATCTTCAGAAACAATATCCTTTTTTAGATTGGAGCTTTTGTCATGAAAAAAAACTTTTGAAAACAGGTTTTTTTGCATATGAACCGAATATGATTGAAAAAAGAGCAGCTTGGATCAGAAATTGGATTTCTTGCAGAAAAGAAAAGAAAATATTACTTGTTTCTCATCTTAATTTTATTAAATACCTTGTAGATCAGTCAGAACATTGGTCTAATCTTGAAATTAAGAAATATACTTTTGATACTAATCATTTTTTTAAACAAATCATTTTTTAATAAAAAAAACATAAAAATAGTGTAATATTCTTTTCAAAAACAATAATATTTTTTATAATAATCAATAATTTAAGTATTAATTGATATAAAAAATTAATTTCTTAATTTATATAAAATAACAAATCATTTTTTACCATTCTTTAATATAATATTTAAATATTATGAAACTGTAAAATACATAATATATTTTTTAAAACTTATTTTTAGACTTTTATCTTATCTATAAAACAAACAGATTTCGACAAGTTAAACGTCATCAAAAACTAAATATGAGAAAACCTCCGGATACAAGTCTTAGACAGCAACGATTACGTGCATGGAATCCTATATTAACTCCTAGAACAGTTCTTCCTATATTTTTTTTTATTGGTTTTTTTTTTATGCCTTTAGGAGCTGGATTATTATATTTTTCATCTCAAGTAAAATATTTTAAAATAAAGTTAACAACTAATTTAATAATAGGTTCATGAAATAACAATAGATTATACATATTGTGATGAATTAGCTTTAAATGATAAATTTTCACCTATTCCATCACAATTTACACAAATAACATTTGCATCAAATATAGCATCAAAACTTCAATGGAAAAAATATAAAAATGAATATTCAATTTATCCAGATAAAGAAACAGTATGTGTTATTCAATTAGAAGTACCAGTTGACTTAAATCCTCCTGTTTTTATTTATTATAAATTAAAAAATTTTTACCAAAATCATCGGAGATATGTAAAAAGTATTAGTCGAGATCAAATGCTTGGATTGCCTAAAACTGCTGCGGAACTACTAAGAGCAGATGACTGTAATCCCCTTATTGTAAATGAAGAGGGACGTCCTATTTATCCATGCGGATTAATTGCAAATTCTTTTTTTAATGGTATCAATATAATAAAAATACAATATTATATAACAGGTGTACATAGATACAATCAGTATACCAGTACGAATTGATAAAAAGCATATAACACCATATGAGATGACTAATAAAGGGATTTCATGGTTATCAGATAAAAAAATTTTTGTAAAAACAATGTATCAACCATCAGATGTTGTACCACCTCCTAATTGGGCTCTTCGGTACCCTACTGGTTATAATCAAACAAATTTTCCAAATATTCATGAATGGGAAGAATTTCATGTATGGATGAAGACAGCTGGACTGCCGACGTTTGAAAAATTGGCATTAAGAAATGATACCCATATGATGAAAGCCGGTATATATGAAATTAAAATTGAAATGCGTATAAAATCATTAAAACTAATCTTTGACTAAAATGATTAGATTTCCCGGTGATTATGTATAATGGAAGTAAATCAATAGTTATTTCAACTCGTTCAATACTTGGGGGAAAAAATCCATTTCTCGGCATTGCATATGTTTCTACTGGTGCTTTAAGCATGACTATTGGGATGCTATTTACAATTTGTCATTTGATTTTACCAAGGTTTAATAAAAAATACTATAAATTTATAACATACTAATTGAGTCAGAAAACTAGGTGATCGTCAATATCTTTCATGGAACCAAACTCCTCAATCTACACATCAAAAAAAACGGACATTGCTTTAAATCCCTTCCATTACTACTTTTTAATCTTACTGAATAGTACGCAAAACGAACTCTTTTTTACTAATTTGCCTTTCTGCAATATATTGGCGCATCCAAGTTGCACGTTCTACTAATACACAAGCTAATAGATGCTTGCAAACTGGAATAGGATGCCCAAGAATACATCCTCCCCAGAAACCATTGAGTACTGTAGCTGCTTGATTCCATATAATATGATAATCATTATTGAATGCTGAAAACGCAAATTCTGAACACGAGCAATGCCATGCAAACATTCTTACTTCATATTGATGCTTCTGAGTATCACTTGGGATATTTATGGTATTTGAATTTTCTACAGCTTCAAAAACATAATAAATTCGTTGTTGATTAGAAGCATGATCCCAAGTGCACTTAACAATATGCCCTTTGTCAAGTAAATCAAGCGCAAGCAAAAATGTATTTTTAAAAAGATAATAAAGCGAGAGAGCAATTGCACGATCTGCAGCAGATGCATCAGCTATAAATTTGACCACTGAAAAACGATCAATTAATGCTGCTATTGCTACTTCAAACGATGGTTTCTCCATAAAGAACTTAGCTATAATTAAAGTTATTTGTTTATCATTAACACTACTTTATTGCTATTCAGTTCCTACAAATTCATTGCTTAATTCTTAAAATATTTAAAAATACCCAAGATTGATAATCCCAAATAGCAAAGTCAGATTTTAAGAAAGAATTCGGATACAACACAGTTTAATTACTCACTTAAATCACAAATAAAACAATAAATTTTAATTTTTTAAAAAAACACGAAGTTCAATATTCTTATATAAACTTTTAACCCTAACCTTATTCATAAATCTAAATAAATTAGTCAATGTTAGATATTTAGAAAAAGATAGATAGTTAGTTTTGTAGAAATATAAATATGAAACAAAAATTTTATATCTATATTTGTAATCGTTTGTGTACATTGTGTACATTATGTTAAAACTAAATTTTATTTCTTACCAAATTATGACAATGACTATTCCAATTTAAAATTTCATCATAGTTAAACCACAAAGAAATTTCTTTTTGTGCACTTGTAATACTATCTGAACCATGACAAACATTACGACCAACATCGATTGCAAAATCACCTTGATAAATGAAGAAAATAAAAGAAAAAATTAAAAAAATATACCCCTAACGGTTCCTGGAGCAGAATCCAATGGATTTGTTTTTCCAAGAATCCCTATATTATTATAAAATCAATATTATTTTTATTTTAAATTTTCTTACTGCGACCTGTCTCCACTACACCTTTACCTTGCCAAACCATTGCACAAATCGGTCCAGACATCATATCTATATATTTAAGGAATATTTCATTATTAAGATCATTTACATGTTATTAATCTATAAAGATAAGTCAATTTCAATAAATAAAAAAAATTACCCATTAAAAAATGGTTTTCCTTGAAGTTCTGCATCTGTTTAAATTAAAAAAAAACATAAAACAAACAAATAACAAAGCCATTTTTCAAAATTAAAACATACAATGTTGTTCTAACTGTGCACGAGATGCATTTAAAAGTTTAATAGCAACTAATTTATATCCACGCTGTTCAAAACGATCAATAATTTTTCCTATTAATCCACGTTGAACCCCGTCTAAAAATATGTAAATTATTAAAGTAATCAAGTAATCATTAAATATATTTACCCGGTTTCACTATCAAATGTCAATTGAATATAAAATAAGAAAAACTTACCTGCAATAAATGTTTTTTCTTCCATTATTTTAATTCAAAGTAAAATAATTATTAATATTAATGAAAATATTTAAATATCTAGAAATTCCTTTAAAAAATATAGAAAAATATAGAGATTTTTGCAAGAATTTTGGTTAAATTTTGTCAAAAAAATCAAAAAAAAAAGCTGAAGATCGTTAAATTTAGATATTTCTTATTACCTAACCCTAACCCTTAAAGTAAAATCAAAGTTTTATGCAAGGGTTAGGGTAAGGATTGAGACGGAGGTTTTAAAGATAAAATATACGTTTCAATACTTTTTGATGAAATTATTTGAAAAATAAGTGATAGTTAATAAGAAAATAATAAATAAAACATGTTTCTTACAAGATCTGGTAATTTTCTTTGTATATGAAGTGAAAGAACGAAAAAAAACGGCTAATTTTTAATAGAATATGATCGAAATTCCCATGCATATTCACCTGAAGGGCGATTATATCAAGTGGAATATGCAATTGAAGCAATTAAGGTAAAAATATTAATAATATTCATTTTAAATAATCAATACATCTTTTTTTAAATGATTTATGGTGTAATTAATACACTAACAATCATAGCTTGGTGCAACTGCAATGGGTCTTGCTACCTCAGAAGGAGTACTTTTAGGCGTTGAAAAAAGAATAACATCATGTTTAATGGAACCTTTATCTGAAAAAATTATGGAAATCGATACACATTTGGGTTGTGCTATGTCAGGATTGACTGCTGATGCTAGAATTCTTGTAGAACATGCACGTGTTGAATCTCAAAATCATCGATTTACTTATGATGAACCTATCGGAGTTGAATCCGTTACACAGTCAATTTGCGATTTAGCATTAAAATTTGGGGAAGATGCAGATGAAACGGTTATGTCTCGACCATTCGGTGTAGCGTTTCTCATCGCCGGTATCGATGAAAATGGCCCACAATTGTAACAATAGCAATTGTTTGATAATTAATAAATTAAACTTCTCAGATATCATGCTGAACCATCTGGAACTTATTATCGTTATGATGCTAAAGCAATCGGTGCAGGAAGTGAAGGTGCTCAATCTGAACTTCAAAGTGAATATAATCCTGTAAATACATTTTAAATACTTTGTCAATATTTGATAATGTGTTTAGTTGATGACCTTTCAGGAGGGAGAAATGCTGATTCTTCGAGTATTAAAACATGTTATGGAAGAAACATTAGATGCAAAGAATGTACAATTAGCAAGTGTAACACGAGAACATGGATTTCAGATTTATTCAGACGAAAAAATGAAAGAAATTGTCTCAAAATTGTAAATTATAAGTGTATTTTTAATTTTGTTATATTTAACATGCATCTTTATACTATAAATGTATTATTTATAGACAGGATGTTTTATTTAAACATGAATCATTCGGAACATTATATATTAATGCATCGTTTATAAAGATGTTATTATGTCTTTGTCGCCCAGATTTTCTTTATCATCATGATTATGAGAATAGTTCAAAGTTTCATAATTGCCGTAATTAATAGAAGGATAATTATCATTACAGCAAACAGCATCTTCTTTATTAGTATCCTTGCGGTAATTGTCTTTTGTCTCTTTGTAATATGCTTCATCAACTATAGCAGAATTTTCATATTTAAAATGATAATGTTCGGAAACTGCCATAAACCTTCTATATAAAGAAATTTCGTTCTAATTTCATTATTAATAAGATAAAAAAAAACAGGAAGAAGCATACTTCAACTTTCCAAAAAGTTTCATAATGTTTATACCATGCATGGCTAAAAATCCGATATAAACGACGCATGATAGAAGAAAAATGCCTAGTCGAAGAAATAGGAATGGAGATTCTGAAAAAATAATGTTAATACTATTATTACTTCATGTATCTGCATACTTTGACGGAAAATATTTATTTGAACATAATAGTGTTGTTGTATTATCAAGCGTATGTAAAATATAATCGATTGCTGAGCATTCTTGTGGAGGGTTATGACATGCACAGAGATATTGCCATTCATTTGCTCTCATTTCTGGACACTTTTTTGGAGAACAAGAATCCTCAAGCATACCAACCACCAAAATGTTTAAATCAATTGTTAATCGACGGATTAACTCATATGCCCATATCCAGGGATCTATTCCATATGGGGGTTCTGCCATTTCTTTAGCAGATTCCATAGATATTGGATGAGACTTTTCATTCGCAATAAGACCTGATAAATACATTTCTAAAGAAAATGGGCTAGCAGAATCCAAAGGTATCATTGGTGCAATAGGAATATCCTATACATGCCAAAAATGCCTTATCAGCTATTTTCAAAAAGACACATGTAAAACACACCTCCTTTTTCATTCCTGGACGAAGACGCTGCAATTGAGTCGGTATTTCTGATTTTATTGAATTATCAGGCAATATATTTGTAGATGGTTTAATAAAAGTATTTGGCATCATTTGAGCATTCAAACGTGTTGGATCCTCTTCTAAAGGTTTTCCTGATGTTCTTATTTGTAAAAATTTTGACATTTTATACAAAAATATTCCTTAAAACTTTATATAAAAATGATATAATTTATAATCTAATTTTAATCTAAAAAACGTTAATAATTTAGAAAAAAAACAAAATAAAAAAACCAATATAAATATTTTTATAAAAATGTCAATTCTACTATTAAATTAACTAATATATTGATTAAAACAATTATTATATCCCTAATAATTGATAAGAATTTAGTAGACAATATAATATGACGTTAAAACCTCTATCGAAGATCAACGATATTAAATTAGAACTTTAGAGATAATTAAAACTGAGACTATATATTTTGGATTAGAAATAGATATTATTCATAAAAAACGTAAGATACCATAATTATATACATATATTTATAATTAACTACTTTTTTTTTGATAGAATTTATTAAATTTATTAATTTCATTTAATGAAGAATTTTTAAATTGTGAAAAAACATCTAGCATTATATTTTTGGAAGGATATTTATTATTTTACACTTTCTGTTGTTGAATTCTATAAAAATCTATTTTTTTCTTTTTTTTTTTGATAAATTTCTCAAAAATTTTTGAATTATTTTTGATCAAAAATTATACTTTTACAATATCAAAAAATCAATATTAATATAGAGATTTAGTTAATTTTGAATTCTTTTTTATATACTTTTTTAGTTGGTGCAAAATAAAGACATTTTTTTTTAATTTCTATGGTAAAAAAAGTACCTTTAACAATTTTAACAGGTAAATATATTGGAAATTTCTTAAAATACTTAATACATAAAACTGAACTTTTTAAAGGATATTTAGGGTCTGGAAAGAGTACATTGCTTAAATATATATTAAAAAAGCAACAATCTAAAAAAATTGCGGTAATATTAAATGGTATGTTTAATATTTTTTATCTTTTTTATACAATTTATTTATTTGTGAGAACAGAATTTGGGGATGGTAATAAGAGATAGCATTTTATATAAAACTAATGTATATTAAGCATCAGAAATTGAAAAATCACTTTTTATAAGTTCTGAAGGCAAACTTTCTGAAGAATGGCTTGAATTGAATAATGGTTGTCTTTGTTGTACAGTAAGGCGGTCTTTTTTATTATTTTTTTAAAAATTAATATTTCTAGATCAAGTATGATACTTTTTTTTAAAAAAACAAACAATTAATTAATTAATAATTTTAGAGATAATGCAGTTGTAGCTATTGAAAAACTGATGATGAAAAAGGGATCTTTTGATTATATATTGTTTGAGGAAAATATGTATACGTTTTTCTAATCATAAATAGATTAGAAACAACAGGTCTTGCTGATATAGGTATATGTTTTTTCTAAAAAATAAATAGTAATTTATCAATTAAGGACCTATTGTTCGCATGTTTTGGTTAGATGATTCTTTAGAATCATCTTTATATCTTGATGGTGTGGTTACTGTAGTTGATTGTCACAATATTATTCATACACTTAACAATATATCTGACCAAGAAAATAAAATGACTATTTCTCATTTACAGATTTCATATGCTGATATTTTAATTATGAACAAAACAGATTTATTAAATGAAACACGGCTTCAAGTAGTTATAGAACGAGTAAAGGGTATAAATTCGAATTCTAGAATGATTTTTACTACTTATTCTCAAGTGGAAGATATTTCTGTTATTTTGGACCTTCATTCTTATGACAATCAATCTGTTTTTTCTGCAGAACCAAAAGAAATTTCATATCATGATCCAGTAAGATATATTTAAAAATAAATATCTAAAAAATTCAATTTAATAGAATGTTACAACAGTAACTATTCAATTGAAAGTTCTAGAAAATGAAACGCAGAAATCTCGTCTTGAACATTGGATTCAATCAATGTTATGGGAGGGAGAAGTTTTATCAGGAAATGATGATAAATATTCAGTTGAAATTTACAGGCTTAAGGGAAGAATTGTGGTTCAAGATACTTCATGGTTAATTCAAGGTGTTCGCGAGCTTTATGAATTTATTCCTGAATCCACTTATTTTCATTGTACTATATCTCCAAAACTTGTCTTTATAGGTAAAGGACTTCTTCAATTATCTTTACAAAATGCTTTAGATAGATTTATGAATTTCAAACCATAATAAATCATATATAAATATCTTTATACATTTTTTCTTAAATTCTGTATTTTATTTTTTTTAAAATATTAAGATTTATCAATGGTCTTATATTTATTATAAATTTAATGATCTCAGGAGAGAAGTGTAGCCCATTGAAACAGATGAATAAATTGTTTGAAGATAAAGGAACTTGTTTTTTAGAAGAAGTAAAAAATGAAGAAAAGTCTTTACAAGAAAATCTGGAAAAAGATGAAAATATAGATCAAAAAAATAAAGATATTTGTATTAAAAAACGTATAGTAGAAGAAGAGGATAAAAATGTTAATACTGAAGATTTATTAAAAAAACGGTCTAAAAAAAATGATGAAAAAAGTAATGATTTGAATGTAAATCAAATTTCAGAATATAAAAATCAAGTTGGGTTAAAAAATGTAATTAACGTAAACTGATGATTATAGACTTCATTTTCATCATTTAAATTATTATCTGAATCATCTATTTCACCTTTTGCTTCCCTAAAATCTCAAAATATTATATTTCCAAACAAATTTTCATCTCAATCAACAACAAAGACATTTGGATCTAATATACCTAATTCAGATTTTAAATCTCTTTTATCATCATCTGGAAATATATCAGATAATGACACTCATAATTCCTGTGAGGATAAAACAGGATCTGATTCAACAAAAATACATAAAAAGGCATCAGATGAAGCTTTTGGTATGCTTTTGAAAAAAGAAGTAGATAATCATATGTTATACAAAGATGAAAATATAAAAACTCCATTAGTTATGCTGGAACAGGAAGGCAATTAAGAAAAAAATTATATTTTTATGAAATGACATATATATAGTAAAAACAGGCGAAGAACATGAATTAACAATTTATTCTACAAGAGCTAGACTCTTTGTAGTGGATCCTGAAACAAAGGATTGGAGAGAAAGAGGCATTGGAACTTTACGTGTGAATATTGACCAAATAGATGGAAGAATTAACAGATCACGACTTGGTACTTATCTTTTTATATTTTTATTAAAATTTTTTAATATTTAATAGTTATGAGAACAGATGCAGTATATAAAGTTATTTTAAATGTTCCTTTGTTTAAAGAAATGATGATTGAAGGTGGCAATACAAATACTTTTGGTTCAACAGGACTTGATAAATTTTTAAAAATTGTTGTTATGGAAAATGAAAAGCCTGTACAATTTGCTATTAAGGTAAAAACTCATATTAAATCTCATTAACATATAATTTTGATTTAAATATTTATTTTTTAGGTAAAAGATCATACTATTGCTCAACAACTTCGAAAACATATCCTTTTAGCTATGCCCAATGACAAACCCATCTCATAAATTAATATATTATCATCAATTGCACAAAAAAACTATTTAAAAATAAAATTAATGATTTTTTATGAATTCAAAATTATGGATAAAAATATATACAAAAATATTCAACTTTTCAAATAAAAATATTTATTTCAATAACCTATATTACACTCTTTTCATATTTAATACAGAATATTATCTTTATTATATGGTAAAAGCTCTGACTTCGTGATTTTTTTTTTCGAAAATTTTTTGTCAAGATCAACGTCAAAAAATTAAAAATAATTTTAAATAGGCTTTAATAGAGTTTATTTTGGTAGGTTTTTAAGATGATATTAAGAAATATTTTTCGGAAAAGAGGGAATTATGTATCTACAAAAAATAGCGCTTTTTTTGCGCGAAAAAATTCACAAAAAGTTCAAGGACAAGTAATAAAATTATTTAATAAAGAAAGAACATATATTAATATGAATAAATAGGTAATTGGAATAGATTTAGGCAAGATTTTACTGAAAATTTTATGGGATTTATTTAAGACTTATGGATATTAAGGAACAACGAATTCCTGTGTTGCTGTAATGGATGGAAGATCACCTCGAGTAATTGAAAATTCCGAAGGATCAAGAACAACGCCATCTGTTGTAGCATTCACAAAAGAAGGTGAGCGATTAGTAGGCGTTGCTGCCCGACGTCAAGGTATTGTATTTTAATAATATTATTATTAGATTAAATGAACTAGCTATCGTTAATCCTGAAAATACTTTTTTTGCAACAAAACGTCTTATTGGAAGACGATATGATGATATTGAGGTTAAAAAGGATATTGATCAGGTATTAAAAGAATATTAGGTTGGATTGGAATTCATTTAATTCAAGGTTCCATACAAAATTGTTAAATATTCAAATGGTGATGCATGGCTTGAAGCACGTGGAGAGAAATACAGCCCAAGTCAGATTGGTGGATTTATATTAAGTAAAATGAAAGAGACCGCTGAAAGTTATCTTGGAAAACCTGTTAAAAATGCAGTAGTAACTGTACCGGCATATTTTAATGATTCTCAGCGTCAAGCAACAAAAGTATTTGAGATTTCATTAAAACATTATTATTGGTTAATATGTCTCTAGGATGCTGGATCTATTGCTGGATTAACTGTTCAACGTGTAGTAAATGAGCCTACTGCAGCTGCTCTTGCCTATGGTCTTGATAAGGAAGCAGATAAAGTGATTGCAGTATTTGATCTTGGTGGTGGTACATTTGATATTTCGATTTTGGAATTAAACCAGGGTGTTTTTGAAGTAAAATCTACAAATGGTGATACACATCTTGGCGGCGAGGATTTTGATATTATTTTGGTTCGTTATATTGTTGATCAATTTAAAAAAGAACAGGGCATGGATCTATCAAAAGATCGAATGGCTATTCAGCGTATTCGCGAGGCTGCAGAGAAAGCTAAAGTTGAACTTTCATCAACTGTTTCAACTGAAATTAACTTACCATTTATTACGGCTGATGCTACTGGACCTAAACATATTAATATTAAAATGACTCGATCTCATTTTGAAAAGCTTGTTGAACCTCTTATTAAAAGAACAATTGAACCATGCAAAAAAGCTGTTAAAGATGCTGGCATTCCATTCTCATCTATTAATGAAGTAATTCTTGTTGGAGGAATGTCTCGTATGCCTAAAGTGATTGAAACAGTTCGAAGTGTTTTTGGTCGAGAACCTGCAAAATCCGTTAATCCTGATGAAGGTTATATTTATTATGTTAATGAATTTATTTATTGATTTTTTAAGCTGTCGCTATGGGAGCTGCTATTCAAGGTGGGGTACTTTCTGGAGAAGTTAAGGATATCATTCTTCTTGATGTAACCCCTCTATCATTAGGCATTGAAACTTTGGGCGGAGTTTTTACTCGTTTAATTACTCGTAATACGACAATTCCTACAAGAAAATCCCAGGTATTCTCTACTGCTGCTGATGGACAAACTGGTAATATATATTAAAATGTGTAATTTTTCTAATTGCATATAGCTGTGGAAATAAAAGTATATCAGGGTGAGCGTGAACTTGTTAAAGACAATAAATATCTTGGGAATTTTGTATTGAGTGGTCTTCCTCCTGCTCCTAAAGGAGTGCCTCAGATTGAAGTCACCTTTGATATTGATGCGGATGGAATTGTTAATGTTTCTGCTAAAGATAGAGGAACTGGCAAAGATCAGTCTATAGTTGTTGCTGGCTCATCTGGATTATCCAAAGCTGAGATTCAAGCTATGATAGATGAGGCTTCAAAATATGCAGAAACTGATAAGTCAAGAAAAGAATCTATTGAGGCTGCTAATCGGTAGGATTAATGTATATTTTATTTTATTTTAATATTTATGCTTAGTGCGGATGCTGTTGTACATGACACAGAAAAAGCGTTGACTGATTTTGAAGCGCAGATCGATAAAGAAGAAGCTGATAAAATTCGATCTTCTATAGCTGAGTTAAAGGAATTGATTACTAAAGCACAATCCGGTGAAATGATTTTGTCTGATGACCTGAAAAATAAAACTTCAGAACTTCAACAGGTTTCTTTGAAATTATTTGAAAATGTTTATAAAAAGAAACAAGAGACACAACAGAATCAACAATCTACCGAGTCAGATACAGATGAAAAGAAAAAAGAATAATTTAATATATCGGGGCTAAAATGTATATTTTTTTAATATTATTTTTAGGATGATATAAATATGTATATTATTTAAAATATCGTTTTTGTTTTAGCATTTACATTAGATAGTTTTGTTACAAACTAATATTTATTAAAAATTAAATGAGAATATTATTGACAAATATAATGATAATTATATAAAGTAAAATTAAATACGAGAACTGTTAAGTATTTTGGAATTTAATAATTTAAGAATATGAAAATATGGGTTATATATAATTGCTGCTACTAGTACAAAGTACATTTTTATTCATTTTCCGAAACAGGTGGACGTTGTTTAATAATTAAATCTTTTTTTTCTGCTTCATGATAAATTCTCTTAACATCATTTGTAGTTGTTTCAAAATGACTAGTAGCATCATAACTTTTTGAAACAAAAACATTATCATCAGACCCACCAATTGGTTCAAAAATATCATTAATATGAATAAATCTAATATATATTAAAAAAAATTATATAATATAAAAATAACTTTTCAATAATAGATCCAAGCAAATTAAGACCGGGTTCAACCTCTATGTGAGGATTATCTGTCTCAACTATTGTCGAAACTATTGCAAGAAAGTAACCTTTTGGACAAACATTATGGACGGAAGATACCATAGCTATATAAATATCTAAATTTTTAGGAAATAAATATAAAGAGAAATTAAACAAACACATACCATGATTTCGTTTAATCTGACTTTGAGGTAGCACAATTTGTAAGGAATCAGAATTATCCGTATTTGGAATAGGATGATCAAGTATACAAATAACTCGAATAACCCTTCCAACTTTACGAACTTTATCAGGAAAATAAGATGGATCACCAATAATTTTTGATGCATACGCTGTTTCCCCATCTGATTTAATCCCAATAGCAACACCATTTTCATATATAACTTCATCAACTTTTTTGTTTAACATATATGTTCCTCCATAAACAGCAGATAGTCTTAAATAAATATTAAAGAAAAAAAAAAGAAAAAATTACCTTGCAAAACTTTGGGGAAGGTCACCAAGACCAAAAAGAGGATAAATATATGGGGATTTACCATATCGTGTAACAGAATTAATATATAGAAGAATTCGAGTATATGTTTCTTGTGCAGGTCGAGTCAAATAACTTTTAAAATGTAAATAAGATATATAATAATGATAAATAATACACAAATACTACCTGTCATCAAGATGTAAAGCCATTGCATGGCCAATAAATTCCTTTGTACTTGTTTCTAAATTGAATTTGGAATATACCTCATCCATAGAATTATTATCAAGATCAAGAGCTATAAATATTAAAATAAATATAAAAGAAAAACAAAATGAAAAAATTTACATTGATGTGTTGATGGATCATCTTTATTATAATTGCAAATAAATTCTAAAAATCTTTTCATTCTTCTTTTTTCAAATAAACTCATTAAAGAAGAACGTATAGCCTTAAATACAAGTCAGATTTTGTTTTCAAAATGAAAGATAATACTTCCATATCTGTAGCAGGAACTTTAGCTATTTTTTTATCTTTATATACAAAACTTCCACTGACAAGTTTGAAATCAAGATAACGTGTAACATCTGTATACTACAAAAGATAAAATGTTTAGTATACAGAAATACAAGAATAACTAGAATAATACATAAAGCATATGAGCCAATTCCCCGTTTGAAATAATGAATTTAGGAATTAAATCAATGGACCAGCTACGATCATTTCCTAAATATGATGGTGGATCTTGAGAAGGGTAAAATTTCTTGTAAATTTGACTAAGCGATAGGCTAGCACTTTCCCTGAATATTTCTAAAAATATGAAATAAAAATAAATTATTATTTTTACCCTCCATAATAATTGTTTTTATCAATATGAAGTACTTTCTTATTTTCTACACTAAGTAATCCAGAAAGAATACATTCTGTTAATCCAGTGCCTTCAGTAATCCATTTGTTATTTTATATTTTAAAAAATTTAAATAAATTTACCAAGTATAATATAATCATAAGTTTCATTCATTTTAATCTTAATGATAACAATTGAAATCCTGATGAAAGAAATAATTTATATATAAAAAATAAAATATATTTATTGATATTTTTGCTTAAAAAGTTCCTTTTTTTATCTGTTAATGACCTGTTGTGTGTAGAGCGGCACTAAAAAAAAAAGTCATATTTGACATTAAAAGTGTAATTTTTAAAAAATCATTTCTATTGAAAAAATAGAATTGAAACGTAACAGTTTTTAACAAATGATTTGATCTGATTTAGAATAATTAATAAATATTGATAAAATTAACCTTCTGAAATAATGTAAAGACTCAAAGATAAATAAATAATAATAATGTTAAATAAGTCTCAATTTATGCTTTAGTAATATTAGAAGGTCGAGAAGGGATGAATGAAGTTAAGTTGGAAGTTTGTGAATTAATAAGTGAAGAATTGGGTTGTATAGATGAAAATTGTGAAGTATTTTCAGAAATTAATTTAGATTCATTTGATATTGAAATATTTTCTTCTTCTAGCTTTTTTGCTTCATTCCATGCACGAAGTCTTTCATTTAAAACAAATTTAAGACGTGCCATAGTAAGGCGTACCTAAATATAAATAAGATATTGAAAAATTAAAAGCACAAATTGAAAAATAGACTATTGTGCATATAAATTCGTACTTGATGATCTCGTTTAGAAGCTTCTTCAGCACCTGTAAAAATACGTAAACGTTGACGTTCTTGTCGCTGTGTAGCAATAATATTTCGTTCTTTAAGACATAAATACCATAAGCGATGAAGATCTTCAAAACTTTTAGTTCTTAATTCAGATGCCATCCATGCTCTTCCTATAAATTATTAAAAATAAGCTCCAGTTTTTAAAAAAAATTGTTTAAAAAATATATAAAAAAAACTAACCATATTTCATATCATTTTGAGGCGTAGAAAGTACTTCTTTTTTTGATGGGAAATCTTCAGAGTCTCTAAAAAAATCCCATAATCCATGATTAGGATTAATTTTTATATAATTTAATTGTTTTATTGAATTTTTAAGATATTGAGAATTGTGCACTTTAAAAAAAGATTGAATAAAATGTGGATATTTAATTCTTTTTGAAACTAAAATAATGTTCATAATGAAATCATTTTCCTGTCTTTAATAAAAATATTCTATAACTTTTATAAAATCTTATAATTTTACAAGAACTTTTAATGATCGTCTTATGACGATATATATTAATAATATTTATAATAAAAATATATAACATGATATGAATGATATCTATTTTATCAAATGAAATACCTTTTGAATAAAAAGAAATATTTATTTTTTAATTAACGGTAACTGTACGTTGTTTCATATTTGACATACCAGTAATATGTATATAATCTTTAAAAAGAGAATCATGATTCGAATGTTGAATCAATTCAGGATATGTGTTTTCATGATGACGAGATTGTTTCCATATTTCAACTTCCATTCCTCCGCGAACAATAGCTACACGCATGGATGATAAAAGATTATGTGCGCCATTACTATGATCATAAACGCCTCCATTAAATGCAGCCGTTGAATCTTTGCCAATAGCAGAAGTAATTAATGCACGTCCGCCAGGATGTGAATCAATAAAATTAGTAACATCATAAACAATACCTGAAATTAATATAAGTGGTCGAGTTTTAGCCTGTTCTTGAAATTCTTCAAATTCAATTACAGGAAGTTGATCAAGAGGAATACCCCAATCAAGTTTATTTTTCATTTGATCGAGTTTTTTTTGTTTCTGTTGTAAAATACCTTTTTGAACTTCATTAGACGGAAATTTTTTAAGATTATAGGCCATTCCAAAGATTTTGAATAGAATAATTAACCATTTTGTAGGATCATATTGATACCAGAAAACGGCATTTCTATAATCCATGGGAAACTCATGGTGAAAATTATGATACCCTTCACCAAGGGTAGCAAATGCAGTAAATATATGATCTCGAGGTGAATGTTTATCATCAAAAGGTTGATCACCAATCCAATGAGCTAATGAATTTACACAAAATGTAGCATGTTGAACAAAAACAAGCCTACAAACACCTGAAAAAAAAAATCCTCCACGCCAATCTCCCCAACCAATACCTGCTATAATCATAGGAAATAAAAATCCCATTGTTATAAGTACTTTAAAATAATTTTTATGTTGCCACATAACAATAGAATCTAATTTTAAATCAGAAATATCTGAATGTCCTCTTTTTTTTGGATCTTGTTGAATAATCATCCATCCAAAATGTGAATAAAAAAGTCCTTTTTTTACTGAATATGGGTCTTTATCTGTATCTGTATATCTATGATGTGCTCTATGATTACGTGCCCACCATAAAATAGATCCTTCTACTGCTCCTCCTCCTAACATTGCCATAATTATTTTTAATAATTTTGTTGCATTATATGATCGATGAGACCATAAACGATGATATCCTGCTGTAATTCCAAATCCTGTCATAAAATAATATATAATAGACCATATTAATGTATTATATTTTAATACTGTTGTAAATATTCCATATATACCCAAAATGGGTGTTCCAATTACTAAAATACTATTAATCCAATTAATTTTATAATACCAATTCTTAAAATTCCATGATTCTTCAAATATATTTCTTATTTCTTCCTGATTTTTCATTTTTTTATAGAATATTTATTATAATAATAAATATAATAATTTAATTAAATTTAAATTTATTGATTATAATAAATATAATCAATAAATTTAATCAATAAATTTAATATAATAAAATAAATATGATAAAAATATCCTTATTTTTTTCCTCCTTTAATTAATTATTCTTATAAAAATAATTAATTAAAAACTTTTTTTTTTGCATTTTTTAACTTTAATTCTCTTTTTAAATTAAAAAATTTTGAGACCCCAAAAATTAATTTTTTTAATCAAAAAAAAATTAATTTTTAATAATATAAAAAAAATCCCCAACCTTTTTAATTGAACACCCGGACTGTCCGCTGTCTATTATCAGGGTTACTTAATGAGGGTTAGGGTTAGAAGATCCTTTTTTATAAAGTTAAGTTTTAAGCTTTCTTTAAACCTAAAAAAAAAAAGTAGATAAAACCATGAAAAAAATACTACTGTTAATAATAATGAAATGATTAAGTTGTTGACTTTAATAATCTACCCATACAATAATATTAATTAAAAAAATTATTGAATATTTTAATATGAATGATAATACTTTTAATTTCACCTTAATATTAAATGTAATTATTTTCAAGATATAATCATCAGTTTAATAAAGAAAAATGACCAAAGAATGTAAAAAAATAAGAATTTTATAAAGCTATAGGTAATGTCATGTATAGATATGTATATATATATATGTATACATAAATATGTTCATGAAATAACCTAATATCATTTTTATATCGAAAAAGTTAATTATTATTTTTTAAGTTCCAGTCATAGATACATTCGTATTGGATTCTTCAGTTCTAATATTAGACGAAGGTGATTTATTTTTTCGAGAATTTACGCCCTCTGCTCTGCATGTAGGACAAGTATTACGACCAGTCATTAACCACTAATAAAAAAATATTAAATTATATTTTTAAAAATAATAAATATTAACCTGATCAATACAAGCTTTGTGAAAAAAATGTTTGCATTTATTAAGCTCACGACATTCCTCTCCAATTTGATAATTATTTAAACATATAACACATCTTTCATCAAGATAAATATGTGCAACGGATGAATTAACCGATAATACATGTAAACCTCCCGCTGATTCTATTTCATCTTTCGTAGCAACAGGTGATTTAGCTGGTCCAATTAAAGATGATAATAATAACATGTCTTCATAAGTAGGTGACTACAAAATGTTAAAATAATTAATAGAAATAATAAAATTTACATCTGTAAACAAACTAGGTGTAGTAAGAATAGGATGATCTTCAGGATATGAGCCTCCAAGAACATATATAATCCAAGATCTAGTTGAATTACGTCGACCATTATTACTAGTACTTGTTGATCTATTAGTACTAGTATTTCTGGATCTATCAGTACTGCTGTTACTAGCCCTATTGACATTGTTGTTGATTTCACTAGTATTATTATTAACGCTGACTCTTCTGATATTATCACTATTGAACCCGGAAGTATTATTATCAATAGTGTTCCTATTTTCAGGAATATTTTCACTGACACTTTGAGATCTTTGAGTAAATAGATTTTCGAGATAAAAGCTACGACGTTGGGTACTCGGTTCTTCTAAAGATGATATAGTATATGTATTTGGATTAAGTTGTGTAATTTGATCTTCTAATCTTGTATTTTCAGAAGCAGATTCGGAAGTTGAAAATGACCGTATAGTATCTAAATGAGTAGCAATCATTTCACCATTTGATATACCCGCGCCCACAGAACTCGTGGAACCAGATGTATGTGTTTCTGACATTGAAACAGAATGAGTAGATGAGCTTGATGGAAAAATATCATGCTCATTTAATCTTTGGTTTTCCAAACCACCTTGATATGATGTTTCATAATTAACAGGCATATTTACTGATAAATTTGCAAGTGTATCGAAAAAAGGTGATGTATGTTGTGTGTTAGGATCAGTAACATCTCTTGGAGGTACTGATCTAATTCCAACAATAATTATAGGTACAAGTCTTGGGTTTTGTAGACCATCTTCATTTTCATGGGTATTTCCTTGTGGGTTCCCAAAACGAAACATACGGAAAAAATTAAGGGGCTGTACTGAAGCAGTTTCTTCATTTTCATTTGGTATACCTCCTCCATTCTCACTTCCACCATTCCTCAAAGCAGATGCAAGTCTTCCATTTTGCAATGCTCTTAAAAAGCTTTCAAAACTCCCATCAACAATATGTGATTCTCTACCATCTCTAGAATTTGGTGATATAGCAATGTCACGTGCTTCTGCAATAGCTTGCTCATTATTGCCAACAAGAGATGCAGCCGTGGCTGCAGCTGCTACAGATAATAAACGAGAAAGCATAGTAGCCTGATCTTCTCCAGGACGAAGAGAGATAGCATTTAGTCCACTTGCATTAAATGAATGCTGCATAACTGTATCATTATCAGCTCTAATACGTCTGGACATTTCAAGCGCTCTTCTTGTGTTTCTAGATAAAGTATTATTGCGTTGTGAACGTCGAATAATGCCTCTAAAAAGCGGACGATCTGTATTTGTTGATGATTCTAAGGTAATTCTTTCTGGAATAAAATCTCCTGGTGATGATATATCAATTAAAGGAAGATCTCTAATAGAAAAACTATAATCATTATGATTTAAGGCATGTAAATCTAATTGTTCAGTTGTAGTAAGTTGATTTGATGCTATGGAAAAATGAGTTTGTGGTAATTCAAAAATGGTATTCCTGCGTGGAATTGATGATCCAAATATGGGTCTTCGACGTGTACTAATAGAATAAGGAACTCTTGAAACTGAAGAAGTATGATGACGATTAGGTGAAAGCCCACTTAATCGAGAAAATGCATTAAGATGACGACGAAACCGTCCAACTCTAGAAATACTAACGGTTGAAAGTGAATTTTCACTATTATCATTATCCGCATGATTTGTTGATGTCGTTGTATCTGTTATAGTGGTATTATTATGATCATAATTTGTATGTCTTGAATTATTCATATCTGTTCTTTGTAAAATCGTCTCTTGTCTTCGATTTGGTAATGATGACCCCTGTCCCATTGTATTTATTTCTTTTTTTTTAAAAAAAATATAATGAAATTCAATGTTTTTATATTTAAATAATGTAAAATGTATTGTTTTTTTTAGAAAAAAAAATCAGAAAAAAATACTCAAATTTTTAAATTTAAGTTTCCTATTGTTTTATTAGTCTTTTTTATACGTAAAAAACATTCTTTATTCCTTAAAAATATTTAATTTTATCACTTTTTTTTTCTATAATTTTTATATTATAAATTGATCGTTCCGGGTTCTGGTTTTAAAACTTTGCTGAGAATGAATATCACATTTTATATATAAAATATAAAAAAAAATATAATTAAATTAAATAAATTCTATATAATTGATGTATTTATAAATGAATAATAAATAGATATAAATTTTAAATAAAATTTAAAAAAGTATAATATTTAACAATAATCAATTAAAAAATTAATATATTTTAAAGAATTAAAATATTTATTTTTATTCATTTCATTAAAAGTATAAAAATAAATATTCAAGAAAATCATTTTAAATGATTTTAAATCAATCTTTTACGTGATATTACTTAGACGACTCGTCCTTTTTTTAAATATCGAGAAATCCATTACCAGGGCAACAATAACGGGGTAGTTGAACCTTCAAAAAAAGGTTTTTAATAAGATTCAACATTTTATAACAAGTTATAACCAGTTATAACCAGAATGCACTTATCTGAAATAATTATTGATGGATTTAAAGTTTTTTTTTAAAAAAAATTATTTATTAAATATTAAAACTTATAGAGTTATGCTCATAGAACAGTAATTAATGGATTTGATACATCATTTAATGCAATTACAGTTTTTTATTATAAATATGATTATTTAAATTATTTTTAACAAATTTAGGGGCCTAATGGAAGTGGGAAATCAAATATTTTAGATGCTATTTGTTTTGTTTTAGGTATTACAAATATGTCAACAGTTCGTGCACAAAATTTACAAGATCTTATTTATAAACGAGGGCAAGCAGGCATTACGAAAGCTAGTGTTACAATTATTTTTGATAATTCTGATCCTAAAAAAAGTCCTATTGGGTAAAGTAATTAATATTACTTTTATGATTCTTAATTTTTATAAAGTTTTGAAGATCATAATCAAATTACTGTAACACGTCAGGTATGTTTAATATTTCTTATTTTATGATGTGCCTGATTTAAAGATTATTATGGGTGGAATGAGTAAATATCTTATTAATGGTCATCGAGCTCAACAACAAACAGTTCAAAATCTTTTTCACTCTGTTCAACTTAATATTAATAATCCTAATTTCTTAATAATGCAAGGAAGAATTACAAAGGGTTGATATTTTTGATCTATTTTATTAATACTATTGATTCTTATTTTTTAGTTCTTAATATGAAAAGTATGGAAATTCTTTCAATGATTGAAGAAGCTGCTGGTACACGGATGTTTGAAGAACGAAAAGATAAAGCAATTAGGACAATTTCTAAGAAGGATAAAAAGGTTGAGGAAATTAATGCTCTTTTAGCAGAAGAAATAGAACCAAAACTTGAAAAACTTAGGCAGGAAAAAAAAGCATTTCTTGAATACCAACAAATTCAATCAGATGTTGAGCGTTTTACAAAACTTACTGTTGCATATGATTATTTGAATTCTAATGTTGATTTTGTTTATCATAATAATATAATTTTTAACAAATATAGGATAAATTAATTAAGTTTGAAACTGATTTACAAAGTAAGAATGATAGAGTGTCTCATTTGGATTCCAATATTAAAAATACTAAATCAGAGGTGGCATGTATTGAGGAAAATATAAAAAGATTAAAAGAAGAAAAAGAAACGCAACTTCGAAAGGGTGGAATTTTTCAAAGATTAGAGAATAATTTTAAAATTTTTTCTGATGAGCTAGTACGACTTAATGCTCTTATCGAACTTAAGGAAGGAAGTTTAATAGAGGAAAAATCTAAATTGGTTAAATTAAAAGAAACATTAGATGAGGTATTCTTTATCATTGAAATATAATTCCTCATTATAATAGCTTTGCATATCTTTGAATGAAAAAAAGAAGAATTTTGATGTTGTAGAAGAATCTTATAATAAATTGAAAACAGAATTTGATATTAAAAATGATGAAATGAATAAAAAAGAAGAGCTTTTGCAAACGTTATCTACTGGTATTGCTTCTAAGGAAGGTCAAACAAACAATTACACAGATCAGTTGCAGGGTAATGTTTTTATATTTTATATACACATACTTATGTTCTTTGAAGAAACTAGAAATAGTTTAAATAAAGTAATGACAGAGGAAAAGCAAATTATATTAAATATGAATCATTTTCAAAAGCAAGTTACTGAAATGAAGCCCAAAGCCAAAAAAGCAGAAAATGAAAATCAAATTCTCTTAAATGGTCTTGAAAAAATGAAATATGAATTAAAAATAATAGAAGATAAGATATCTGCTCTGGGCTTACAAAATAATATTAATGATAATTTCTATCAACAAAAAAGTGATTATGAAGAAAAAATTAGTAACTTGAATATTCAATATGAAAATTATAAAAGGAAGGTTGCAAATATTGATTTTACATATTCAAATCCTTGTTTGGGTTTTGATCATTCAAAAATTTTAGGATTTGTAGCACAATTATTTACTCTTGATGAAAAAAATTATAAAGCATCTATGGCTTTAGAAATTTGTGCAGGAGGGCGTCTTTATAATGTTTGTTTATATGAAAAAAAGGTGTTAAATTATTGACTATTTTAAGGTCGTTGTTGAAGATGAAATTGTTGCAACTCAACTTTTACAAAATGGTCGTTTAAAAAAAAGAGTTACAATCATTCCTTTATCAAAAATATCTTCTTTTAAAATACCTCAAGAAGTAAGGGTTTTGAATTAAAAAGTAAGATTAATATTGTTTTTAGAAAATCAATATGGCTCAGAAACAAGCTCCTGGGAAAGTAAATTTGGCATTGGAATTAATCAATTATGAGGAGAAGCTTAAAGCAGCTATGGAGTATGTATTTGGTTCTACAGTTATTTGTGAAAATGGTGAAATTGCAAAAAAAATTGCTTTTGACCCTAATATGTCTTTAAAAAGCATAACTTTAAATGGGGATGTATATGATCCTTCTGGCACGCTTTCCGGGGGTTCTAGCTCATTAAATGGTGTTTTAATTCAATTGCAAAAGTTAAACGAGGTTAAAAGTGAACTAGATTTATATAACAATAAATTGTTGGAGCTTAATACATTTTTTGAGGAAAATAAAGAAAAATTAGAAAAAATAACTTCTTTGAAGAAACAGTTTGATCTTAAATTGCATGAAATTAAGTTAACCGAAAAACAAATTAGCTCTAATTCTGCATCAAAAGTAATGTTTTTATTAATAATATTTCTGTTATTCTTATAAGTTACAGATTATAAATGAGGTTAAAGAATTAGAATCTAATATTGAATTATGTAAAGTCAATATAACTGAAGTAAAATTAAAACAAGAACAATATAAAAAAGATATTAAAGAAATAGAAAAAGACATGGAAGAATTTAAAAACAATAAAGATTCTAAACTTTTGCAGTTACAGGTTTTTATAACTATATATATATATATTATATATTAATGAATTTTAGAAAACTGTAGAAAAATTAAAAGCTATTGTTGAGAAACAATCTAGAAATGTAAAACTTAAATATAAAGAATATCAATCTTTAAAATTAGAAATAGGTGAGGCTATGTCATGTTTTTTCATTTAATTTATTTTGTTAGAACAACTTGAGGGTGATCTTATAATACTTCAAAAACAGTTAGAGGAAAATTCTTCTTTAATTTCTTCTCAGATTTCAGAAATATCTTCTCTTAAATCTGAACAAGTAAATGTTAAAGTAATAATTACTGGTTTTTATTAAATATATTTATTATTATTAGGAGAATTATGAAGAAACTTATAAAGCTTTAGAGAGTGAAAGAGCTAAATTAACTGGATATGATAAGGAATTCAAATCTCTTGAAAATGCTTTAAAGATAAAGACAAGCTATATTTCTGAAGCAAATCTTGAGTTACAATCTCTTCGTCATGAAATTACTAGACTTAATAAGGATAAACATGCTACTTTTCAGTTATTAAAACAAATGGAAACTGAATATGAATGGATTCTTGATGAGAAAGAGTATATTTATTATAATATATATATATATGTAATGACTTTCTTAAGGAATTTTGGAAAACCTAATACAATTTTTGATTTTTCTAATCATGATATAAAAAAGTGTAAGGCTTCTTTAAGTAATCTTTCAGAAAGGTTTCAAACTTTAAAAAAAAAAATTAACCCAAAAGTTATTAATATGATTGATGGTATTGAAAAAAAAGAAAATGCATTGAAGACTATGGTAAAAACGATTCATAAAGATAAACGTAAAATTCAAGATACTATAAGAAGTCTTGAGGATTATAAAATGGAGGCATTACAAAAAACATGGAAAAAAGTTGATAGGTATATTCCTTATTTATCTTAAATGTTAAGTTTAAATAATATAAGTGATTTTGGTAAAATTTTTTCGGATCTTCTTCCAGGAAGTTTTGCAAGATTGGTACATCCTGAAAAGAAAACAATAGCAGATGGTCTTGAAATAAAAGTATGTTTGGGTAAAGTATGGAAAGATAGTTTAGCAGAATTAAGTGGTGGTCAAAGGTAAGGTTATATGATTTTGATTTCAAAAAAAGATTAATATTTTTGTTGTATAGATCTTTAGTTGCATTATCACTTATTATGTCTCTTTTACAATTTAGACCAGCACCGATGTATATATTAGACGAAGTGGATGCTGCACTTGATTTAAGTCATACTCAAAATATTGGACATCTTATTAAAACAAAGTTTAAGGGGTAATTTATTTAATGTATATACAATATCAATTTAATATAATAGGGTGCAATTCATTGTTGTTTCGTTAAAAGATGGCATGTTTTCAAATGCAAATAGAATATTTACAACAAAGTTTGTTCATGGATATGGTTCGGTTGTAGAAAGAACATGATTTTTTATTTTATAATATTACTATTAAAGTAGAATATCTTATTGGCTTTATACTTTATACTTAATGTTATGAAATGGTATTTGATAATTTAGTAATATGGTATATGATTTTATAGTATCACATCTTTATCGTTTGAAAACTGTGTATTCAGGTCATGTTTGTCTTTTTCTTTTAAATTTCTTCGGGCCTTAAGAATCATTGCCTCACGTTTTCGACGAAGTTGTGCTTCTCGCTGTTCTTTTTCAGGGTACCATTGATATGTTTCTTCTTGTTTCTGTGCAGACCGTTCTTCTTCCATTTTAATACGTGAATACAAATCATAACGTTTTATTAAATCATCATGTGAGGAGAATGTTGATTTCTTGTCAAGTGATGAAATACGAGATGAAATAAGGTGACTAATTCTCGGAATAAAAGATGGTGGAGGCTATATAATATTAGAATAAAATAGTTTTATAATCTTTCTTGATGAAAAATACAGTTTGGAGTCTTCCATGTGTTAAAAGAGTTTCAGTAGTAATTTCTACTGAACCCGTTCTTTCAAGGTCATATTCTATAAATTCTATTGGAATATTCGGGAACATCGTATGAATAATCTAAAGATTAGTTGATTAACTTATGTTTTATTGCAACTAAACTCTTTAAATACTCTACCTCTATCATATTTTGTGAAACTTCTCGGCGACTTCTTAAACGTCTTGTATTTGATGATTCATGATTGGAAAAAATCCATTTTAAAGAGAAAAATAGAACTAGACAACTAATAATAACTAGTGCTCCGTCGTTCATGATTTAAAAGATCTTCCGGTGGATCCTGCACCTGTTAAATCTTTGATAAACTTTTTTTTAAAAAATGAAGACGTCGATGGTCAACCGTTAAAAAAAATATTAAAGATTTTAAGTTAAAATTAGTAAAAATTGAGGATAAAAATCGGATTTAAAATGATAAATCTATGTAGAATTCAATTATCAAATGTTTTAGGAGAAACATATTTTTTGAACGGTTTTTTAAGCGGTAAAAAAAGGGTTTTATTGAAAAAAATAATGAAGAATGATCAAATTTTAAATTTTTGCAATAAAAGTTTTTTAAAGTCAAAAAATCATAATCAAATAGGAAGAAATGTATAGAATATTTTTATTTTTTGAAAAAAAAATCCGTTTATACTTTTTTTATTAATTTTTTTAGGCATTCTTTCATACATCAAGAATAGTTTTTATTATGAAAGATCCATACGCTACACTTCATATAAGCAAAGATGCTACTTCTTCTGATATTAAAAAAGCTTATTTTAAGGTTTTTTAATTTCTTTTTATTTTAAAATTTGATTAAAAACACTTTTTAGTTGGCAAAACAGTATCATCCAGATACAAATAAAGAAAAAGGAGCACAGGAGAAATTTCTTGAAATTCAACAAGCATATGAGGTATCCGCTTGAGGTTTTTATTACAATTGCTTTAATTTTGTTTTAGATTTTAAGTGATCCGAAAAAAAGAAGTAAATATGATCAATATGGTGCATCGGCTTTTGATAGCGCAAAATATAGCACTGATAGATCTTCTGGTTTCGAGGATTTTGGAAGTTTTAGTAATATGAAAGGATTCCCGTTTGATGATTTGTTTGGTGCATTTGGTTTTGGGGGAAAATCAGGCACACGTAATAATACAGATGAAATATTAGTAGGTGATGATGTTGAGGTAAATGAGATTTTTTTTGATGTTTTTTAATTTTCTCTATAGGTTCAAACAAGTATTTCGTTTATGGAAGCTGCAAAAGGTGGAAAAAAAACGATCTATATAAATCTTTTGACGACTTGTAAAACATGTTATGGAACTGGTTTAAAATCGGGCCAAAAACGCAATGCATGTCAACGCTGTGGGGGAACAGGTACTAGAGTACATATTATGCATGGAGGATTTCAGGTTGCTAGTACTTGCGAATACTGTAGAGGTGCAGGAATTACTACTTTACCGGGGTCTGAATGCTGGAGTTGTAGCGGTGATGGTGTAGTTAAGGAAAAAAAAGCTATTAATTTGGATATTCCAGCAGGTAATATTTTGAGTGTTATTATGATGAACTTGTTTTATGTTTGAAAAGGAATTGAAGATGGTATGCGTATTCGACTTGCTGGAGAAGGTAATGCTCCTCAAGCGACACTTTCTAAAAGAGAAACTCGGAACGGTGACTTATATGTGCGTATTCGTATTATGTCACATTCATTATTTCGAAGAAAAGGCTCCGATATTCTTTATACAGTAGTAATACCCATGACAACAGCGGCATTAGGTGGTACAATCAAAGTTCCCACTTTGGATGATGATATCGAACTAAAAATCCCCTCTGGAACGACAACTGGTGATGTAATTGTAGTAAATGGGAAGGGTATAGAGCGTTTGCATAGTAATGGTATGAAAGGAGATATAAAATATGACTTTAAAGTGACTATACCGAAGTATGTATATGTTTTTTTCTCAATTAATTTTGACACTTTTAGAATATTGTCGCCTTATGAACGCACGTTGCTTGAGCAACTTGCTATGTCATTAGGAGATTATACAGCAAAGAAAAATACTTCGTAGTAAACAAATATTCTATGTTTCTGCCGATTAAATTGTTTCTAGAACGGAGCAAAAGACAGAATTTGATAAAAAACCTCAAGAGGGTTTTTTTAAAAGGACATTTCGAAGACTACAACATTCGAGTGATTCTTGAAAAATAAAAAATGTATTTAGATACAACAAAATTTTTGATGATGATATCGTTGGAGGATTGGATACCATTTATCAATCTAGTTATTATTTTTATTAATTTATTGATATTAAGTTTGGATATAAAAAGCATGAAATGTTTAAGTAAAAAAAAATAATTTTAGCGGATGACATTTATGACACATCAATTAGTCATCGATTTCATTATTAACTAATCGTTGGCAATATTTTGGATAAATTATTTTGTTATATTATTTCATCATAAAAATATTTTCGAAAAACTTTATCTATCCATATAATTAGTTTTTATGTTTTTTTTTACTTACTGACCCTTATTTTTCACCGTATATAAAAACTGCGCAATCATATCATATTCCTTTACTGGTAATGCATTAAAATGACGCCGTACAGCGTTTGTTAATGCCTCTCCACTAGATAAAAATGTTTTATCATCTGAAAGACCTTTTGTTAGTGTTTGAAGTTTGTATACGTTGCGATATCGTCGAAGAACAACAATAGGAAGCGTGCTGATATCAAAAACCTGTATTGTTAAATATTTTATCAAAAAAAGAACAATTATGTACAGGTGTTGAGGTATTTGTTGTACAGTTTTCCAATCGATCACTAGAAATTCGTTTTTGCCGAGAATTTGGTCGATCTTGTATTTCTGATCGTTGTTCTTGGTCGTTTTGTTTAATTCGTGGTGGCATTTCTGTTCTTAAATTGAATAATAAAGAATAGTAATCCCGTGAAGATAATAATAAATACAGGAACTATCACCAAAAAGATATGTATTATATTGGTTAGATCTTTTTAAAGTAAAGTAGAAATAAGATGAAATAAGTGATATTGATTAGGAGATGTATTATCTAATGTTGTGTGAGTATTAGTTGATTAATAATAGAGTATAATTACAATATAAAACCACAAAGATAATGGAAACACCTTATAGGAAGTAATATTGAGTTTGAAGTAGAGTAATAATAAAAAATTATGTATGAAAAAAGGTTTATTGATAGTAAAGAAAAATAAAGTTGAATTTTGATTTAAAAACGGTTTAATTGAATTTTATAAAATTCAATTACACTGGAGAGTCAGATGGGTGAATTTCTGTGTCAAAAGAAGCGCCCAAAATGGGCAATTGCTGGAATGAATTAATGAAAAAATGAGAAAAAAATATTTAAAATATACTTGATGAATTTGAGTTCGAATACGCGGAATACCTTGAAAAAAAAGAAGTGCTATATATAAAATAAGATTGGTTTTTGATTTTATAATATAAAATACCCCCTAATATAGCTGAACTCCCCCAAATTAATGTTGAAGTAAACCTTTATTTATAAGATAATATAATAATAATAAATAAATAAATACCCGTTTAATGTGATATTTTTTAAGTATTTTTCAGGAGTTTTGTTTGTTTTAAAATGAAATCTGGTCTTTTTTTGAAAATTCTATTTTAATTAAAATATGTTTTAAAAAATCAAAAAAATTAACCGAAATACTATGAAATCCTCTTTTATAAAGATAATTCCTTCTGAATACGAGCAAAAGACTTAATTTCATGGATAAATTACTGAAAAACCTTTTATTTTTTTTTTGGTTTTTCTATAAAAAAAAACTTTAAGATTTCTTATAAATTTCGATATTTAAAAAAATAAAGTTTATATATAAACTTTAAAGATTCTTTCTGTAAACATATGATAATAATTTTATATAAGACATCTTATAAAAGATTAAAAAGATTAAATGAATTTAAAATTGAAGATGAAAGAAAATTAGTATATGAATTTTTGAAAAAAAAAATGATATTTCTTTTGTATATTTTATTGTTGAAGATTTTTTACCAAAAAAAATAGAATGATTATTTGAAAATTTGCTGAAAAATATAGATATTGCTTAAAATTTTACCATATGAATGAATATAAATAAATATAATTTAAAGAATTTGTGTATAATGTTTATTCTTGAATTTTAAATAAAGCAATTAATCCCATATTACCAACTGCAATTAAACAAGTCCCATCATTGTTAATTGAAAGTTGACGAACAACTACAGAATTTTTAGGAACATTTAATATAATATGAGGTTTAATAAGAGTATAAGCATCTTTATATTCAAGATTTTCTGATATTTCCCATATAAATATTTTTGCTTTAACATTTCCAATAGCTAAAAATGTTTGAAAATGATTTCCTGTGCATAATGAACTCCATAAAGAAAAACGCATGTACCATGGATTACAATCTAAAACCATAAATTGTAATAATTTTTGAAGTCCATTACCGAATGAGCTTCTTGTTTCTGACCATTCATGAGTTGTTGGTGCAGATTCTGGGGGAGGAGGTTCCGCATTACTATCAAATCCAAGGATTTTCCAAAGAATAATTTTGCCCTCTTCTGCAGATTTAGAAAAAACAAGATCTCCATAAAATTCAAGACAATCTACATAATTTGTATGAATTGCTGTAGTAGAAAAATGCTAATAATTGTTATTTTCTTTTCCATATATTATCTTTTATTACCGGATATGGTAGAGAAATCATATTATCTTTACTTTTATAAGATATTTTTGAAGCATTTGTTTTTGAAAAAGTGGGAATAGTCCACATTTTTACAGAATGATCCATTCCTCCTGAAAGTATATATTGAGCTGAGTCATGAAACGCCTATAGAAAATAAGATTGATTTTTTGAATAAAAAAGTAATACAATGGTTAAAACACGTTCTTCGTGACCTCCCTCCCCTCCACATAACACTAGTGTAGGCTGGCTAGTGTTTTCCTCAGTAAGAGACCATATGCGGACAGTATGATCAAAAGAGGCGGTTGCAATAATAGAAGGATTTACTGGTGATATTTTAATATCTAGAATTTCCTACTGATTAAATATTTGAATATTAAACATGAAAATATCTTACATTTCCATGGCCTTTTAGTGCCTTGAAAAATTAATATATAATATTATTTGAATATTCAAATATTTTACTTTAGATATTTTACCGGAATATATATCTATAACTTTAATAACACCAGAAGCACCAGCTGTGCACAATAAAGGTTTATTTGCATTCTCATCTATTGTCCATGTGCAACAACATAAATTCTCCTTTTCCTGATTTTATTTTAAATAAAAAATTGAGATTTTTTTTTATATACATTTAAATCATGATATGTAGATAAAATAGATATATGATCACCATCTGTTTTTGCTATAATAATCTTTTATAGATTAAAGAATGTCATTCAATATAAAGGTAATACTGTTCTGTTCCCTGTAACTGCAAAAAGATCTTCATTTTGTGTAGTTTTTTGTGGAAAAAACTTAATATCAAAAAATGAGGAGTTGTTTTTGACCTATTTAAATATTAATATTTATAAAAACAATATAATATTTTACATAAATAGATGATTGAATGTTGAACTGTTTCATTCACCATATATAAATGAAAGTAATTGATTTTTTATTGATTAGATCGTATAATATTATCTTTCTTAAAAGATATATAAGATTAATAATAAAAAAGATATTGAATAAATAAATATATATATATATATATATATATTAATAGTATTTAAAATGATATTTAATCTTTTTTATTTTAAAATATTTTATTTTTTTTTGTATTTTATATAATAAATTTATAAATTCTTTAGAATAGATTTATATTATAAATTTATTTAATTTTAATATAAAAATGAACAAAAAAAAGATATAAATAATATTAAAATATTATTTTAAATATACATTTATCTTTTATTTTATGTAAAAAATTGAATTAAAACTGTTTTTTCTTAAAAAGTACTTTAAAATGTAAAAAAATGTCTTTATACTTATTAAAATATGATTTTTTAAATAATTTTTAAATTTATAAAAAGAATATTTGTTTATTCATATTTTTTGCATTATTTTATTATATTTATTTATTCTAAATCTCAAAATATCTTCATTTATAATCATAATTGTAAAAAAAAAGATATTTTGGACCATATTTTGTATTTCTTTTAAATTTAAATAAATTAAAATTAATATATTAAGAAATTTCAGTATATATATATATATATTCTCTTTTTTATTATATAAATTTTATAAAAAAGTAGATTTTCATGTAAAAATCTACTTTTTTATAAAATTTATCTCTTTTAAATAAGAATTCTTTCAATACTAAGATTCAATTGTATCTTTTATTAATTAATATTTATTTTTTTCCTTTTTATAAAAAGGTTTTCTAACTTTAAAACAACTTCGAGTTTTTAATATAAGTTGACTTGAAGGTTTTAAAGGGTTTTATTAAATATTTCTTAAAAATATTATGAAATCTTTATTTGAAAATGTTCCATATGTTCAGAGGGATGCTTTATTTGAATTATCTAGGCTATATAAAGAGGATAGATTTGATAAAAAAGTAGATTTAGGTATTGGAGTATATAGAGATGATTGTGGAAACCCTTGGGTACTTCCATCAGTTAAAATGGTGTGATTTTTTTATAAAAAATATGTTTTTTAATCAATTTAGGCTGAAATTCAATTATTAGCTGATGAAAATAATAATCATGAATATTTACCTATTGAAGGGTTATCATCATTTGTAGAAATATCAAGAAATTTTGTTTTTGGAAAAGATTCATCTGTGATTCGTAATGGATACGTATTATTCTATTAATTAGCTTTTATTAAGTAATAAATAACATCAAGGTATCATCAATTCAAACAATTTCTGGAACAGGTGCAAATCACATGGGGGCTCTTTTTATGTCATTATTTAATAAAGGTGCTACTTGTTATCTTAGTAGACCTACTTGGAGTATTTGTTTATATTATTATTCATTATTATTTTTAATTTTAAACAGTCAATCATCCTGCTATATGGGCTCGTGTTGGAATTCCTATTGCCGAATATCCTTATTTTGATCAATCAACTTTAGGCATTAATTTTAATGAAATGTTATCTACTTTAAAACAAGCTCCTGAAAAAAGTATTATTCTTCTTCATGTTTCTGCTCATAATCCAACTGGGGTTGATCCAACTCATGAACAATGGGTGGAAATATGCAAAGTTATATCTGTATGTATTTAAATATTTATATATTTTCTAATTTTACAGGAAAAAAAACTATTTCCTTTCTTTGATTTTGCATATCAAGGGTTTGTATCAGGAGATTTGGATGAAGATGCGTGGCCTGTCCGTTATTTTGCAGATTCTGGTTTAGAATTATGCGTATGCCATTCATTTTCCAAGAATTTTGGATTATATAGTCAACGATGTGGTTGTTTTCATTTTGTTACTAAATCAGCTGATGTAGCAAAAAATGTTTCTAGTCAGTTGACTGTAATACAGAGAAGTGAAGTATCGGTATGAAGTTGTATTGTTTATTTTATTTTTTTTGTATAATAATATTTAGTCCCCCCCTTCTTATGGAGCAAAGATTATCTCTTTAATTATAAATAATGAACAACTTACTCAAGAATGGAAACGTAATCTTCAAGAAATGTCAAATAGAATTAAAAAGATGAGAAAATCACTTTATGACTATCTGATAAAACTCGGTACTCCGGGTTCGTGGGAACATATAATAAATCAAGTTACATTTATTTCCTATAATATTTAGCATTAATTTTTTCAGAAAGGAATGTTTTCATATATTGGTTTAAATGAATATCAAATCAAACGCTTAATAAATGAATTTCATATCTATTTACCATTAAATGGAAGAATCTCTATGTCAGGATTAAGGTAAGAATATATTTACTATTAATAAAAAAAACACTTAATAAATTAGATCAAGTAATTTAGAATATGTTGTTAAAGCTTTTGATACTGTTGTTCGAGAATCATAAATCGTTTAATATAATTAAAAATTTTACTTTTTAATATATTTTTTATTGAATGATTTCTTATATCAATTTTTCATAATTCATTTAAAATACTAAATTCTTTAGAAAGAATTCTTTGAAAGCTTTGTTAATCTCTTTTTCTCTTAAATATTTTTTTAAAATATTTCTTAATTATAAGTATATGAGTAAATGATTTATCCTATGAGGCATTCCTTGATGACATTATTGAGTGGTATCATAATTCATAGTATAAAAATTATTATTTTAAATAATAATTATCATAAATATTGGAGAATATTAATATTGATTTTCTTAATGCAAATATTTATAAACATATAATCGTAAAATATTTTTTACTATATAAAAAATATTATTATTTCTCCCAGAGATAAAGTAAAATATCGTTTTCTATAATTTCGCCTGTTGTGTTTACAAGTTTATGTATATTTTTTAGAGATTCTTCTTCAGATAATTTGTTAAAACCTAAAGCATCATAGGAACATTTTGATGCATTATTATGCATTTCAGTAAATTCTAATCTTTTCTTTTCAGCCAATTTTATTATCTTCTCCTCAACAGTTCCTTTTATTATGTATAACCATACATATGTCTAAAATTTAATATTGTGATTTAAAATCATTAATACATTAATACCTGTTTATTTTGACCAATTCTATGGATACGATTTATAGCTTGCAGCTCGATAGTAGTACTAACTAAAGGTTCACCTAAAATAATTAAATAAAATATAAATATAAATCACATTATACATAGAAAAACATTTGTTGCATTTGTCAATGTAAGACCTGAGGATTGTGAACGAGCATGAAGCATAAAAACTTCTATCTAGATTAAAATAAGGTATTTTTATCTAAACTTCATGCATAACATACAGATTGATCATTTTTAAATTCTGCTACCGGATCGTTATATATAGTTCCTTTTTTTTTAGATTTTACAGTAGCTCTATCAAGTCTAGTGAATTTAATTCCGTTATTATTAAAAGCATGCTGCAAAATATCCAGCATTTCTTTCCATTGACTAAAAATGATAGATTTTGAACCATTGGAATTGTTTTTACGTATCCACTATAGATATTATTAATAGTAATTTTAAATAAATGATATATTTACTAATATGTGTTTAACAATCATATCAACTTTGGCTCCATATGATTTTTTTAATTTAGTGTTTTTAATTTCTAAAAACATTTTATCAATTTTTGCATAATTTTCCTTTGAATTTTCCTTATTTAAAAAATAAATATCTGAATTTTTACGTTTATCACTAATTTTGGAATCATTATATGCTATATTATAGTAATCTGTTTCTTTAATTTCAGTCTTAATAATAATTAGAAAGAAAAATATAGAATTTTGCATTTAAGATTACCTTACATGAAGGACATGTTTGATGATTTGAAAGCCATTGTGTCATACATATTTTGCAGAATATATGTCCTAGACATATTAAATTAAGAGAACATTTCTTGGAAAATTTATTACCACAATTTGTTAAAATACCTAAATAGATTAAGTAAATTTGAAGAATATAAATTTACTTACCAAAAACAAATATATTTTGGCATATAACACATGTTTTATCTATTTCAGATGCCTTTTCGGATGTTTTGCGAAGATGTTTTAAATAACGCAAGCGCCCTTGATTTGACAATATAATTGATTCAAGATTTCTTATTTTTTCATCTAATTCTTTCATTTTTTTTGAATAATTCAGAGGTTCAAAAAGAGTTTCATCTAACTCAGCTACATAATCAGAAATAATTTGGAGTTGACGATAATATTCAATTCGTGCATTATGTACATACGTTAAATCCGATATTTCTCTATTGTAATTAATTATTCAGAGAGTTTTATATATTGTGAGTCACCTTTCTAATTTAGAAGTGATTTTTATTTGATTTTTTAGAATTTCTGATATACTATATACTTCAAAATTTAAAATATCTTTTTCTTGGTGTATTTTTTTATTTCTTTCAATTATATTAATATCATTTATCTGTTTTGAACTACGCAAATTGTCTATTATTGATTTTAGGGATAAATTTGGTTTTGGTTGTAATTCTTCCAAAATGGTATCTAATTGAAGTTTTAATTGTGTTTGTTCACCAGAAAGACGAGTTTGAGTTTCTACAACTGTAAGAAAACTTTTTTGTCCAGCTAATAGATTAGTTTAAAATATTAATAAATATATTAATTATACTTATAGTTTCAATTCTTAATGCAATAGCACTACGAAGAACTTCCTAATATTTATCTTAACAAATATTATAAAAAAAAAATATTAAAACCTGATATTGATGTGCATCTTCCATTATATTTAATGATTTGATATACTCCTCTCCATTGATATCTTCCTTATTATGATCTACTAAGTCTGAAAGTGATAATTCAATTATTTTTTGACGCCATTTACTAATTTCATCAGCTTGGTTATTTAATTTTGAAATAATATCTTGTAAAGATTCAAAGATATGATCTGAATGAATATTCCCTATAGGTCTGGAAATATCTAGTTTCGGAATATGCACAAAATCATTATTCCTGTTTTTTTCAGACAGTTTATTCATTAAAAAAATGGCTTTGTTTTCCGTTTCTAATAAAATCTAGTTTTTAAATAAAAATAACCATATACAAGAATATATTACCTCTCTTCGAATTTTTTCGGCCTCTTCGTAATATTTATTTTCTTTTTCTTTGTTTCCAAGCTGATAATAAGCTGTTGCAATAAAGAAAGTAAGTCTATGAGCAAGACTTCTCCAATGTCTTAAATGGCTTTGAATAAATTTTATTAAAGTTTTCTTCTCTTCAATGTTATGATAATTAAAAATTGTCTCTTCATTTATCATATGAGTAAAATTTTTAATATTATTTTTTGAATTTGTTAAATTATATTGCTTTATTTTCTCTATTTCCTGTTCTAAAGAATGTATTTTATTTTGGGTAATTTCTAATATAGGATGCCAAATATCTAATGCTTTTTGTGATTCTTTTTTGCCTTCGTAAAGTCGTCCAATAGTGAATTTTGATGTATAAAGCGATCTTTCATCATTATCGATAGTATCATCAAATTTTTTCAACATTACATCCAAAGCTATTTAATTTTAACATAAACTTATAAATCAATACTTAAATACCCTCAGATAACATCATCAGTTGACCACCTAGATTCATTTTGTTAATAGTTCCAACTTGCATATGACAACATGTTTGTCTTAATCTTAATAACCATTGTTTCATTTTATCCTTAAAATCATCAAAATTCCAATTCATACTTAAAGGATTTTTTTGATGATCAAGACCAATTTCTTCTAAAGCTTGCTTCAATAAAAAAGAATAATTATGTTCTTCGACTGGGGTAAAATCCAACAATAAGATTACCTTTTCCTGTTTAGGAAGTGCTACTTCATTTTCTATGTATTTTTTGGTGTGGCGACACGTTATTGAATTAAACAAAGATATAAAAGAAGATGTATTTCTCGGATCATCAATAAGACGCTTCCATATCTTATTGTAATTAAAAGGATAAAGACGTAAAAATACTAAAAGCCCATATAAATCAGAAAGAGAATTACGCACTGGAGTCCCAGTAATACACCATGCATGTACTCTAGGGATACATAGAGCAGTAACTGTAAAAATTAACATAAAATAAAAATATGATAACTATATTACGAGAAGCATTTGATACACCTGCTTCAATCATTTGCGCCTCATCAAGACATATTCTCCAAAACTGTATTTGTACTAGTGGTGAAAGTCTAGGAATATACTTCTTATTATGTCTTAATGATCTTTCCGGCATTGATTTTGTATGATATACTTCAAAACTAATAACCAGATATATGTATATAGATAAACAATGAAAAACAGTTTACCTTAATATATTATAACTAGTAATAATTACATCATACTCTATTAAGTCTTCAATAGATAGTTCTGATGAAAAATTTTTCACCCCAAAATAATGTAGAATTTTTAGATGAGGAGCGAATTTTGAAAATTCAGATATCCACTGGTGCAAAATTGAAGATGGTGTAATGATTAATGTGGTTTTTGATGCAATAACATAGCTTTCAGTATACGGATCAAAGATTTTACCATTAGATATTTCCTTTCTTTTATTTCTATAAATGATTAAGATTATGTTTGTTTTATATATTAAAATTTTTACTCCAAAATTAAAGCAATTACTTCCACTGTTTTCCCAAGACCCATTTCCTGAAAATATTCAGATATTTTATAATAAATATCGATAATACTTCAGCAAGAATTCCACCACTAACATCCTTAAATGTATTTTTAATGTCAGTGATTTTAGAACAAATTATTCCATAAATTTTATTATAATAAATCTGTTTCCCATCCGCATCTACAGAAACTTCCCATGTAGGAGGAATATAGTTTTCGGAAAAACTTGATGCATTAGATATACAATTCTCCCTTTGAAGCATCCAATAAACTGCTTTTTTCTGAAACGGTAACAAATTTGTATTTATCTGATCAAAAGAAATATAAGCTGATGTTTCTAATTCAGGTACACCATGAATATTATCATAAAAAAGTGCTGGGCCAATAGGACTTTGGAAACTTGATGTACATGGAAATGCGTAATGCATAAGTTCTGAAACCAGACTTTTATTATATGTTGTACGTTTTTCAAAGATTTTTAAATTCTCAATAGAAAAATTATCTTCATATCTCATAGATATGGATAATTTTATGAGGAAATGCCATTTATTTTCTGAATGTATAAATTGTAATGTTTCACATGTTTGAAAGTAATGTTTAATTAATTTTCCGTAAACAGGTTCATTTTGAGATGACTTTATTGACGAAATTAGATTATAAACCGGCATAAGTGTTTCTAAACTCTTTTCAGAGCAAATATAAACTGCAAGGGTAGTGTTTGATTCATAATCTATTAAATATAACAGTGACTCATCTAAGGTAAAAAGAATGCGCGATTTAACTGATTCTAATGAATTTCCAAATTTTTTAATAAAATTTTTCCATGATTCATCATTAGAAATTTCTAATTTTATTTTGAACCGTATAAGAACAGCTTTTTCGTGAGTATCAAGTCGTTGCTTTTTCCATGGTAATTGATGTATATTTTCTCTTTTAATGATATTTTCTAAAATGGCATCTATATTAATAAAATTTTGTTGATCAGACGAGATGATAAACATATATATGTCTGAATTAATGTTTTTTTCTGAAATTCTATTAAATCTTAAAATTCCTTAAAAATGTATATTTTTAAATGATTAAGCCACCATTCACAATAATAACAGCCATAAATATGTTTATAAACTTTTAATATTTATGATATCTACTTCATATTTGATATTTTATAAGCAAAATTTCTAAATTTTTTAATTTCTTTAATTTTGTTTTTTTTATCCGTTTAAAAAGTAAAAAAAAAAAATCTTTTAAAATATACCCCTTTCTAGCTCCAGTTCTTTATAAATTTTTGTTATTTTATCCTCTTTTTAATTAAAATTCTTTCTTTTAAAAAGGCGGGTTGTTAATTATAAAAATATACGTTGACGGCTTCTACCGTTAACTAACCTTTAAAAAAGTCAAAATCTTCAATTTTTTAAAAAATAGAGAATTAATAAGATAAAACCTTTTAAATATGAGAAAAATGACGAGGAATACTCTCTCAGCAGGTGATTTGTTTTTATTTATTATTGTTAAAGATAAATAATGATAAATAGAATGTAATACAGAACCTGTAAAAGGTGAAAGTCGAATTCGACGAGCATTAATATCTATGAATGGATTAATTAGTACACCATTACAAGAGATTAAAACGGTTTATGATATATTATTGAAGGCGGTTAAAGATTATGGGTCAAAAAGAGCATTAGGATCTCGTAAAATTCTTCAACTTCATGTTGAAGAAAAAATGCTTGTAAGAATGGTTAACGGAAAAGAGAAAAAAGTAAAAAAGGATTGGACTTATTATGAATTAAGCGATTATGAATATATCAATTTTAAAGAATTGAGTGAAAAGACACATATTTTAGGATCTGGATTTCGCGCACTGGGACTTTCGAAAAATGATCGGGTGGCTATTTATGCAGCTACTAGGTATGATTTTTATTTATATATATATAATATTTTTAATTTTTTAGTGCCGCATGGTTAATTACGGCATTTTGTATGTATTTTTCATATTGTTATTAACTAATTCTTTAAAAGCATGTATTACTCAATCATTAACTATTGTTGCGGTTTATGATACTCTTAAAGAAGGTTTTGTGTTTTCTTTCATTGAAACTGAAGTTAAAGCTGTTTTTTCTGATGCAAATCTTCTTTCAAATTTTATTAATTATATTGAAAATATTCCTTCATTAAAAATTATAATATATTATGGAGAACCGGAAAAAGAAACTATTGATTGTATCGCGAAGAAAGTTGAGGGCATAAAAATTATTTCTTATGAAGAATTGATATCTCTTGGTAAGGAGAATCCTGTAGATCCAGTTCCTCCTTCTCCAGATGATCTTTTATGTATCATGTATACCTCGGGTTCGACCAATATTCCTAAAGGAGTTACTATAACTCATAAAAATGTTGTTGCTGCAGGTTTTTATATGTTTGTTTTATAAATTTTGTATTAAAAATGGTAAAGTTTCAGGAATAGTTTACGGAATTGGATCATATATAAAAGAGGATTTTACAGTGTTATCTTATTTGCCTCTTGCGCATATTTATGAATTCGTTTTTGAGATGTTTTGCATTTATTACGGCATTACTATTGGTTATGGTAGTATAAAAACTTTAAGTGATATTAGTTGTCGAAATTGCAAAGGTGATATCCAGACATTTAAGCCTTCGATAATGACTGGGTATACTTAAACTGTTTTAAGAATATTTTTATTTATTTAAATCAGTGTACCGGCAGTTTGGGAAAATGTACGGAAAGTCATAATTCAGAAATTGAATTCTATTTCTAAATTTAAGCGATGTATTTTTTGGTTTGCATATAATATAAAGTCTCGTTTCTTGCAATATCCTTTTCCGGGTCTTGGCATTTTAGATGCTCTTGTATTTAAATCTATACGTGTTTTTATGGGTGGGAATATTCGAGTTATTTTTAATGGAGGTGCTTCTATTTCACCAGATACTCAGAAGTTTTTGAGTACGGTTATATGTCCTATGCTTACTGGTTATGGTCTTACTGAGACTTGCGCGTATGTTTATATAAATTATGTTTATAAGTTATTTTATAGCTATATAGAACTTGTACAATTATGTCTCCAGGACATTTTTCATTAGGAAATGTTGGTCATGTTTCGCCTGCTATCGAAATTAAACTTGTTGATGTTCCTGATGCAGGATATTTTACAAGTTCCATACCACAACAAGGAGAAATATGGCTTCGTGGCGATTCTATATCTCAGGGGTATTATAATAGGGACGAGGAGAATAAAGAGGCGTATGATGATGATTTTTGGTTTAAAACAGGGGATATTGGTGAATGGACTAAAAACGGGGAACTTAAGATAATTGATCGAAAAAAGAATTTAGTAAAAACACAGAATGGGGAATATATTGCACTTGAAAAAGTATATTGGTATTCTTTTAGTTTGAATCGTTGCACTAATGTGAATAAGTTGGAGTCTGTATATCGCTCCTGTAATATAATCAGCAATATTTGTGTTTATGCGGATCCCAATCGTGTTAGACCTGTAGCTATTGTAGTTCCTTCTGAGGTCTATCTTAAAAAGTATCTTGACAGTAAAGGTGTATTATTTGAGGATGATGATTTGGCGGTGCTTTGTCGAAAAGAAGAGGTTCGATCATTAATATTAAATGAATTATCAAAATTAGCAAAGCAAAATAATTTCGCTAAAATTGAGGTGTTACAAAATATAATTCTTACTCATGAAGAATTTACGATTCAAAATGTATGTATTTCTATGTTTTTTTTTATAATTTGAATATTAATTTTTTAGGGCTTATTAACAGCAGCACAAAAGTTTCAAAGAAAGAAAATTTTTGCTAAATATGAGAAAGAAATTATTTCAGCTTATGAAATTTCTTAATTTTTTTTTTTTTATATTTTTTATAATTTTAATCTTTAACAACTGATTTTTAATTTCAGAAATTTAATCATATTCTATTTACTCGGTTAACAAAATATTATTTTTATAGAAATATTTAAACTTTAACTCAAATGAAATATTTTTAAAAAATATCATTTTGATTGATTTAAAGTCCTATTTTTTATTATTTTTATAATTAATTAAAACTGTATGTTATTTAAAAAAACATATATCAAATTAAATTGAAATTATATGATTTTGCAACATATTCATATTCATTTTTATTAAAAATAATATTTATGAATTTTTATATAATAAAATGGTCTATTTTTTAAGATCAACGATATTGACATTTTTTAACCTTTAAAAATTAAAAAAAAATAGATAAGTCTAAATAAGGATATTTTAAGGTGAAATTGGAGAGTTCTATGACGACATCTTGTTTATCGGTGTAAGTTATTATAGGTTTGTTTTTTTCTGGGGCAAAAACGGCTTATATTTACTTTAGAATTCAATCAAAGCCTTTAGATTGGGCAGATGATGAATATACTGGTATTATAGATATTTCAAAGGATTTTTAATAAGGTTATAATAATATTTAGAATCAATTGTAACGTCAAATACTGCTGAAGAATCTGCGGAAATTAAGACAGTTGTTGAATATTATGTTGAAGATGGAAAAAAATATAAAATTACTCGAAAAATTAAAACGATTGTTGTTAAAGAAGAAGATAACCCTTTAATTGAAGATCGTAGACATTGGAAAAAGTTTGGTGCTGAAAAGGATCGTGGTCCAGGGCCGGATCCTAGTACTACAAGTATTGGTGAAAATATATTTCTTAAATTTCAAGTGGGATGGTCGAAAGTTTGTTTAATTCCTTTATATTATTTAAATTAATTTCTTAGAATTTTTCTAAGAGTTTTGAGGACGAACAGTCAGCTAATAAAACATTAAAAGATGGTGTTAAAGATAAAAAAGTAGCATGTCGTCTTTGTAAAGGCGATCATTTTACTGCACGCTGTCCTTATAAAGATACACTTCAGCCTTTTGATGAGGTGAATAATACCGTGAATGTGGGTACTTCGAATGGAGTCATGGGTTCTCCTGAGCTTGCTACGGAATCAACTGGACGATATATTGTTCCTCATTTAAGAGCGAAAAAGACGGGTACTGGTGATGCTATGTTTCGACGTGATAGAGATGAATACTTTACCGTTAGAGTTACAAATGTTTCTGAAGATGCTCATGAAGAAGATATTCGTGAGCTCTTTGAAAGATTTGGTAGGATTTCTCGACTTTATTTAGCTAAAGATAAAGAAACAGGACGGGGGAAGGGCTTTGCATTTATTAGTTATTGTGATAGAATGGATGCTGCAAGAGCTATTGAAAAAATGGATAAATACGGATATGATAATTTAATTATGAGGGTTTGTTTAATTCAATTTTATAATTTTATAATTTTATTTAATCTTAATGTTAGTGTGAATTTTCAAAACCTAGAGAATGATTTTATCTATTTAATATAATTTATTTTATTGAGTTTTACTTCTTTAGTTCATATAATGTATAATTACACGTTTGATATTTTAGATGAATTCTTGTGGTATGATTTTAAAAATACAAATGATTTTATTATTTTTTAATTATTAAATCAATGTTTTTGTCTTAAATTATTGGTATTTAAAAATAGTTTTTAGAGAATTTTAATTTTGATCATTGTAAAGATATAAATTTTCCTTAAATACATTTATTTTACTAAAATTATAGTCTATCAAATATATTGTTTCAATGAAATGAAAAAATAATTAAAAGGTTCTTAAAAGTACTTAAAAATATTCAAAATATAGGTTTATATAAAATTAATAAATGAGATGTTTTAAATATATTCTTATACAAAAAAAATAAATAAAATACTCAAAATTAGGATAGACCATCGAAAAGAGGACTTAATTGTGGGCCAAGGCCAAGACCGCATTGTTCTTTTCCAATCTCGTTTTCATCTTCTTCAAATAATTCAATGCTATTTTTCAAATTATTTCTATATTTTTGTTTCCGTAATTTCTTTTTTTTACGAGTAATAGTGGTTCCTAAGATTGGGACATTGCTTTTTTGTCGCCTTGATTTATTCGTTAATACATACCATTCGCCTTTCACAAGTTCTTCACGTGTATCTGTAAATCTTTGTTGATGACGACGAAATGTCCCTATAGGAATTTTATCCCAGCGACAAAAATCAGATAAATAATTTTTAGTAATAGATGAAGATGATGAATCTGAAGATGAAAGCTGAACAAATGCAGATGTGTCTAATATATCATCCAAACTCGGAATAGATGATGGTGAAAGGCTTGTTGAAGTTGGCGAGAAGATGGTACAGGATGACATTATTGGATTAATTACATTAGTCCCAGTGCCATCGATGATACCCATTGGTCTTTTTAAGTCACGAGCCCAAGTCCCCAATAGGGGCGGTTTATTTAATGTGTTAGAAATAGTGGTTCCAGAGTTTGTAGATGAGGTTATAGGAATAGAATTTGAGCTTGAATTTTCCTTTTCAGTTAATTTAGATGCTACGGTGTCATGAGAAACTACGATATGATTAGAATTTTCGACAAAACATGAATTTTCTTTTTCTGTATTATCATTAATTATTTTTAAGTCTGTGTCTTTTTTTTGGTTAATTTTTTTTATTATAAAGCTTTGATCTTCATCTGTTGTATTGCCTTTTTCACCTGACATATCAGAATCATTTCCAAAAAAGAATCCATTAGAAAGATCTGTTACATCATTTGTTTCAGAGACAAATGATGAACTACAGTAGCTCCATATATCATCTGATGAGCTATATTCCTTGTATGTTTGTCTTTTAAATAATGGAATATAAGGATTTTCATCTTGCAAATCCTCGGTCCAAAATAAATCTTCGTGATTATATGGTGAAACTTCTGTTTTTTTAGAGAAGGTATTAAACATTTGAGGGCTTTTTTCTTCAATAATAATAGTATGTATTTTTTCATTCTCAATTTCTGATTCATCCCAGTCTAAAGTATTTTCCCCATTTGTTTCACTTGACTTTTTTAAAGGAGATGATGAGTGATCCTTATCAAAATGAAATATCCCTTCATCATTATCGCAAAGATCTGAATCTGAGAATAATTCGTTATCATGAAAGTTTTCTTTAAGAATTTTTGACAAATAAGTATTTTCTTTTTCTTTAGAAGTAGAAGTTATGCTATTTCCATCCATGGAGCTATGAAATGATGCAATAGATGATGATAATAAATGTGTTTTTTGATTTTTTTTGTTAAAAGGAAAATCATTATAAAAAGTAACTTCTTGAGAAACACCACATGAAGTATCAATGAAACAAACAGGAGGATTCGATAGTGATAATTCATCAGAAATGGATAAATGATTATCTTTATGATTTTTATGATCAAATATTGATGAAATTTTATCATTAGTGTTTTTTGTTTTTTCAACATTTTTTTCTGAAAAATTTTTATAATGATGTAAATTTTCTGAATCATTTTGAAACATTTTTCCATTATCCTCATTATTAGAATGATTGATTGATAAAATCATATCTTTTAATGTAAATGAAGAAATGGTTTCAGATGGTAATTCTTTTGAACGTTGATTAAATTGTATCGTTAATAATGCCGGTTTTAATGAATCTCCCGTATTAGAGAGCTTAGAATCTCCTTCTAAAGCATGCAAATTCTCTTTTTTTCTCATTTTTATATACTTTTCATTAATATAAATGATAACTTTGTTTAAAGTCGAAAAAAAAACTATTTTAAAGAGTTCAAAAAAAAAAAAAAGAACTACTAATATTTAATTAATTTTCTTTATATTTTCCCTATTATTTCTTATCATTTTTCCTTTTATTCCTTATAAAATTCACATTTTTACATTTTGAACGTTTATTATAAGACTTGTGCGGAGATGCCGATGTGTAACCTTAGTTTATTAACGTTTAGAAAATTTAAAAGTCTATATAAATCTACTGATTTTAAAAAATAGAGCTTAGAATGAATAATAACCCTATGAAATCTAAGGAACATAGTGATTCATATAACTATAATGTAGGAAAAGTGCCATATACTTTTTCAGCGGGTGAAAAACAAGAACCTATAGAGTTTTCAGAAAAGTTTAAAATAGAAAAGAAATGGAAAGATGTAAGAAGAATTTGGATAATTTTTTAAAGATTATTAATATTATTTTGATTAAGGTTTGGGCGGCTATTTTATTTTTTATAAGTTTTTCTGGGTTTATTTATATTTCAGGGATTACAATTACTGCGTATCTTAAATCAGGTATATTAAATAAGATTTTAAAAAAAAATTAATGATTTTATATTAGATCATTTTAAAAATCATAAATTTCTAAAAGCTTCTGATACATTTACATTAAATATGTAAGTATTATATATATATTATATTTTTGATAAAATATGGGTTTAAACAATTTTTTCTTATATTAGGAATACTATTTTTCTTTTTTCTTTTATGATTGGATCTGCTTCATTACTTTCTTATTTATACTTTTTATTTGCTCGAATCTATACAAAACAATTTATTTGGATGACTGGAATTTTCAATATTGTACTTTTATCAAAATTTATTTTGATAATATTAATTTTATAAAGGCGTTAAGTGTTGCTATTAGTGTTTATTACTTGATTCGAGGGTTATATATGATTTCAATATGTATGTTGAATATGTTATACGATGATAGAATTTTAAATTTTTCACTTAGTATTCTTGATATTTACAGCTTTTTATGCGTATTGCTTTTATAGTTGGAGATCGCGTATTCCTTTGGCGACTTCGTATTTACAATTTACTATGGATGTTTCAAAACGTCATTCTAGTGTTTATTTTGTTAGTTTCTGTGGAGTAGTTGTTTCTATAGGCTTTTTTGCATGGTAGTTTTAAATTATTACTTATTAGTGTTTAATTTTCACCAAGGTTCTTTATTGTTTTTCTAGCTTCTTTTGTTAAGTTTTCGGATTTTGATGCTAATGGACAAAAGAAACCTGAATGTCTTAAAGATGGAAGGAATTGCGGTTCTGTATATTTGGTGCCTGTTTTGTTTTTTCTTTGTGCGTTATAGTTTGTTTTTATACATGATTTTGACATATTTTAGTTTTTAATGCTTATTGGATTACTGAAGTGATTAAAAATATCATTCATTCTACTATTTGCGGTGTGTATGGGTCTTATTATTATGGATTTAATACACCCGAGGGGATCCCAAAACATGCAACGATATCTTCTTTTAGACGTATTACAACATATTCTTTTGGAAGTATTTGTTTTGGATCTTTACTGGCTTCTATCATTCAAATATTAAGAGATATATTCAGATCAATTGTTCAAGATAGATCTTCTTCTGGCGATATTTTGGGGACAATAATTTCATGTTTTGCTTCATGTATCGTTACTTTATTAGATTGGTTAATCCAGTATTTTAATCATTATTGTATGTTTTTACGTAAATTTTGGTTATATTAAATATTTTTAGGTTATGCACATATTGCTCTTTATGGCAAAAAGTATTTACAAGCAGCTAAAGAGTATGTTTTTTTTTGTTAAAGTTTGTATATTAATTTTCTAGTACGTGGATGATGTTTAAACGTAACGGAATTGATGCTTTAATTAATGATTGTTTGATCGATAATGTTTTATCTTTGTAAGTTTTTTCTTTTTTTTTTAAACTTTTATAATGTTTTAAAAGTGGTTCTCTTTTTATTTCTTGTATTTCGGCATTTTTATGTTTTCTTTATGTGAGATTTACGGAACCTCAATATAATAGTTTTGGTTCTTATACTATAATGATTATAATTGTTTCTTTCTTCATTAGTTTTCAAATATGTAATACTGTGATAATTGCAATTCGATCTGGTGTTGCTACACTTTTTGTAGGAGTTTCTGAAGATAGGGAAGTTCTTCGCAGGAATTTTCCTGCACTGTATAGTCAAATGTTTGGTTTTGTTTAGTTCTTTATTATGTATATATTTATCTTTTTATAAATTTAATCATTTTCTGTTTTTATTTTAAGGGTTTAATAAATCAATCATTTTATTATTTAAAGATAAGAAATGAAGGTTAAAAAATGGGTTGAATATAAGAAAAATAAGGAAATTAATAAGAGGAATATTATTTTTAATAATTTATCTTTTTTATTAACTTTAAAGCGAAAAGATTTAAAACAAGTATTTTCAAGTCATAATAATTTAAATAAAAATATAAAGCAAAAAAACCTATACAGTTTATTTTTTTCAAATAAATCTTCTTCCAATTGTATGGAATTAGTTAAAGTTGATCAAAGGAATCATTTATACTCATTAAAACCATCATTTAAACATTATAATTATTCTTTTAAATTATGGTTAAGATTTCACATGTTTGATATAATGAAATGGTTTGCTTATATCTGGACATTATTTGTAATTACATTTGCTTTATATCAGCTTAATAGGATACTTAATATGATTGAAATGGGAATAAATATCTGGTCCAGTATAATACATTCATGTATACGTTTTGGATTATGGATTTATAATAAAAATTTATTTTAATTGTAATTATTTTGCTATATTTACAAAAATTGATATATTTGGAAGAATAATATTTTTATTCCTCAATAATATCTTTGCGAGTTTTTTCCATAGAAATAATACTTAAACATTGATAATCACCGGCATAATTTGCTTTCCATAATCTTATTCTTCCATCATCGCCTGCACTTGATAATATGGTGCCAGTAATATTAAAACTCACTTTCCATACTTGAGCCATATGATCATCAAAATCTCCAATTAATTCTATCATATACCCTTTTTTCTTTTCAGTAGATTGTAAATTGTGTAAAGTGTTCCCATTAGATGGATAATTTGATATATTTGTAAGTTTAAAAATTCTTACATGTCCGTCTTTGCATGCTGTTGCAATAATATGATATGATCTTCCCATATTTGCTCCCCATGTAACATCACGAACTAAATCTGTATGTCCATCTAGTGATTCCTCTGCTTTCCATTTGTTGCTTGAATTTTTCCTGTAAATATTGACTGTGTTCATTGCACCAATTAGCAATTGTTGGTCATCCCAATGTGATGGACACCATGTTAAACAAAAAGAACTTTCAATATCTCGTGGAGGAGGGTTTGGCAATAATAAAATATCATCTATTAGTGTCCATTGCGATAGATCGTTAGGGAAAGGCGCTTCATAAATACGAACAACAGCGTCTGCAGATACAGATGCTAATTTAAGTCCATAATGAATAGGTGCAAACCATATATCTAGTACAGCACCCCGTGAATCCATAAGACGTGCTTTTTCAATCCATCGCTTTCCAGAATTTCTATCTTCTATTCATCTAATTAAAATTATTCAAAGAAAAGTCAGATCTAATGAAACCATCTTCTTGTTCTTCAAAAATTCTTATAGTTCGATCCACAGAACATATGGCTATAACTTGACCCACTATTAATAGTATCAGCACCCATATCTCCATAAAATATTATTGCCTTGTGGATTTGCCCATATTACTTTAAGAATTGGTGCATCCGTACATTTCCATGAATCATTTTCTAACCATTCTCCTGTTTCCTCATTATAATCAAAGATTTTCACCTGTAAATCCGATGAACATGTAGCTAATCTTTTACCGTAATAATCTATATTATATTAGCTATATATTTAAAGAATATTTATATAAATATTCTTTAAATACCATAAGTAACATCATGAATAAGATCTTTATGAGTTGTTTTAATCGTTTTCCATTCCATGAAGCGTTTTTTTTCCGGAAAAAAAAGGATAATATGTTATTTCTTTCTGTTAATATGTTTTTATATCTTTTTTATGATGAAAAATACTCTTTTTTATGTACAAAATCTTTTTTTTTCTTTCTTAAAAAAATCTTAGATTCGTTCAAGTGATAGCGATAAAAACATTTTTAAACTGTAAAAAAAAAACTGCAAATTATTCATTATTAGAGTATATTTTAGATCATTTTTATTAAATATTTACTAAATTATTTATTCTAGATTTATATGGGATGGTTTCAGAAATTTTTTTTTTGTATAATTTGTGGATTGATCATTATTTATATGATAAATAATCATGAACATCCATTGATTGTTTCTCTTGAATTTTCTATTATTTCTGGGTTAATTACATTTAAAATGATTCCAAGTCTTTGTACTTTTTTTATTAAAGCAGGATTTTATGGAAAAGATTTAAATAAACCTGGAAAACCTTTGCGGTAGAAAATAAGTTAAAAATATTTATTAATTTATTATATTAGACCAGAAGCAATGGGAGTTGTTTGTTCAATTGTTTATATTTTTTCTATGTTTTTATTTATTCCATTTTCATTTTACAAATACTTTGTTATGACATCAGGAGGTGGTAATAGAGATACGTATCGAATAGTAAAAGAAGATGAAACATTTCGATTATTTCCTCATAACAAGGTGAATATGAAGGAATTTTATATTTTTTTATATTTAGTATTAGTTGGGAGAATATCTTTCCGCTATATTATCTCTTCAAAGTATGGTTCTTTTAGGAATTGCTGACGATCTTTTTGATATACGTTGGAGATATAAGCTTTTTATGCCTGCATTATCTGCTATTCCGATTCTTGTTGTGTATTATGTTGATTTTAATGTAACATATGTTATAGTTCCTACATTTTTGCGACCATTTCTTGGAAATATTATTCAAATAGGTATATATAAGATTGTTATTGATATTTTTCTTAAAAATTCAATAAGGGTGGTTGTATTATGTTTATATGGCCTCATTATCTATTTTTTGTCCTAATAGTATAAATATAATTGCGGGAATAAATGGGGTAGAAGTAGGCCAGTCTATTATAATTTCACTCTGCATTGTAATTAATGATCTTTTGTATATTTTTCGGTCACCAAATCCTGCTGTTGACTCACATTTATTTTCACTTTATTTTTTATTACCTTTTATAGGTACTTCATTAGCTTTATTATATTATAATTGGTTGAATCATTCTTGCTTGTCAATATAATTAATTATTTTTAGGTTTCCTGCGTCTGTTTTTGTCGGTGATACATATTGTTATTTTTCAGGGATGATATTCGTAGTTGTTGGCATTATGGGACATTTTTCAAAGACGATACTTCTTTTCTTTATTCCACAAATATTCAATTTTATTTTGTCTTTGCCTCAATTATTCGGAATTGTTGAATGTCCAAGACATAGAATGCCTAAGTAATTATTTTTATATTATTATATACTATGTTATTTTGACTTTAATATAGACTTAATGTATCAACTGGTTTTTTAGAGCCCTCAATAATAATGTTTTTGCAGAAACCATCTTTATTATCTAGAATAATTCTTAGAATATTAGCAAAACTGGGTTTTGTACGGCTGAAAATACATCCAGATACTAAAGAAATTCAGGGAACGACAAATCTTACAATTATTAATTTTCTTTTGGTAATATTAGGGCCTAAGAGAGAAGACATATTAACAATAATAATTATGGGAATTCAGGCTGTAATGGGCCTTGCAGGGTTATTTATAAGACATAAGATGGCAAAATTAATCTATCTTGAGGACAATTATTAATAAGAAAAATCATAATATACTTGCACTAGTTATCCGATTTTGAATATTGTCTAGTCAAATATAGTCTCCTTAATAATATTTCTTAATTATTTATAGATTTCCAGAATTCATTTCTTTCCTTTAAAATATCGTCTACCCATTGTAAAACAAAAGGAGTTTTAATCTTTTGGATAACGTTTAAAAATTGTTGTAGATTTCTTTTAGTTTTTTTCTCATATTCAATGGTTTGTACCAATAATTCAAATTTATCGATGTCTTTAATCAATGATGCTTCTGGAGTTTTTCCTTCTTGATATTCAAGGAATAAATTCAACATTTCTTTAGCAGCTATTGACTGTGTTTTTGGTAGGATTTTAGATGTTATTGTAATCATGGCGTTTAATTCTCGCTTATGTTTTTCCTCTAAAAAAGTTAAAAATGAATATTTATGAATTAGTAAATGCCTGGTGATATTTTATCAAATGGTGTAATATCTCCAACAAGGGATTCTGCCATATCATGTATAAGTGCCATTTTTATACATCTATTTATTTACTTTTTCAAATAAAAAAAAAAGTAATGAAAAACTTACTTATCACGATTAATAGAAGAAATTGTACATAACATTGAAATAATAGACACTCTATAGATATGACTGGCCTTTTAATATTAGATAGGTTATGATTAATGTAATATAATTATAATACAATAGATTCTATTTTTATTAAATATATATAAAAATGAATATTATTAAAAACCTGGATTTTCTATTTTAAATTTTAACCATCCTGTTCTTGGAGTTGTTTTAAGATTCTCTAAAATATGAAGAAAAGGGAGAATAGATGTTGATTTGTGCATTTTTTTTTTAAAAAGTGTATGTTTTATATAATTTATAGTTAAATTTGATTTTTTGTTGAATGGTTTGAGAGAAATTAACATATTTTAGAAAAATTATATATTATTTAATGTTTAATTTACGTTTTATAAATTATTATTGTATAATATTTATAAATTTTTATTTATCTGTTTATTTTTCTTTATAATAAAATGTATTGGAAAGTTAAAAATAACATAAAATAGGAAATATTCCAGTGATAAAATATTTTAAAAATTATGTATGTTTTTTTTAAATTGAATGATTTAATGTTTGTTATTGGATATGTTTTTTATAAAGTTTCTGATATATAATAATTCTTTTTAAAAATGTTTGGAGATTGAAATATTTAAATGAAATATATTGTATTATAAGACTTATAAATTATATTAAAAATTAAAATTCAAAAATTCATGAAAACAGAATATTTACAATAAAAAAATATGTTTTTTTATATAATTTTATTTACAGTATTTTGTTTATGAAAAATAAAATATATTTAGATTTTAATAAATTGAATATTTTTACATATAAATAAATTCAAAAAAATGTTTAAATTCTAATTTGTATTTATAATTATATATATATATATATATAAGGTAGAAAATATAAACTCCTTTTTATAAAAATGTCATTTTATTAATAATATTTGTTTTTAAATAAGTTAAAAATAATTTATCGTATTAACTTTTTTTCCGAAAAAAAAATGAAAATCAAAAATTAATTTTTAAAATCTTTATATATATATATATATCATTGTTAATAATAAAATATGTTAAATAGAATGTTAAATATGATGAAAATCTGTTTTTATATTTTTTATTAATTTATATCTTCATGTTTCGTCGTTGCCCGGGTAACCGAGAAGAAAACCGGGCCTGGAAAAAATGTTTCGTTTAGAAAATCTTAAATAAATTCTTTAAAGGATATTTAATTGTGTATTCGTTGTTCTTTGGGGTGCAATAAAGGGAAATTTTGTGCATTGAATTTATCAATTGAATATTTTAACGTTAATGCCGTATTTTTAAAAAAAAAGCGGCAACAAGAGGATAATTTATGTTTTTTTTTTTAAATAGGCATGACAGAGTCATTTCAAACTGTTTCTTATCAAGAAACGGGAACACAGCCTATAAGATATGATTTAGATGCTGGAATTATTCGATGTATATGCGGTCTTGAAGAAGATGATGGATTTACAATTCAAGTAAAAATAATTTTAATGCATATAATAAGGAAAAAGTTAATATAATCATTAGTGCGAGCGATGTTATGTTTGGCAACATGCTGTATGCGTTGGTATTGATCAGTTGCATGTGCCGGATGAATACCTTTGTGATCTTTGTTTGCCGAGACCATTAGATGTTAAAAAAGCTATTGAAAAGCAGCGACGACGTAAAGAACAAGAATCAATGCATGCTTCTACGAATCATTCTAGTGTTAAACGCCGTCGACAATTGTCATATGGGCCAGTAAAATCAAAAATAAATTTAACGTCAATTAAAGAGAAATCCTGTAATTCTATGATAAAACATGAAAATAATAGAAAATCTCGATCAAATCATCGCTTTATTTTCTCTAAAGAATTAGAAAATCAACTTCAAACGATGGAAGTAATTAAAGATTCGGACTTAAATATTAATCCGTGTTATAATTCGGAATATTCAACAATTGAGCATAATTTGGTAACATCAGTTGAGGCAAAGGTATATATTTCGCTATTATTGCAAGATAGATCACGAATGTTAATCATTTCGAATGATTGTTTTTCATCGAAATATTTGCCTGCAACATCAATTCGCTCTGTTTTACGTAATGATTTTCCTTCAATGTTACGTTTTTCATTATATGCTGATCAATTCATACCTTCTTCAAAAATTATTAAGGAGTTTAAAGGAGAAATATATTTACAAGATGAATATAAAATTGATTCTGTTAATCAATATTCATTTCTTCTTGCTCCTAAACCTTTTGTTTATTTTATTTCGGATTCAAAGCTTTGTATTGATACTAGAAGATATGGGACGGATTCAAGATTTATTCGTAGAAGTTGTAAACCTAATGCTAAATTGATTACTGCTGCTTCAGATGATGATCCTCATATTCATATAGTACTTTTTTCTTTAACTGAAATACATCCTGGATTAGAAATTACTATTGATTGGAATTGGGATATAAATCATCCAGCTAATATTCTAGAAAGTCATGAGTATATTCCTGAGGATGAGATTAAATATACTCAGAATTTGATTTATTTTATTGCTGAATCAGAATGTGCTTGTGAGTTAGGCGAAGAATGTATTTTATTTAGATTGAAGCGCTTATTTGCGAACATTTCTAAAAATAGTATTAAATCTGGTAGGAAAAAGAATCATTCTTTTCTTCAAATAAAGTAAATTATAATATTAATAATGGTCTAGATCGATCTGTGATTCGATTAGAAAATGATTCAGGTGGTATAAATAAGTCTCAAGGCATTAATGAATCATCAGAGTTGTTTGTTAGAATGGCTTCTGGTACAGAATCTGTTTCAAACGATGCATTATCTGCGAGAGAAAAGCGGAAAATCAAAGATATATTGGCACGTATAGAGAAATTAGAGCAAGAAGAAACTCAAATTACTAAAAAAAGAAAACAAAAAAATGATGGAAAATCTGGAGAAACTCATAAAGCATATGGTTATCACCGTAAAATGCAACCTACTTCAGCTAAGCAGGTTTGTCAGCAGCCGACTTCTCCTTTATCTTCTCTTCCAAATTCCTCTAAAAATGATTTTTCAAATATTAAACCTCTTTCACAACGTCCTGGTCGTATTCCCTCTAGAATTTCTCGAATGCAAAAGCATAAAAAGATTACCAATGGTATTTTGAAAGAGTATTCAGGTGAAATCGATACAAGTGATATTTTGCCATGTAAAAAAATGTGGATAAAACGATGGATGCAAGAAAATCTTAAAATTGATGTTGAAAAAATTATGAGGAAGGATAAACAGAAATTGAAAAATAATGTCTCTGAATTACAGCTTAATATTGATTCCGAAATGTCTAAGCATACAGAAATAGTTGATCCCATTAAACACGAGAGTCCGTCACCTTCATCTGATATGACCTTATTAAGACATTTACTGCCTAATATAGAGTCATCAGGTAAATTATCATTAGATTTCACTTCTCCGGAACCTACTATTACTGTACCTGTCTCGGATCCATCTCAATTGTCAGACAAGCCCTCTACACCGTCACTTTTTAAACCTGATCCGGGGTTCTCTTCAACATCTGAATCACATATGTCTTCATTTACAGTTGCATCTCCATTAACTTCAGAATTGGAGCCCATTCAGTCTAATGTATTACTTACAAGTCCTACCTCTATTTTGGAATCTCTTCCAAAAAAAATTTCTCTTAGTGAATATAGAAAAAGAAAAAGTGCAAATGAAGTTTTAACATCTAATGAGGAAACACTTTGCATTAATCATTATTAGGGGCTTGTGTCAGAGGATACGTGAATCAAATAATACGCTTGATTTACCAGAAATTTTACTTATATCTAATAATATCTCTGATTTTAAAATTGAGGATTCAGAAAATAATGTTTTTCTTGAAAAAATCGGACAAGTTTTTTCCGCATATTATTAAAGAAATACCTATAAATATATCCAAATGTTCTTAAAAGGTTTTTTAAATATTTAATTATTACTTGATATGTTTATGGTTAATTATTCATATTATTTTATAGAGAAAAAAGCATAATAGAATGATTATGGGAAGATTCTTGAAATTTTTGGGTTATATACATTCTTTGGTTGATATAATGATATATTTTTATGTATATATATGACAGATTATGATGTTTGTTTATGTTTCTATGTATATTTTGAGATATTGATAAATAGGAATTGGTATAGAAAAGGGCAAAAACCATATTAATAAATTAAAATTTTTCCCTAAATATTTAAATGAATAGATTATGAAATATAATTGTAGATAGATGCGTTTCTTAATAAAGACGAATATATTTATAATAATGTAACAAGTATTAAGGATGTTTTGTATTTATTTTGGTATTAGAAAAAAGATGTGGATTGTTTCCTGATGTATTAACAGACCAAACATTAGCAGGACGAAAGCCTTTAGCAGGAGATGGTTGAACATTTTTCATAGGTGAAATGGGGAATCCTTTAAATGTTCCAGAACGAGTCTTGCTCGGTGTATGCCATTCTTCTTCAATTAATGATCGAATTCGATTAGATTTATGTAGAGATGGTTGATGTATATTTTTGATTGGCTTTGCATGAGGCGTGTGTATATCGACTTGGACAATATCTGGATGTGTAGATGTGGCTACATTTCGTTTATATGAAAATAATCGAGGCTCAACGAATTTTTTTGAATATTCATAAAACACTTCACTGTGAATAATTGATTTATCTGCAACATAACCTGCATAAATTCGATGCAAAAAAAAAAGCTGATTGTTAGTGAGATAATAAAAATAAGGATATAAAATGAAACCTGAAAAGCAATAGTAGCTGCTAATATAAGATGTTTTGGACTAAGTGGATGATTCCATAATAAAATGAGATGAATAGGATTGAAAAAACTGCTGATATTAATTTAATTATATAAGATGACATTTAATCTACCAAAAAAAATAGATTAATAATGTAGAAGGATTCCATACGGTCAATTCCCATATATATTCATTTGATGATGTAGAAGTACGTGAACTAGTGGATGTATTTGTTGATATATCAACAGATGTATTGCGACAAAACCGTGCAAGAAAACCTGGTGTAGAAGGTGATGTATCAGATCGTATAGTACAATGTGCACCAAGAGTTGGTGGTGGATGCTAAATTGTCAAATAAAATGTAATTATTATAAATTTAGAGTACTTCATGTCTACGCTCAAATAAACTATATTTTTTTGAAACAGTAAAACAGCGAATAGTGCAAAAAAGGCTCCATACAAAGAGTCCTATTGCAATCCATATGCTCTATATAATTTTAATAATAAATGATAAAAATATATATAACATACTATCCAATTTATTGAAGTATTTAAAGAAATTCGAAATATATTACTAAATGAAGTATGAAATGATTGATTTGTTTTGATTATTCGTTCATGTGAACGTTTACGTAATATATCAGGTGATGAAAAATATTGTTGCCATATACAAGTTGAAATGAAAAGCATCTGACAAAAAATAACAAAAAAAATTGCGTATTTTTCAGTTAATTTATCTTGTTCATTCCAATTGGTAATAATATTTATAATCCATATCAATGGTTTTATTAAAGGTCGTAAAAGCCAAGTAAAAGGTGAAAATAATATACGTAATATGTAGATAATAAATGATACATATGGTGTGCGTGCTGTGCGACGAATAAGACGAGGATGACGCTCATGATAAGATGATATTGTCATTTGATAATTTTGATGGTTAAAATTGAATCCGATTAAAGTAGTAGGGTTAGGTTATTATTTTTTTTTGTAAATCATATTTAAACCTGATTTTTCCTTTATTCAATCTTTGTTTTAAAAGACAATCATTAATTTTTTTATTATTTTAGAATATTTTTAACTTCTTTTGAATAATTAGACTTATAAAATGACAATAAATGTATTTACCGAACAAATAAATATGTCAGATAAAAAATCAGATGAAAAATTAGATGATATGACAGAATGGGTTATTGTTGATTTAACAGTGGATGAATCGTCTGAACATTTTTTAAAAAATACGAGATTGTCGACTAATACATCTGAAGATACGTTTAAATTAATAGTTAGTAATATAAACAGAAAATGTTGTACATATAAAACTTATAATATATAGGGACTTGATACACCTACACCATTTTTAAAATGGGGGCGGTACATATATCGTGGTCGCTGGGAAGAAATGATCGGTACAGAATTAGTTTTTAATGAATCTGTTGAATTGGTTGCTCAATCACGCAGTCGACTTGTGATGGAAAGGGTTCGACTTGTTAATAATCAGTGTGTTGCTATTAATACAGATGATGTATCAGTAACTCCTTCAATTGATGTATCCATTCATGAAACTATTTCAGAAAAAAATCTTGATTAATATTATTGATATATAATACGATTTTCCCAAAAATAAAGGCCCTCAAAACATTGATCTCGGCATAAAAATCCAGCTTGTTCAGCTATCTATTATAGATCAAAAATTAAATTGAAAAAGAGGGTATTTAAAGCTTACCTTTAATATTTCATACGCAATACCCATACTCCATTGAAACTGACCAGCTATTTCAAATGGACTAACTCCACGTGCAACTTTTTTAATCCATACAGTAAGTTGATTGATCATTTTTTCATCATTCTTTTCTTTTTCCTGTAAAACTAAAAGACCGCTTTGGAAACGTTTAAGTTGAATGGGGAGATTTAGAGTTTCAAAGCATTCACAGGCTTTAAGTAAATCCTCGGGACTAATAAGGTCTGTTTTTCAATAAAATTAAAAAAAAGCATTAAATTATAAATAATAACAACATACCAACACCTCTGGCTCTATTGTATAATGCAAAAGCGTCGGCAAGAGTTATTATACCACCTTCTTTTTTTAAAATTCCATTTTCAAGGAATTCAGTGACTTGTTTTGCTAATTCAATGTAGTATATATTGTCATCTTTTGTGACTGTTTTGGTAATAAGATTGTTAGAAAGATCGTGATCTATCATTAATTCTTGTAAACTTATTGTTTGTGCGGATGTTTGAAGTTGTAATTTAAGTGAGTTAGCCAAAGCAATCTGAACATAAGATTAGACATATTAAAATAAAGAATTAGTAGATATTACCAATTCTTTGGCTTTGGCCATTAATGTATTAAGATCCGAAAGCTCATGGTTTAAAATGCGAGAATTATTTAATCGAATGTTTTCTTTTGCATGTTGTAAAATACTAATGCCTCCTATTTTTTGATTCTCTTCTATGTCGCTTTGTTTTATTGAATTAGATTTAATATCCCATATCTTTTGATTAATGGCTTCTTTTAGTCGTTCATAAAAGAGTCGTTCGCCGCCTGATTTAAACTCTAATATACAATATTCATCCTTTGGATCCCTTTGTGACAATGAATTTTTACATTTAGATGAAGGTTCTGAATTAAACAAAATTGAATTATCTTCTTGAGAAATTAGCTGAGTACCAGAGCTTTCGCATTGTTTGAGGGTAGGATGGTTCAAAAATGTATATTTTTGACATTCAAAAAATGGTATGTCCTTTTTTGAATAAGAAGATACCGTGGTTGATACAGGCTTTGAGTAATTTAGTAAGTAATTATTAAAAACACCGCAAGCCAAGCATGGAGGTAAAAATTGATTAGTTGTGTAATTTTCTGGAATAGGATTACGAAAATTACATACGGTACATATCCATGAATCTTTTATAAGTGGTGGTGAATGGGATTTTGAGTCTGTAGCCGTTTTATCAGATGTATTTAACTTATTTGTTGGGTATATTTTTTTATAATAAATAGTTATGTTATGTGATGATCTGAAAAATCCAATCTATGTTAAATGCATAAGAAGAAGTTTTTAAATATTTTAAAGGAATTGTACTGATATATTCACTTTTTCAATTTGTGATAAGTTTAGCCCTAATGATTGGATTTGTGACTCAGATGGATATATAAAACAAATTCTATGACTTGTAAGATAAAGGGTTCCATCAACAGAAACATTTTCTTTAAAAAATCTGATTTTTAATCTCAATATTATTACTAAATATTTTAAGAATACAAACGGGTCATAAAGAGACGCTGATGATTGTATAAAAAGAATTTTTTCATCAGGAAAAAGGACAGGATAGTTTGTCTGAGTTATTTTAACTGATTTCCAGTGTTCCATTCTATTAAATCCCTATTAAATGTCTTTTAAATGTTAAAATTGTATTTCATTAAGTTTCATGATGTCTCTCGTAACGTTAAAAAAACGTGAGATTAAAATATAATCTTGTTTTTGAGAAAAATGAGTCATTTTTCAGGTGTTTGTGATAGAAAATTCATTGGTATTATTGGGGATGAGGTAAAAAAGAGAAGTTTTGTTTTTTTTTGGCTTAATTTTGAGCAAAATTGACGGAAAATAGGATTCAGTAACGGGATTTCTTTTAGCAGGAATAGGTCATATAGATAATGATAAAAAGAAGAATTTTTTAGTTGTTAAAGCGGGTTAGCTGTTATTTTAAATAAATTTTATATTTTATTTACTTAATTTTACGTAGAAACTGAAACATCTGCAATTGAAATGTTTTTCGATGAATTAACAGGTTTACGTACGGATATTGGAGTTATTTTGATTAATCAACATGTATATATCATTGTTGAAAGCATGAAGCATGTTAGGGTTTATATTTTATAGATTGCAGATCGAATTCGACCTAAAATTGAAGCATACTCTCAATCTATACCTTCATTGTTGGAAATTCCCAGTAAAGGTGAATTTTCTGTTATAAACTTTTTTTAATTTTCTACTAAAAGTTAAAGAACATCCTTATGACCCAGAAAAGGATTCTGTTTTAAAAAGGGTGAAATGTTTAATGGGTGATGAGTCATGATGAATGAAATATATCAAATTAAAAATGGTTCAGTTTTATAAAAGGAAATGGATAATTTAAGGATTATTGGAAAATATAAAATGTTAATTATATATATTTGATGTCTATGAATATAAATGATTTATATATGAAATTCAAAAAAAGGTCTTTATGTATTCGATTTTAATAATATGCTAATAAAGGTCTAATGTAAATTTATCAAAAAAGGTTTTGCTCATTAGATGCTGTTTATTTGAAAATAAAAAAGAATTAAAAATTAGTATTAATAATTGCTTGTGATTTAAAAACAATATCAATAGAAAAACATGCAATTCTTTGATTTTTTTCTGTCATTATGTCTGAGGAAACCACGTATCTTCCCTATATATTGACTATATTATTATGATATTTAATAAAAAAGAATTGTTTACTGGAAAAATTCCTTGTGGAATGAAAAACATTTTTTTTAGATAAATATTACCTTTTTCAATGGGACATTTAAGATTAATTTTTTTCACCTAATTATTTTAGTTAATTTTTATTCAAATAAGAAAGTTATAATGTTCAATTCTCTAACTTGTGTGCATAAATCTTCCCGATGATTAAAAAGTTGCAGGAACTCATATTTTACTTTTAGAATATCATAGCTTCCAATAAGGATATCTTCTTTTAATGTTCCTGAAATTTTAATTGTAACATTTTTTCCCTGAATAGGTGGATTAGGTGTAATTTCCAATGAGTTTAATTTAAAAAGATAATTTGCTGGATTTGTAAATTTGCAATAAGAAATAAGTAAACTTTTTGAAAAAATGTTTTTTTTATATATGAGAAATCTTGAATTAATAAAACTTATGTAAAAAAATATTATAAGTGTTGTGATATTGTGTATTTTCATAATTAATATAGGTTAGAAATCTTTGCTTCCTGATTGATATGTTAACGTTTAAATGATTGAGATAAAAAATTGTGAGATAAAATAAAATAATTTTTCTCTTTAAAGCATTGACACTGAATTATTAATGAAACTTTAAAGTTCTTTTAAAAAAATTGTATATTTTTTAAGTGTTAAAATAATTTTGTTATTAAAATGCTAAAATATGAAAATATATTTTTAGTTTTACGTATTTTATTTATATTAAAGGAATTCATAGAAATTTTAGACTAAAAGTATTGATAAATTAGATTAGATTTTTTATGATGGATGTGAGGAACATTTTTTTAAATATATAAAGTATATCAGAAATGTGTTTATTGATTTTGTTTAAAATTTAAGTATATTAATTTCATATTTTATTTAGTTTTTTGGAAAATGGGAATTAGACATTAAAAGGATTGTTTCATGATGTTTTAAATTTTTTCTAATAGTAAAAATTATATTAGATATATAAATGAATTTTATGTTAAGTAATATTTATTCTTTAAATAAAAAAATTATAAAATCAAATATTAAGTTTTTTTGCTTTATTTTTAGTATTATTGAGGATTTATATTGTTTTTTTTAAAAATTGTTAATTTTTTATATAAAATTTATTTGAATTATTGTTTTTATAAATTCTTGTTAATTACAAAAGGAAAAATTGATTTTGTTTACTATTAATTAGAGAAATGAAGTTTTTATGTTTTAATAAGAGTTTTATTTTAATCGACTTGTTTTTTTCTTAAAGAATATATATTATGTATATATATTATAGACATTATAATGCTTAAAAAATATGTTTTTAAATATTATAATTAAGAATAGTCTAAGTTTCAGTTATATTTGATATATTTTTTTAAATTTAAGAATATTTGAATTTCTTATAAAATATTTTATAGTTTTAATTGAATATATTTATATATTTTTATAAATTATAAAGTATTTTTAATTTCTATGTTTATTATATAATCTTTTTACGGTTTTTTTTATTATTCAATTGATTTATAAGTTGAAAGGAGCTTGATTTATAAGAATTTTAATTAGAATTTATGTCATCAGAAATATACTTTGGACCTTTTTTAGTTTCCAAACAAGTTTTTTTTCATACAAAAGTAAGTTAACCATTTTAGAAATCATTAACATGATGTTAGAATGCTATAGCACTTGTGAATTTAAAACCAATACTTCCAGGGCATGTTCTTGTTATTCCTAGACGTCCTGTAGTACGTTTGCGTGATTTGTTAGATGTAGAAGTATTAAAATGAATTTATTGTTGATATTTTTAATGAAAATCAAGGTTTCTTGTCTTTTTTCTGCAGTACAAAAAGTATCATTAGTTGTTGAGAAAGCATTTGGTGCTTCTTCATGTACAATTGCTATTCAAGATGGGAAATATGCTGGACAAACAGGTACATCGATTTTTTTGTTATTTATGTTAAATTTAATAGTTCCACATCTTCATGTTCATATAATACCGAGAAAGCCTTATGATTTGAAAGAAAATGATGAAATTTATAAATTGTTATCTTCTAAAGATGCGGATTTAAGTAAATTATATTTTGAGAAAACTACAGAATTTGAAAAAATTGATGATGCGCAAAGAAAAGAAAGAACTGATAAAGAAATGGAAGAAGAAGCACAATGGTTAAAAGTTTTTTTTGATAACTCGAACGATGTATGATATAAAATGTCTTTCTTATTTTTTGATAATAAGAATATGTTTTTTACAATAATATAGAAAATGTTTATTATTATTATTATTATTAAAAAAATTTTATAGATTATTAAAGCCATATTTACTATATTAAGTATAAAGTTTATAATTGACTTAAAAGTATTTAAAATTTTTTGTTTTTTAATTTAGAGATTTTGTAAAATTATATAATTTTAATATATTTCTATATTGTTTTGAAGTTTAAATTGTTGTCATTAAATACTTGTAATAATTATATGGTAAATAATAATTGAGGACAATAAATTATTTTGTATAGTAATGTTTTAATATTTAAACAAAGTTAATTTTTATTTAGTATTACTAAAAATATTTATAGATTTGTTATATTTATTTTATTAATATATATTTGTTGTTTCATAAATATATAGTATTAATTGTTTGTGTTTATTATGATGTTTTAATGTATTGTTATAACAAAAGTAAATTAAAGCAATTAATATTTATTTTTTGATATTGTATCATTTATATTATCCAATACAATATCAATTTTGTTACATAGATCTTTTTATTTAAATATATATATTTATTTATTTAATATTAGGATATAAAAAAGGAAAATATCTATCTTTTGATGAGTAAAATATCTATACATTTGTTAAAAATAATTAAATTTTCAAGTTAGATAAACATAATATAAAGAATATAAATAGAAAAGTTATAAATAATGATACCTTTGATAAGAATATTTCTAAATATACAAAAAGGGTATATAAATTTTAATCCTATAATGAAAAAAAGAATGAGTTATAAATATTATAATATATTTTTTATTATTATAAAAATTTACTTAAGAAATCTAACTTTTGTGAACAATTGAGAGATTTATTTATAATATTAAGATATATATATATGATATAGGGCAAATTTTTAATAATAAATGAGAGTTTTAGAAAGTAATTCTTTAAGGTAAAATTTTTTAATGTAAAATTTAATATTTTATTAGTTGATGAAATAATTAGAATACAAAGTCTATTTATACAAAATTTTTAAACCTGAGCAGCTTGAATCAAAGTGATATTATCACCTTTTAGTAAAATACGACCTAAAATATTAAGAAAAGATATAAAAATGTTTTTTTCTAACCAAGTAATCGTCTAGAATTTTTTTTTTGACCTATTTCTATTGCTTCATCAACTACTAAATTCATAAATTCATCAAAACCCTGTATAACCATTAATGGAATAAATATTTTTAGGTTAAAAAAACTCTTATTATTCCTTCTATTTTTATATCTACTTGTTCATACAGCCAAATACATACTGGTGTATGTTGTTGTAAAAGTTTAAAAATATAATTCTAATTTTTTATTAATTTTAAGTGAAAAAAGCAATATAATAGAATAAAAGTTTACTAACAATTGGGGGAATCATGACTTTTTGTGTTCTTCCTGATTGCATTGTTGCTGACATGATTTTTAATATATTTTTCAAAAAAAAAACGATAACTTACGAAATATTTAAAAAAAACGTATATAACAATTATCAATATTTTAAGAGCAGTTTGAACATGTCAATAGCTCCTATAGAGCCCTTTGAACCGCTCTATAAGGCCTTAGAAACTCTATATTCGAATTCTTCACGAAAAGAAAAAGAACAGGCAAATAACTTTCTTGAAGAATTTCAAAAAAGTGTAAGGAAAATAGAGTATTTAATGAAAATGCTTTCTTAAAAAACTTAATAGAGAGATGCATGGACGACGACGCATGCGGTTTTGCGGGATAGTAGGGTATCAATTGAAGCAAAACTTTTTGCAGCACAAACATTGAGAAATAAGGTTTTTTTTATTTAAATATGAAATTTAATATTATTTTTCAAATTCTGATATATAAAGATTAATTATGATTTTCATCAACTTTCAAATGAGAGTCTGCCTTCGTTAAGGGATTCTCTTCTTCAACTTATACTTTTGTATCATGAAGGACCCAAATCAATCATGATTCAACTATGTGTTGCTTTGGCTGGTTTAGCATTACAGATGCTAGAATGGAAAGATGTTATTTCTGATGTTGTTTCGGTTTTTGGAAAAGATAAAAGTACTTGGGGATGTTTATTGCAATTTATTTCAGTTTTACCTGAAGAAGTTGAAGATAAGAAATGTTTACTTTCTGTATGTTTTTATCATGGATTCCGACTGAATTAACAATAAAAGGAGGAGGAGCTTAATTTTCGCTCAAAAGAGCTCCTTACAAATAATTTAGATAAAGTTCAGGAACTTTTATTACTTTATGTACAAAATATTGATAATAATATGGCTATCAATCCTCTGATATTCAATTGTATAAATTCATGGTTAAAAGAAATTCCTCTCAAAAATCTTATTTCTACACCATTACTTGATTTTATTTTTGCTTCTCTTTCTTCTGATAATGTTTTTGAATCAGCGATTGATTTACTTTGTGCTATTTTTCGTGAAACATCAGATGTTGATGAATGCTTGGATATGATTGAAGAATTATATTCTCGTCTTCAGATGTTAAAACCTAAAATAATGCAAAGTAAAAATGATCCGGATACTTTTAGGGGTTATGCTCGGTTATTTTGTGAAGCTGGAGAAACATGGGTAGTATTGATTGCTCGTTTACCATTACATTTTAGACCGTTGGTTGAGTGTATATCTATTTTTGCTGAAATGGATGAAGAATTAGAAATAATTAAATATGGATTTAATTTTTGGTATGATTTAAAACAACTTCTTGTTTTAAAAGCATATGATGGCGCAAGATCCGTTTTTTCAGATATATATTCTAATTTAGTGGATATAATAATTAGGGATTTGCATTATCCTGATGGTAGTGTTAATGATTTATTTGATGGTGATAGGGAAAGTGAAGAAAAATTTCGAAGTTTTCGTCATCAAATGGGGGATGTTTTGAAGGATTGTTGTTCTGTTATAGGTGATGATGTGTGTTTAGAGAAAGCATTTGAAAAAGTTAAAAAATGTCTGAATGATAGTGAAAATGGTATATCTGTTAAATGGCAAGAAATAGAAGCTCCTTTGTTTAGTATGAGAGCAATGGCACGGGAAGTTAATATAGAGAATAATCGAGTTCTTCCTAATATTATGTCAATTCTTACAAAATTGCCTGATCATGAAAAGATCAATTATGCTGTTACATTACTTTTAGGAAGATATACAGAATGGACTGCAAATCATGTAGAATATTTGGAGCTTCAGTTAAATTACATATTTAATGGTTTTCATGCATCTAATAGAGATATTGTAAGTGCAGCATCACAAGCACTTAAGCATTTTTGCCAGGATTGTGGAAAGGTAACTGTTATCTGTTATTTTAGCTTTTTTTAACATTTAGTAGCTTCTTGTTAATCATGTTACTCAATTACAATCATTTTACCAGAAAATAGCACCAGTTCTAGATACAGAGTCTCTTTTTGATGTTACTGAGGGCGTTGCATATCTTGTTTATGTACAACCTATACATCAAGTTTATGATATTTTAAAATTATTTTGCGAACCTATTACTAAAAGCCTTATATCAATGCTGCAGAAGCGTGATATTGATATTAAATTTTATCAATCTATAGCAGGTATTTTTATTTAAAGTTTTTATATTTTTTGATTTTATTTTTAGATGAAATTGAACTTCTTACTATATTTGCTCAGATAGTCTCGCCTTATGTTTCATTAGACCAACAGCATCCTTGTGTAAAATTCTTTCAGGAACTTTGGCCGGTTATCTCCCATTTACTTGATACCTATGGGTCATTATTAGTGATTTCTGAAAGTATATGTAAATTTTTTAAGGCACTATTTAATTCTTATCGTGAACATATGCTTGCATTTCTTCCATTTTTAGCTGAAAAGTTGGTTACATGTTTTGAAAAAATGGAATACGGTTGTTTTTTATGGGTTAGTGGTGCATGCATACGAGTATTTTCAAATACAGAAACCTGCTCTGAAGATACCCGGGCCTCTATTTGGCAATTTACTGAAAGACAATGTTTAACTATGTTTTCCATTTTAAATAGAATTACTCCTAAGGAAATTCCTGATGGTAATATTTTTTGGCTATTAGATTAAAAGGCTAATGATTTTATTTTAGTAATTGATGATTTTTTTCGGTTTCTTATTGATGCATTGTTGGGTCACTCGGTTTGTTTGATAACTTCTTCATTATTAGAACCTATTTTTCAAGCATCTTTGGCTTCTCTATCATTAGAATTGCCGTATCCATTGGTTTCTGTTTTTCATTTTTTAAGGGACCTCCTTTCATATTCGTTTTCTTCTTCTGCTTTAGCTTTTTTTGAAACACCTATACAGCTTCAAACGATAATTAGAAATATGGTGCAGAAATATGGTTATCAACTGATAACATGTATTTTTTATGGTTTAGTATATTCTTTTCCTCGTGATTGTGTTTCAGATGCATTTGGTGTATTACTTTGTTTGATAGAAATTCATCCTCAAGATGCAATAAAAAATATTGGTCTTACTTTAGATCTTTTTCCTGAAGAAACTATAAGTTCTCATGAGAAATCACGTTTGTTAGATCATTTAACAAAGTAGGTATTTTTTCTTATGCAAAATTAATGTTAATTGTTTTTTTAAAGAGCATCAATACAATCTGATTGGAAAAAAATAATAAGATTATTGCAAGATTGGATAGCTTTTTATAGAAGAAGAGTAATTACACCTCGTAACAAAACATTTCGATTAAAAAATTTCAATGATATGGGTTTAAATTTAAATAATAAGGATTAGTTAGGTATTATTAATTAGGTATTTTACTTTTAAAAACATTTGTAGTTAGTTATATTTAAATATTTTCATGTATTATTGTGTAATTTATAAATTATATATAATATATTTATTACTTATAATTTTGAAATAAGATATATTTAATTTACCTGAGAAATCTTAATTTTATAAAGTTTCAGTTTTTTTATATATTTTTAATTATAATATTTATGTTTAAAAAATCAATTTAATTTTTAAAAAAGGCCAATATAAGTAATATCAGAATATTTATCACTTGTTTAAAAGAATTATTTGAAAAAAAAACCTTTTTAATAACTGAATTTTTAAAGTATTTTAAAATTTAAAAATTTCCTGGGGAATTATTGGTGTATTTTTATGTTTATAGTTAATTTGATACGTTTAATTATCATTTTTGACGATAAAATATTGAATCATGATTTCTTGTACTTTGGATTGGGTAAAGAAAGTTGTTTTTGCGGTGAGAGAGGTTTTTTATATCAAATAAGTCTAATAAGATAAGAGTTATATGTTTCCTGAACGTACATATAATGATTTGAGGGAGATTATTGATTCGTATCCTTCATTAGATCTTTGGATTGAAAATTATTGTAAAAGATTCCATTTTTTATAAATTGATAGGAAAATATTATTAATTGTGATTAGCATTTGAAAAACAAAAAGAAGAGCAAGTTATTGCGGTTAAAATTACTTTTTCTATTATTTTTTGTGACAATTCTTATCATATTCCTGTTGTTTTATGGCTTCCATTATTATATCCACAAAAAGCACCTGCTGTGTTACTTGTTTCGGAGAAAGGCATTATTACTAAACAAAATAATTATGTTGACCATAATGGTCGCTTTGATCATCCATATTTAACATCTTGGAATGAGTATTCAGATGTATATTTTTTCATGCTTTTTGAATTTTGATTAAATTTATAATTTAGGAGTTTACATTAACACGTCTTTGTATTTTTCTCAGAAAAACATTTTCAAAGGATATACCTGTTGTTCTTCAAGCATCTAATAATGTAATTCGATCATCTAGTTTTGTATTTTCAAAAGGGGTATCAAATGATCATAATCTACTTATGAAACCTTCTGACATAAAGACTTTTATTTCTGATTCTAAATCTAAAATTTCTACAAAAGAATTATCTCCACCTCCTTTACCTGATAAGCCTCTTGATTTCTTAGTTAAGTCAAATCATCTTTTACAAAAAGATGTATTGGTCAAACTTTCAAAAAAGGAACCTATTAATATACTTGATTCTCCTGATATTGACTCTCAAAGTTTTCATTTGTCTCCATTAGGTGTGGATTCAATACAGAAACCTCCGAATCCTGTTACTACACAACTTATTAATCAAATAGCTCTTGTGTTACAAGAAAATGCAGAAAAGACTCAAAAAGTCTTAGCTCAACTACTTTTACAAGTGAAGGCTGATAGGGAGAAAATACTTTGTTCTCAGACTCAAATTGAGCGGGAAAAAACAGAATTTATTCATCTTAAAGAACAATGTGAAAAAAATATAGATATTTTAAAAGAAAAAATTGAGACTTCTGAACTTTTTATTCAAAAATATGAAAATTTGGAAAAGCCCTTAGTGGACGATATAGTTATGCCAGGAAATATTCTTTCTAAACAGTAAGATATCTACTATTTAGTTCTATTTTTGATAATTTTTTAGATTTTATGATTTAATTTCTGATGAAAAATCCATAGAAGATGTGATTGGTGTTCTTTGGGGGATGTTGGAAAAAGAGCGAATTGATTTTGATACATTTCTTAAAGTATACATTTATAAAATATGTTTTTTTAATAATAATATATAGCATATTCGAAATCTTACGCAAGAACAGTTTATGAAAAAGGTATTAATAAAAAAAATTAATAAAAAATTAGAAATCTTGCAATAAATATTGATATTTATTAAATATATATATATATCGCTTTGATAACTCATATTTATCTGTTTTATATAAAGTAAAAAATGATTTTTATATATTTTATTAATAATTAATTGGTAATTAGATTTATATAATTTAATGAATTTTTGATTTATAATTTTTATATTTAAATAATATTTCTAGTTTTATATATAATTAAATTTCTATATTAAATATTATAATGATTGGAAATATTTCTCAAATTTTGAATTTTATGCAGATTTTTAAATTAACATGATATATTTTTAAAGTAATTAAAATATTCTTTATTGTATTTTTTTTTTAAATTTTTTATAAATATATTTTTTCAACATTTATAAGAAATTATATATTTTTTAAAAGCTTTGAACAATTTTTAAGAATTATATGAATAAAGTTATGTAATCATGTTTTTATGATTGAAGAAAATCTTTAAGATTGTAAAAATGAATTCAGTATAATTAATATTGACACAGTAATTTAATTTTATATATTTTAGAGTTAAATTTTTTAAAAAATGATAAAATCTAGATTCTAATAATACAAAAAGGAATATTTAGCTGTATGATTATATGAAATCATTGAAAAAGCACTATAAAAAGAATTATTATAAATGTAAAAAATTGCATTTATAATGATTAAATATTAATAATTACATGTAGTTATTATAATTTATCTTCCTTTTGTTCTGATTTAATGCATGATTGATTTGAAATATGACATTTTTCAGATGAATTATTTGAATTATTATTAATTAAATTTTGATCACAGATTGTTTCTTTTTGACATTTTTGATTATTTTCATCTTTTTTTTTATCTAAATAAACTTTTTTTTCCCCTTCAATATAAATAATTAGATATATTTTTAAGTATTAGAAAATCGTACAATCATGTTTATCTTGTGTAATAGAATGACGAAGTAATTGTTCCTTTCGTCTAGCATCAATGTCCTTATTTTATAAATGATTTTTAAATGTCTTTATTCTTTATTAAATTTACCTTTTTTGCAAAATAATAACCTGTTCCTGCTGCTAAATTTTATATTCAAAAAATGTATTATAAAAAAGTTTAAAATATACCTAAAGTTAAACTGATCCATCCTAATGCCATAGACCATGGATGATTCATAATTTAAGTATATAAATACCCTAAAATTATATAAAACTTTATTTTTATATAATAGTGATGTTCGATAACGCTGAAAAAAGATGGTTCTTCAAGAGTCAATATCAAAGCTTCCAACACTTATAGACTTGCTTGAAAGTTCTAAAAAACTTCAGAATGAACTTCAGAGACCTGAATTGCCACAGATTCAGCTTGGTTTGGATCAAATTCGTCAATATTTAGAAGATTTAACAGTAAATTTAAATGTTAAAGATGGAGATACAAAAGCGTAAATAATTATTTGAAATGAATTTGTTTAATTATTTTTAGACATTATTTACTTGCAGGAAGTGGTATGAATGCAAAAGAAACATTACAAGTTTTAACATCAATTCAATTACTTCCTTTTTATGAATCTACGCCATTAGTAGATACAGATATTGATGTAATAAAAAAAGGGAAATATATATAAATTTTTAATCATATGAAGGGTTATTTAAGATATAAAAAAGAACGTAATATTTTATTAGCAATAGAAGATATGATTAAACAAAGTCAACGTGATTTTGATGCGTTTGTTGCACAAAATATTCATAATAAATGGGAAAGAAATAAAACAGGATTATTAAATGATGTTCAAAAATCAAAAGGGTTATTAAATGAAAGAAATTTTGATATAGATAAAGAAATATCAAAGAATCCATCTGATTTTTCAATTGATGTATCTTTTTCAAATACTATTTTAAGAAAATCGAAAATAGATACATCTGTATTTAGAGATTTTGATGATGTTGAACCCGTATTGCAACAAACTTCTGTCATTTCTTCGATTCAACAAAAATATGCTGAAATTGTGGCTTTATTAAATGAATTTAGATTAAAAAAAAAAGGATTTGGAATTTTCAATGCTTTTGGAGATGTATCACGGTCATGTCGTGGTGACATTGTGTGTCGAGAAAATAATTTATTTATATTCTAATAGTTGTTTATAGCGGTTTCAACAACTTTCTGATTCATGGAAATTACTCTCAAAAATGGTTCAGGAAAATGATTATTTAAACAATATAGCATTCTCTAAAGTGACTAATGAAAGGCAATTTGTTTCATATATTGATAATCCTTCATCTAAATCCGAAATGTATAAAAAGATTGTTGCTGGAGCAAAATCGTTTCTTGAATTACAGTAAGTTTTTTTTTCTTATATATTTTTTGATAAAATTTTTGAAGATTTTTTTCCCTTATTGAAAGGGAAATCTCAAAACATCCTCATGATGCAAAATTAGGTGGTGTTCCATCAGTTGAAAATAAAATTCGAGCTTATTTGAATATAAAATTTATGAAAAATGGTAAATGGATAAAAAAGAATCTTGAAATCATTAACAATATACCTATTTGGGCCTTTTTGTTTTATTTTATGAGGTGTGGGTATTTAGAAGAGGCTGTACAATATACTTTGAAGCATGAAAATTTATTCCAAAAGATTGAAAAAACATTTCCAGTTTATATAAAAGCATATTCTTCATCTCCTAATGGAAAACTTCCTAGACAGCTTAATGATAGGTTACATGCTGAATATAATCAGCGTATACGATTTGTAACAGAAATGTCTGATCCTTACAAATATGTAATTTATAAAATAATTGGTAGATGTGAACTTTCAAAGAAGTCATTATCCGAAGTTCTACCCCTTGCTGAGGATTACATGTGGCTTCAATTAAGTCTTGTACGTACTATACAGGATTCTGGCGAATTAATTCATGAGAGATATACTTTGGAAGATGTACAAAAAACTCTTTTAAGTTTTGGGGCTAAACATTTTAATCCTAAGGGAACTAATCCAATTGTATATTTTCAACTACTTTTGCTAAGTGGGCAATTTGAACGAGTAATTAATGTTAAAGTTATTATTTTAAAATTTGATTATTTTTAGGCAGTACATTATCTGTATTCTTATTATCCTGTTGATGCAGTGCATTTTGCTATAGCTCTTGCGTACTATGGATTATTGCACATACCCTCGATTAGTGATTCATCAGAGACAGAACTATGTAAAACTTATAAATTATTTATAATAATTTTAATTGTGATGCATAGTATCCATTAATGATAATAATATTGCATGTCTAAATTTTTCAAGACTTTTATGTGTATATGCAAAAACATTTCAGAAATCGGATCCTAAGTTTGCAATTGATTATCTTTGTCTTATATGTTTGAATGGTGATTTGTCTTCACCAATTGGAAACACTCAAAAAAAAATTTGTTATGAAGCAATAAAGGAACTTGTTTTAAATACACGTGATTTTGCTCAATTGCTTGGAGATGTGAAAGCAGATGGGACAAGAGAAGTAAAACGTTTTATATTTTAATTATAAATTATTAATTATACAAATAGCCAGGGATTATTGAAAAAAAGCTCGAATTAATACAGTTACATAGTGAGAGTGAATACTTAAAGACAATTACAGAACAGGCTGCAATTCAAGCAGATGATGATGGGCGTACTGCAGATGCCATACTTCTTTATCATCTATCAGAGGTTTGCTACATACCTAATTATATTTGAAATATATATATTTATGCTTTTAGGATTTTGATACAGTAGTTTCTATTATTAATAAAGTTCTTGGAGAGGCTTTAAGTAGTCCTGGTTTTAAGAGTTATACTGAATCTAACGATACTTCTTTGAAGACTAATTTATCCTTAATGGCTATGGAAGATCCAAAGCGATTAGCGCAGAATATGATGTCTGTATATTTTAATAATGTTGGTATATACTCTAAAATTAGTCCTATAAATAGAGATGCTTGTAAAACTCTTTTAAAAATGGCAGATGCTCGTACCGCGTATATAGAAGGGAAATGGGAACAATCTTTAATGGTATCTCTATTGTATTTGCTCATATGTTTCTGAGATTGCTAATTTTTAGATTATTGAACAGCTTAATATTATTCCTTTGGATTATAATGCAGACATTGGAGCTATTAAGAAACAGGCACAAGAATTTGGGTCTCTTCATGAAAGTATTGCTCGAAATGTTCCTGGTTTACTTGTTATGAGTATGGAATCTCTTTATAAATTGAATAATAAGCTTAAATTAAGTCCGTTTTCTGACTCATCACGTAATACTGTAATAAATTTTAATGTGGAGAAAAATATTTTTTAATATTATTTTAGAAATTAACTGAGCTGCGTAAACGTGCGAAATCTGCCATGGTTTATGCTGGAATGATTCAATATCGAATGTCTTCAGAAGTTTACTCTCATATTTCTCGTCTTGATGTAATGTTTTAATTATATTTAAATATATTGTGCATATTTTTAGATTTTTACTTAATGTCTTTTCTGTTTGGTTATTAATGATTTAAAAATATGTTGTAAATTTAGGCAGTTGTATATACTTTTATATATTCTTTTTAAAATATTTATTAAAAAGTAATTAAGGTTTGTTTAAATTTATTGATTACGTTTTAGAATCTTATTAAAAAGGTATAAATATTAAATTTAGATGTTTAAACTTACAAAAATATTGGTTTATAAAAGTTTTAATATATTTGATTTTTAAATAATGTTGATTTAATATTAGATAACTGAATAATTTAATCTGAATTTTTTGAATATTATGTACAAACAAAAAATGTTTGAAACTTATAAATATAAGGAATTATTTAATATTTTATTAAATATAGTTCTAAAATGTTCCTTAATATTAATTATATAATTGATTCTTTCAGCAGAATTCTCAAATAGTAGCCTCATATAACTTTGTGGATTATATGTTTGAATAGTGTTTTATTCTAAAATGCATGTTTTGTGATATATAGTAAAAATGCAAATAAAATATTAAACGCATTGTTTTTTGTATGAAAGCGGTATATCTTATTCTCCCTCCGCATTCCTGCTCCCCACAAGTAAAAAGAGTATAAAAGGTACTATGTACATCCAATATTTCTGAAAAAAGTTTTTTTTTTGGTTTTGTAAAGGTTTTCCATCTGGACTTAAAGCTACTGGTTTATTGAATATAGGCATCACTCCATTTTCGTATGTTGGAAATATAACTTTTACTGTTGTTATAACTTTTTGTGGTTTATTTTTCTATATTTTGTTAGATTAGTTGTATTTTTTTTTGATGTATAACTTTTTTATCTAAAATATTTAATACATAATCTACATGCCAAACATTATTATAAGCATCCATATAAAGAATAATCTCTTCATGAATGGGGGTATTTTCCTCTAATAAGTTTCTTAATTGGGACTTAAATGATAAGTTTTAGTAGAAAAATAAATTTAAAATAATACCCATTGAATAAATCCATTTTTGAATTTTTTTTCTGAATTAAAAACTCCTACTCTATAAAATCCAGTTTTTATATGATTTCCTATTGTTTTAAACTCATAAAGAGAATTTTGAGGGTAATAAATAGCTGTTTTTTCTTTAAAATTATATTCTATAGAACCTCTTAATGTTGGCACAATTTCTGGTATCAATTCATGAAATACTTGATAATGAAGACTTTTTGAATAAGAATCTGTTTGATTTGTTAAAACTTTACTGTATAAATTTAAAAAAAAACATAAATAAAGAAACATCTTCATTTTAATATATTTGAAACTTGTCGATTAAGGTGATATTTCATTATTAGAATATATTATATTATATTATGGATATTTTACATAAATAATAATTAGTAGAATCTTAAATATTCTTATAAGTTAATTAGAACAGATAGTTTGTAATCTGTGTTTTTTGTTAATTAATATAATTGAATATTAAAAGATGAAAGAATGATAATATTAGACTTGCTTAGAAGACTTGTTATTTAAATAGTGATGTTTGTTTATATTTTTAATCATTAAAATGCTAACCTTTTTTAATATTTATTTCTTTGAAATAGAAAGAATATCTTATATAATCTGGTTATTTTTATTATATTAAAAAATTCAAAATGTTTTGTATTTATAATTTAGATAGATGCTATATTTCAGTAAAAATTAGGTTTATAAAGCTATGAATATGTAAAAATTTTATTTCATCTTTAGATTTTCGGTAAAGAAGTTGTTGTAAATGATTAGTTTTCATAATTTGATATTTGTGCAAATAAAATTAGATAATATTAGATTGTTATGAGTTAAACTCCTTATAATTAATGCTTTTTTTTTCTTTTTTTCCTATTTTTATACATATCAAAAGATGATAGTATTTTTTTTTGATCATTATAATTATCATCATTTGAACGATTACATATAAAAAGTCTTTTTACATATGTACTTTTACTATCAAGATCACTGTCATCTTCTTCAAGTGTTGAAGGCATTTCTTTGTTATCTTCTTGTTTCCTCTTCTTTCCGCTGGTTAATTTTTTTAATAAGATATTTGCTTTTGAAAATTGATAAGTTTGTTCTATTTCTTTAACATTTGCACCTAAACCCAATCTTTTTCAAAATTCTTGTTATCTAAAAGTTGTAAAACAGTATAAGGCATCTACCTTCGAGGCCTAGCTTTCTCAATTACATCTTTATCATCCTTAAAATCATCTTCTTTTACTTCAGATTGATCTTTTGATTCAATTAACCAAGATGCAACGTGTTTTCGAATTTTATGAAATGATAAATCAATTTCTGATTTAATGACAGAGTTTTTTGTTATTTCAATGTCATCTTTCATTATTTCTCATTTTTTATAAGGTTATCTAAAGGTTTTTCATATTAATATTATCGAGTAACTTCATTTTTGGAGATTTTCTTATTTTAAGTACTTTAAAATATTTTAAAAAGGGTTGAATAATAATAATTTTATGTTAAATTATATTTTCCGTTCCTGTTTATTGAGGACTGGTAGAGTTTTTGTGAATGTGGGTTTTTGAATTTTTTAAAATGACTAATTATAAACTGATTTTTTAAATTAGGGGATTTTTAGAGTTCAACAAAAAAGAAATCTTTCTATTCATGAATATTTATCAGCAGGACTTTTACGTGATGTATTATGATGGATTTGAATGTATTTTTAAAGTTATTAATTTATGAATAGTATGGTATTGGAGTTCCTTGTGGAAAAGTAGCTAGAACGTCAGAAGAAGCGATCCATATTGCTAAAGAGCTAGGTATTTTAATAAAATATCAATATTTTTGAATAATTGTATATTTAGGAGTAAATGATTTGGTAATTAAAGCACAAGTCCTTTCAGGAGGAAGAGGAAAAGGAATTTTTAATAGTGGATTAAAAGGTGGAGTAAAAATAGCATGTTCGTATGTTTATTTTTTCATTAAATGAAATTCTTTTATACAAATATATTAGTCCTGAAGAGATTGGGTTTTATGCAAAACAAATGTTGGGATATGTACTTGTTACAAAACAATCAGGATCTGCTGGAAAAATTTGCAATGCGGTGTATATTTGTGAACGAAAATTCGCCAGGAAAGAATGTTATATTGCAGTACTGATGGATCGTTCTTCACAGGGGCCCATAATTATTGCATCATCAGAAGGGGGGGTTGATATTGAAACAGTTGCTAAAGAAAATCCTGATTTGATTTTCAAAGCTCCTATAGATATTACTAAGGGAGTCACTGAGGAGATTGCTGCTGAAATTTTTAAGAAATTAGGATTTTCCCGGAAGTGTTATGATAAGACTATTGATATAATATTAAAATTATATAAAGTATTTATTGAAAAAGATGCTACGCAAATTGAAATAAACCCTCTTTCTGAAACAATAGACAATGAAATATTAGCAATGGATGCTAAATTTTGCTTTGATGATAATGCTGAATATAGACAGACAGATATATTTTCTTTACGTGATCATTCTCAAGAAGATCCAGATGAAATTAAAGCTAGTAAGAATGGGTTAAATTTTATTAAACTTGATGGCTCTATTGGGTGTTTGGGTATAGTTTATTTTTGATAAATGCCTTATTTTTAAATTGTTTCAGTAAATGGCGCAGGTTTAGCTATGGCTACTATGGATATTATAAAATTTAACGGAGGAGAGGTTTGTTTTAACCCTTTTATTTATTTAAATAATTCTGTATTAGCCTGCAAATTTTCTTGGTAATATTTTCTAATATTATTTCTTTTTTAAATTATGTAAAAAGATGTTGGAGGCTCTGCTAGTCCAGAATCAATTAGAGAAGCATTTGGTCTCATTACTAAAGATCCTAAAGTTACGACAATTTTTGTGAACATATTCGGTATTATTGATTTAAGGTTGTATAGATAATTATTTAATGATTTAGGTGGAATCGTTAGATGTGATGACATAGCGCAAGGTCTTATTTCAGTGATGAAAGACATGAACCTTAATATTCCTGTTGTGGTTGGTGGATTTTGGATTATTTGTATATGTTTTAACTGTTGTTAAGGCACGCTTACAAGGTACAAACCATAAAAAAGCACAAGAAATAATTAATAATTCTGGTATGCGGTTTTTTTCTTTTACTGGTTAGTATTTGACTGATATGTAAAATATACGCTGATATCTTTTTTAGATCTTGATGAAGCGGCTTATAAGGTTTGAATAATTTTTTGATTGTTTTTGTTTTAATTATATAGGCATGCCGTTTTAGTAAGATTGTGGAGCTTTCAAGAGATATTGGCGTGGATGTAAACTTTAGTGCTTTTAAATAACTATCTCTAAAAAAAATTAAGTAGGCTATAGCATTTAAATAGTTAGATTTTGCTGTCTTTTCTTGTTAATTTTAAATAGATTAAATTGCTAAATACTTTGTTGTTAAATGCTTTATCTTATTGAATATTTTAGAATATTATATATTTTGTGTTTGTTTAATTTTGTATGAAAAAATAAAACAATACTTTTTTAGAATAGTAATATTTAAAATATACAGTACTGTGTTTATTTAAATTATTTAAGATTTATACTATTTAGTTGTATTTTGAAATAGCAGTAATGTGAAAAATATGGAGAATATATGGAGAATTAATGTATTATATATACTAACAATTAAATAAATTTATTTTTAAGAACTTAAAAACTAAAAAAAATCAGTAAAAATGAAAAATATTATTAAACATTTAAGTTTATATTATATAGAGTCTAAAACAATGATGGGTGTATATTTCTAGTAAATATATTTTTTAATCTTTAAGTACAAGATATCCGTTTTTTATTTTTGCTATTCGTGTTACAAGTTCAAGTATAAGATCACGATTCTTTGGATTCATTTCAAGTTTTGGTTTAAAGGATTTAAGAAGCTCTTTAGCATTCATTTTTTTAGACTGTATAGCCTTTCTTAGTTCTTCCTCAGTTACTAAATGAAAATCTATTATGTTAGAATTGGAAAAATGGTAAAGAAGGAAATAACCATCGACTGAAGTATGCATAGTGTTATGCATATCGATTTCTGAATCTGGAACAGATGAAGTATTTTGGCCATAATTTTGTGAATTATTGGTAATTCGAATTTTTATTTTTTTTGTGAAATCGTTAGAGCCAGGATTTGATGATTCCTCTGAACTATTTATATCAGTATCTGGTCTGCGTCGCTTATGCCATTCTGTAGATGTCTCTTCGGCAAGAGATGATAATGTTGGTACAAATGGCTCAAAAGAATTTTTATATGTAAGTAAATGTTGTTTAGGTAGCTTTAATGTAATAAGATATGGCCTAGTGGAGCGAACAGAACGAATATAGTCTTGTTTCTGTATCTTTAGTGTGTTAGACAGTGCTAAATGCTTTGTGAAGTCATTAGATAAGCTATTTGACACTTCAGTAGATAACGTTTTAGATATTGATAACGCATCCTTGTTAATATTTAAATCGGATTGCATTGTAGTATTTTGTAGTTGCTGTTTCTTTTTATCTTTAATTATTTTTCCCTGTTTTATTTCATTTTCTCTTTGAAAATTAGATATATCAGAATCAATATCATCCTATAAAATGTATTAGTTAATAATTTATACTGAAAAAAAGTTTATACTTCTGATGCATAAGGATTATCGTCGTCATCTGTTTCATATATATGATTTTTTTCATGAGAAGTTAAATACATCCTCATTTTTTTTCCTTCTTTATTCATTTTTCTTTTCTCAGTATAAATATCCTTATCAATATATCTATCTGTATCTCTTAATGAATTAACAGATCGTATTTCTCGTTTAATTCTTTCCTTTACAATATTAATTTCTATATATATATAGATATATATGAATTATGAGTTTACCTCTAATTCTTTATTATCTTCTTCATTTCCCTCAATAAATGGTGTTTCTTCATCATCCGCAAATTCTTCATTAAAGTCTAGTTCTTCATCGCCATCATGTTCACCCTTAAATATTAATATAGGAAATAATTCCATTTATTATATGGCCTGTAAAACTTACATTTAATTCAGATTTTCTTTGTGATGCTACCGTTTTTAAACGATATAACGGTCCAGAAGGATATCCATCTTGGCTGTTTTCTTTCATTTCTTTTTTCATAAACCAACGAGGAACATGAACACGTTTGTTCATCTTTAAAATGTGAATATGAAATTAGAATTTTTTTATTTTATATACTTTGGCTTCTGCTTCATCAATCGATAATGTTTGGTAACGGGTTTTTTGGTTAAATCGGTAGCATTTACTTGCAGGTATAACTTTAAATCCATTTTCCTGATTTAATATGAGTGTGTATATGAAATATTAAAATTTCATATACTGCAAATACGAAAAATACATAATTTTGAGATTGTCCCCCTTCCATTGTTCCGATCCATGTATTTCGCCCATCAAAATCTTCTAAAACCCATGGAATTCGTTCTTCTTGTCTTAATTTCCATTCTGCCTCATTTGTAGGATGAACTTGTTTTGTTTTTTTTTTAAAAAGATTAGTTTTTGTGTTTTGATTCGTTCCTAATGTCACTTCTTGTGCATTTTTTGAACTCGTTTCTGTTGTAGAATCTTGAGTTTCTGTTGTTGCCATAGGGTCCTTTCTATGTAATAAAACTGGCGGCGTAAAATCCCTCACTGGATCAATAATTCTTGCTGAATGAAATTTTAAAATATGATGTTTAATTCCTTGTAAACTTTTCGTCATAGATGTTAATTTAAAATCCATATATGTAGGTGTTGATGAAAAATCATTCCCATTCTGATTTTCCTGTTTAACTAATGATAGTTAATATTTGTTTAATATCTATATAATTATGAATAAACCATAAACCCTTTCGTTCTCAAGCATTTGGTGAAATATATGACGTTTGGAAGGGCGTTAGATGAATGCAGGTTCGATTAGGGTTAAAAAAGAGGTGAATGAAAAAAAAGGATTTTCTGTGAAATTATATTAAGTTTATTAAATTTTATTATAGTTTAATGAAATAGAGACTAATAATTTATGTAGTAGATGTTTTTTGAATGAAAAAATTGGGTTAAATTTCATGCAGAAATCTGATTTTTTATGTAAAGAGGAATTAAGACCTGTTAAATTAAAATATTTGAAAAAGGAGAAAGAATTGGAGGATTTAAAAGAAACGAATAATATTAAACCAATTAATTCTAAAGGTCTGTTAAATTATTCTGATAAACATTCGGGTTTTTATGAAAAATTGTATAAATCAAAAGCGAATTGGGAAGAAATTGAAAAATCGGTTAAAAAAATAACACTGGAGCCTAGTTTGTCGGAAAATGTAAATATTTCTGGAAAAGGTTTATTAATACCACCTTTTAAACTTGATATCGATTGTGAAATAGTATCTATGAAAGAATATCATGATTGTTTACGAATTTCATCAATTGAAAATGTCAATATGAAATGTTTTGAAAATTTTCAGGATACAAAACATAATCAATGTCCAAATTTTTATGCACCAAGTGTTGTTAATGGAAAACATATGTATCAAGGGAATTATGATGGATATTCAACACTCTCTATGTTTATATCATATATATTGCAGCATAATATGTCTAACTATCAAGAATTGTTACGAAAAGAAGAGTTTAGATTATTTTTGAGTGAGATACTTCACAAATGTAGACCATGTATGTTTGTTTTTTTTGTTTATTTTAATGCCTTTTTTAACTCATAATATATAGCTGCTAAGTTAATTTTATTTGGAAGTGTTGCGACTGGATTCGCAATTATTAATTCAGATATGGATCTTTGCGTTATTGATGATTCTTTGGATATGCATACAGACGAATTTCCTAGAATTTTGACTGAAGAAATTAAAAAACATGGTTCTTTTCATATTATTACTATATTATTTATTTTAATTAAATTAGATATGGAAGCAATGTTGCTTTCAAGAACTAGGGTTTCTATAATAAAAGTTAATAGTAAAGGGTCATTTAGGTTTCCAGAAGGCATTGCATGTGATATTGGATTTAATAATAAGCTTGCAATATATAATACTAATCTTTTAATTGCATATTCTAAATGTGATCATCGTGTAAGAAAAATGATTTTGTTTATAAAGTATTGGGCAAAAAAACGCAAAATAAATGACCCATATCATGGAACACTTTCGAGGTTTGTTTCTTTTAAGAAATTTGGTTAAATGTTTACATCAAATAGCTATGGTTATGTTTTACTTGTTTTGCATTATCTTATAAATATTGTTCCTGTTCCTCTTTTACCAAATTTGCAACGAATGAAAGCAACACCCGGAAAACCTTTAGCACAATCAGAGATTGAATGTGATGGTGTTAAAAATTATATTTTTTTAGAAATTTGGTTTATATTTATTAGGATTTAATGTTTGGTTTTTCAAGGATATTGATACTACCAGACCTTTTTCGCGCAATATGGATAGTTTGGGGAAACTTGTTTATGGTTTTTTTTATTATTATGCGTATCAATTTAATTGGAAAGATCATGTTGTGAGTATAAGGACACAAACTGGTCTTTTAACAAAACAGGAAAAAGAATGGATACATTCAGTAGGATTAATTGTATTAAATCTATATTCTTTTTCATTTATGATAGGTGGAACGTGTTTCTGCTTTTGATAAAGTTTTTAAGGATCGTTATATTCTTGCAATAGAAGATCCTTTTGAAATTACTCATAATGTTGGGAGAACCGTTAATAGACAAAATGCTTATATAATACGGGGTGAATTTTTTCGTGCATCAAAATTATCTGGTTCAAAAATAACAAAAAAAATATATAATGAATTATGTGAAGAGCGTATTATTATAGATGAGTTAAAAGTTTCATAAGTTCTGGCTTATTGTTTTCTACATAGAAATGTCTTTGATGTATTGTTTTTAGAGCATATTTTTTCATTTTAATAAAGCCATTTATATATACTTTTTTATATTTTTAATATTACGAGTCGAGCTTAAAGGTATATCTCAATGATCTATTGCAAAGGTTGTCTTTAGACTGAAAAATAGAAATAAATAAAGTTAATATAGAGGATTTTCCTTTTAAAAAAACAATTTATACTAAATATCTGATTTATTTTTATTATGATAAAACTTTTTAAAAAAATCTTTAGAACAATTTAAGAAACTGGTACAGCGACTTTCAGAAGTTAGATTAAGTGTCGAATGTGATAAAGATTCATCTGGGTCTCTTTTTTATTTATAAGTTGTCCTTTAGATAGATTAAAAGCAGTAAAGATGGTTTTTCGGTTATTTTTATATTGTTTTATTGGATTGATATTAATAATAAATAGTCATAAAGATTGGTTATGTGGCATAAAAAATGGATTACCTGATACTTATAATGATAATGAAATGTTTTTATGATAGATTGAGAATTTTATATCGTATTATTACTGATCCTATTTCTGAAGGGAATGCTGGAATTCAACCGGGTTCAAATGAATTGAAAATGATTAAAACTATCTTTCTACTTCATGATCAAACTTTTAATTATTTATGAATTAATTATTTATATATTTAATTTTAAATGAATTAGAATTATATGTATAAAGTACTAAAAAAAGGATTTACAACTGAATTAGATTTGGATGTTTTAAAAAATTATTTTGGAGAAAAGGTATTAATTATTTTTTGAAAATATGTACTCTATTCTAAGATTTTAGATTTCTATGTATTTTTCTTTTATTCGTTTTTATAATACTTGGCTTATATTTCTTACTTTTGGACTTTTTGCTCAATTTTTTTACCAAAATATTCTATAATATATGCAGTTATTATAATTTTATGGGGTGTTTTATTTGTGTAAAAGTGGAGGAAAATGGAGATAATACTTTTAATGCGCTGGAAAGTATATAATACAAGTAAAGTATATCAGAAGCGTGCATTATTTTTAAGAGATAAAATTTGAATACATACAATGACTGGTAAAGATATTTTTGTTTTTTCGTTATGGAGGAAAACTTTTTAAAAGATTTTTTTTCTGCGGTATTTCAAGTAGTATCAGTTATATAGGTTTTTTGTATTCTTTTTAGTATTTTTTATAGAATTATACTTTTGGAAATTTATGATGATATTTTTCAGAAATATGTGGGCTGAATATGGATTATTTGAAATTTATGAGAATCTAACAAAATAGGGTTATTGTTCCTGGTATTTTATTTGCAATATTTGTTCCTTTGTTTTCTGTTTTTATAATATAATATCGACTTATATAAATGATCATGAGGATTATGAAATGGATGTTGATTCTGAGTTTGCTTTTATTCAAAAAAATTTTACGGTAAATTTCATTATTTGTTATACTGCGTTATTTATAATTTCATGTCTTTATGGTAATTAATGTATTATGTTTTTATTATTCTTATATGTTTTAGTGCTGTTTGGCTATTACATTATTTTTAAAACAAATATAGGAGATATTCAATCCAAATTTATAGGTTTAAAAACTGTGAAGATTAAAACATTTAGTATAAATCTCAATAAACTAAAACGGCAATTTATATACTATCTGGTTAGAGGACATGTTATTAAAGTTTTTTCAGCAATTGATACTACCTTTTGTCTACAGAGTTTTTTACGATACTGAAGGAAATTTATAACACTAAAATTATGAAATTGAATAATGAAAATATATCTGATTTTTCTGAAAAGAATGAATTTTTACGTAGAGTTCAATTTGAAATGAAACTGCCTGAATTTTCTATCTTAAACAATTATATGGATTTAGTTACGCAAGTAAATATTTCTTAATGTTTTTCATTTAAGTTGATTGTTATTAGTTTGGATATATTTCTATGTTTTCGATCGTTTCGCCTTTAGGATTTTGTTGTCTTTTCTTAAACAATATGATTAAAATTAGGCTAGATTTTGTGGGTTTTTTGTGATGACAAAATGTTCTATTCCTTCTCGTATAAATATTATTGGTTTATGGATTTCAAAATTAACATTATTAATCTGGTTAACAAACATGGTTATATTTGTATTGATATATTTTTATAAATATTCTTTAAAAGATAATCATTATGTTGAGGTTTTAATGGTTGTAATTTTTGTGAATTATTTATATAAGGTTATTTTTAATATTTCTAAAAAAAAATTATTAAATTTACACATTATGAAGAATTATATATTTTGGAAGATGAATATATATTGAGAAAGGCATATTTAAAAAAAGTAATGGATCATGAAGTTAAAAACTATGAAAAAAATTATCATATTCTACATGATTATATAAAAGTTATTGAAACTGGATCAATTATTATTATAAAACCAATTGTTTTTTAAAAAATATAAAAAATTATAAAGAAAAAAAATGCTTCTTAATGATTTTGTAAATATTTTTTATATTTTTTAAAAAACAATTGGTTTTATAATAAAATATTAAGTTAAAACTTGTCGATTTATGTAAATTTTGAGATTTAAGAATTAAACATTTTAGAATAACAAATAAATTGAATATAGTTTTTTGATATGCTTTGTATGATGAATTCTTCTGTTATTCAAGAAGAAGAAGAAGATATAACTTCATTTTTTACTCGAAAAATTGAAGAAGCAGAATTACAAGTGAAGAAAGATATGATTTTTTTTTAATTAATGGCTTGTAGATTAGTGAAAAAACTCAAAATTTAAGAAGGCTTGAAGCTCAACGTAATGAATTGAATGCAAAAGGTGTGTTTTGTTTTAAAAAAATCTATATTTTTATCTTTTAGTGCGTTTATTACGTGAAGAACTTCAACTTCTTCAAGATCCTGCATCTTATGTCGGAGAAGTTGTTAAAACAATGGGAAAGAAAAAAGTTCTTGTAAAGTGTCAACCGGAGGGGAAATATGGTTTTTTTCTCTAGGAAATTATGTTTTTTTTAATCTATCATAGTTGTAGATGTTGCAGAAGGTATAGATATTAAAAAGCTCACAGCTGGTCTCCGAGTTTCTCTTTTATCAAGTTCTTATACATTAAATTCTATACTTCCGAGCAAAGTGGATCCTCTTGTATCTTTAATGATGGTGGAAAAGGTTCCAGATAGCACTTATGAAATGATAGGTGGATTAGACCAACAAATTAAAGAAATCAAAGAAGTTATTGAATTGCCTGTTAAACATCCTGAGCTTTTTGAATCACTTGGAATTGAACAGCCTAAAGGTGTTCTTTTATATGGTCCTCCGGGAACAGGAAAAACATTACTTGCTAGAGCGGTAGCACATCATACTGATAGTAAATTTATTCGGGTTAGTGGTTCAGAGCTTGTTCAAAAATATATTGGTGAAGGGAGTCGTATGGTAAGAGAGTTATTTGTTATGGCGAGGGAGCATGCCCCATCTATTATTTTTATGGATGAAATTGATTCTATTGGATCCACGAGGAGTGAAAGTGGTAATAGAGGGGGTGATTCAGAAGTTCAACGTACAATGTTAGAATTACTAAATCAGCTTGATGGGTTTGAGCCAACGAAAAATATTAAGGTAAATATTTATTTTTATTTATTTAAAATAAATGTAAGATAGGTTATTATGGCAACAAATAGGATTGATATTCTTGATCCTGCATTACTTCGTCCAGGGAGAATTGACAGAAAGATTGAATTTCCTCCTCCTACCTTGAAAGCTAGAGAAGACATATTAAGGATTCATTCTCGATCAATGAATTTAACTCGTGGAATCAATTTACAAAAAATAGCTGAAAAAATGAATGGTTTTTCTGGGGCTGAAGTAAAAGGTGTATGTACAGGTATAAATGATTGATTAATAAAGTATTAAGGATTGTTTCATTTTTCAATAGAAGCAGGTTTATATGCTCTACGTGAACGAAGGATATTTGTGCGAGAAGAAGATTTTGAGCTTGCGGTATCTAAAGTAATGAATAAAGCTGGTATATCGGATGTTAGCTTATCGAAACTTTTCAAGTGAAAGTATAATTTTTAATCATATATTTAATGTATTGTTTTGAAATGGTGCAATATTTGTATTATAGATAAAAATAATATTTTTCCAATATATTTAACTTTTTTTCAACCCAAAAGTGATTAATATTGAGTTTTGTTTACTATACAATTGTTTAAATTAATAAGATAAAATAAAGGTTTTTATAGTTAGATGTTTCATTGTATTTGAATACTACATATGATATAAGTAGAGTTCTAATTAATTATATTTTAATTTTCAAGTGCTTTTTTTAATTCATTCCATTTTTTTTTTAATATATCATGTTCATCATAAACCTTATAAAGTTAGCAGTTTTATTAAACAAATATTGTCTTACTGTAGCTAGCTGTATTTTTGTTTGTGCAAGCTCATTTTCTATTTCTGCCATTTGATCTTCTAGTACACGGTTTTTGTCCATTACTTGTAAGTTCTTATTCATGATGTTTTCCATTTCAGACCTCATACGTTCTTCAATTTTTGCTGGTTGGGATTCAATTGTTAATTTAAGCTGAGAAATTTCCGATATTAACCCCTCATTTTCATCAATTAAACATGCTATTTGTATTTTATTTTGCACCATCGTATTTGCTAGTTTAATATGTTCTTTATTCTGTAAAAAAGTTAGATTAGTAAAGAAAGACTCATAAGTACTAAAGTGTCTAATGATTCCTCTAGATTTTTTATTTTTAGAGATAATGAGGAATTTTCTGATCTTAAAAAAGTAATTTCATTATCTTTTTCTATTTCAGTTTCTTTAATTTCTTCATATTCTATAGTATATTTGGAGAGTAGATTTTTTGTTATTTCTATGGAATAAGCATCATTTATAAATTCGTCTATACGGTAATTTGTTGTTTGACTTGACCATGATAACTTTGTTGTCGGCTTTTCAGGTATCTAAATCCATAATTAAATAAAGTTTCTGTTATATAAAATGGATATTACGTTATATACGAAAAAAGCTTTTTCTTTTAAAAAATTTAAGAGCTGGTCAAACTTTAAAGAAATGATTTCCTCCCTGTTCTTTTTCATTAAGGCAATAGCGAATTTAAGAATAGCTTCAATGCCTTCTACAATTACTACATCAAAAATTCTTACCACCATATTTATAGGAAATTTATAGGCAAAAAGTGTTAAAAACCATTGTGAAGCATACATTAATGGTTTAATCCCTTGTTTATGAAGATGATTATGAACATCTGGAAGAATTTCTCCCATTAATTTATCAAATTGATATAAACGTAAATGTAACCCTGGCATATCTGGTATATAAAAACTACGAAAATCATAATCTTTCATAAGCTTAACAAACATGCAAAAAGCTTCTTCATCTGACATCTTAAAATATAAGTATTTTCATTAATTTAATAGATTTTTACATAAAGTAGTAGAGGGCCTGCTAAAAATGCTATTAAGCGTTAATAAATTCTCTTTTATCATGATAAAAGCAAATATACCCATTCCCTGTGTATAACCAACTTCTGGATCATACAAACTGTATGCTTTAAGGACTCTATAAAGTCTTTCCATGAAATATTGGATTTTTATGTACAAATAGGTAGTTATAGGAATAAAATAACGTGGAAAATGGAAAAGAAATATTTATATAAAAAAAAAAATCTTAAATATTATATGAATATTGTTCCATTGCTTTAAGAATAGCTTTTGGAAAGGTACGATGAAGATCTCTTCGTATGATTTTTTCATTAGGAGCAGTTTGGTTAATTAAAGTACGATAAATATGTTCCATATCGGAATTTTTAGAAGAAGTTATAGTTTGCCAGAGAATACCACGAAGAATAGGAGGAATACCTGTGGAAATAATATTAGATAATTCCTCATGATGTGTTTCAGTGACAAATTTGTAATTACTGATAATAAGTCTGAAAAATTCTATAATATTTAATAAGATAAATAAAATAATGAAAAAATACCCCAATCAATGGTTTTATCATTAGATGCATTTTGATAAATTTTTTCGAAATTTTCTTGTAAAATATTTTCAGACATTTTTAAAGTTTTATGATATTCTGAATGAAATAATTGAATTGTTTTTTGAGTATCAAAAGGTAATTCTGAAGGAGAATGAGTTTCAACTGAAGAGAACGATAAATCCATGTTATCAGATGTAGATAATTTAATAAATGGGGAAATTAAAGTTTGATTAGAAGTAGATAATGATGTATCAGATTCCTTTTGTGTAGGCATTTCTTGTTTTAATATAAGATTATCCAATGATATTGAATCTGTATATTCTACAGATAATGGATTTACTATATCATTTGAATGATTAACATGAAAAAGTGATTCTTTATTCAATTTTTCATCAAATTCTTGTTTTATTAAATCCATTTTTTCTGATAAAAAATTTTTTGATTTAATTATATTTTGTTTATTTTTATGATTAATAGTAGTAGGAGGAGGAGAAGAAGGGTTATTATTAGTATTATTTAACGAGTAATTTTTTTTATAAACTGATCGTTCTGAATTATTTTTCTATAGAATTATTTTAAATTTTTTCAATTTACTACTAATAATTCACTCATTTACCTTATTTTCTATATCATCATTCTGTTTTTTCTTATTTTGTTCGTTTAATTCTTTATTTTTTTGTTTAATTTCATATTTCACCTTAAAATTCTCATTTTTCATTCCGGGAAAAAGCTATCTATATCCTTTCTATTTTTTACTTTCTTTTATCATATCAATTTTGTCTCAATTAATCTTATTCCTCCCTCATTTTACCCTTTTTCTTCCTTTATATATTATTTTTAATAAAACGTGTCGTCGGCTTTCTAAGAAAATCACACGTCACCCGCTTTTATATAATAAAAAGTATAAACGATCAACGTTATTAAGAAATTTTGAATAATTTAAAAACTTAATAAGTCTTAAAATAATAATAAAATAAAGGAGTTTTAAAGGGTGGAATGAAGGGTTTAATTAATATTTTAAAAGAGATTTAGAAAAAATATACATATTAAAGATTTATATTAAGATTTATTAAGGAGGAAAATGAAAATTAAAAGAGCAGTTCCGAAAAAAATTTCTCAGCCTGTAAGTATAAAAAGGGAGAATAAGAAGGGAATGAAGGAATAATTGAATTATAATTGAATTATATATGCTAATTAGAGGTATTTTTAGCCGAAGGAATTAAAAGAAATAATTGATCAAGCATCGGAAATATCAGAAGAAGAACTTCCAAAATTATTGAATGAATTTGAGGAATGGAAATATTCTCGTGGGGATTTATTTCATTGGATGACATTATTAAATCGTTTTGATGGAATTCTTGAAAGAATTTGCAAAGAATACGTTTTAAAAAATGTTCAGATTATTACTTTTACATTAAAAACAAAAGAATTACTTCTTGCAATTCTCCGTTTTTCTACGATTCTTTTAGACAATTGTTCGAATAGAAATATTTATAATTCATGCAATGTATGTTTTTTTTCTCTTTTTTTTTTTTAATTAAATTAATATGATACTGATGAATTTCATTTTAGTATCTTAATGATCTTTTATATAGTACGGATATTGATATAGTAGAATATACTTTATGTCTTTCTTTAAGACTTGCGCAAAGAGTAAGTAGTCAGCGATATTATAGGTCTAATTATTTCATCTCTTCTGAAAGATGCTTAAAGCTTGCTATGAGTTTGCAACAATCATCTCAGGAGCGTGGTACATCTGGGATTGATATGGTTAAATTACTTTCAGATTCTCATGTAACAGATGGATATAAAAATGTCTATTATGCATTTTATCGTCATTTAAATCCTATTGAAGCAATTGCATTGACTACTTCAAAGTATATTATTAAATTTTTCATAGGATGTAATTAATATTGGTATAGCAAGGATAAAGAATCTCAAACTTCTGCGCCTTCAGGTAAGGGTAAAGCTAAAGAAAATCAGTCTTTTGCTTCACCCGAAAACCTAGATGATTCTGTGGAAGGCATGATGGCAATAAAAATTAGTTCTGAGAAGTTTTATAATAGACAGGTTGAGGATATTCTTAATGATGCAATATCTACATATAATGTTTCAACAACAAATTGTTTTGATTTAATGTTAAGGATTAGATTTGCAAAATATGTCTATGATAAAAAGAAGAGGCAACAATTGATTTGCATAAAGATTCTTGCTATAGCTGTGCTGGGTAATTATGAAATTATGAGTTTTATATTGATCTAATGTTGTGATAAGCATATACTGTACAAGAACATGTATTACACTCCCGTTTTTTTATTTTCGAACCAGATATTATAACAAATCTTGCCCATCTTATTCATCCTGATAATAAAATATCTAAAGAGATAGAAATAGCTGCATTTTATGCTCTTGAAGCATTGGCGCATCATAGATCGAGGTTAATGGATGTTCTTTTGGCATTGAATGCATCAGTAAATCATGGAATTTTGATGTATGTTTTTAGAACAATGATAATTGAATTGGAAAGTTCTGTTTTGACAAAAACTTTCTCAAAGGAATATGTTGACGCTTTGTTTTTACTTATTCATTATTTGACAACTACACAACAGGGAGGGAATATGTTAACATCTGCAGGCATTATTCCTTCTCTTATTCGATTATTAAAAAATAAAGCACCTAAAGCAATTAGGGCAGTTACTAAGGCTGCTAGTTTGCTAGATCACCTGACTTATGGGTTTCCTTCAACTTTTAATGCGTTTTGTTCTGCACGAGGATTAGATGTTTTAGTGGGTCGAATAAAAGATGAAGTTGATTATAATATTAAACAATTTCTATTGCCTGATAAAGTATCAAGAACTAGTGTAACAGAGCATTCAATGTCCCAAGAAAGGTTCATTATTTTAAAAACTACATTAAAGTTCGCTTTGCATATGATGCAATCTACAGGGACTTCTGATGGGCTGAGGAATCTTGTTGATTCATCTCTTTTAGAGACCTTGAAAAAGATTTTTGCCCATTTTGAAGATTTTGGATCTTCTATCATTGCTATGTGTAGGATCTTTTATTGTTATTTTTATATTTGTTGATTTTGATTAGCTATAAATATTCTCTCAACGTTTATTCATAATGAACCGACATCTTATAGTATTATTCATGAAGTGAAATTATCAGAAACCTTTTTGAAAATGATATCCTCTTTAATATTACCATCACCTGATGTTATATCTGCAATACCTAATGCTTTCGGCGCAATATGTTTAAATACTCAGGGGATGGAACTTTTTAATAATATTAAACCATTACCATCCTTTTTCAGTATTTTTACATCTTCTTTACATCGAAAGGCATTACAAGAGAGTGAACTTTCAAGTATTTTAGGTACATCTTTTGATGAATTGGTGCGGCATCATCCAAGCCTCAAATCTGAAGTAATTGATGAGGTTCTTTCAATGCTTAAGCGGGTTCTTCAAATAGGATTGGATTTGGTGAATGTAATAGATAATACGGATATATTGGTTACATCTGTTTCTGATAACGAATTAAGTTCTCGGAATCAGAAAAATGATTTAACTATAAAAGATAAGCTTGATTATATAGAAGATGATGAGAATGGTGTTAAGCGACCAGTGATTATTTCGCATATTGATTTTGTTTCAAGGGTTATATTTATTGCTTTTTGTTTTTTAAAAAAAAAAGTAACTTACAATGGTTTAGTTTCTTGAAGGCTTTTTTCAAAATTCTAGTCATTGTCGAGAATTTTTGAAGAATAATGGTCTTGATATTCTCTTACAATATTATACACTTCCTAGTCTTCCTTATGACTTTATAGATACTCCTGCTGCATATTCTTTATCGCATTTATTTCGTATAATTAGTGAAGTAAATGTACAAAGTGTTTTATTAGATATTATGAGATATTTTCAAAAATCGTTAAATAAATTAGATGTTTTTTTGGAACATAAAGATTCTGAGAGTTTCTTTAGGAAATATTTAAAACTATCTTCATCAGGACTGGAATTTATTTCAGAGGGTAATGAATTCCTGAAAAATTTATCACAAATACATGCTTTGGGTTCTTTGCTTTCAGATATATATGAATTACCAATTTTTTCTCATACACGTTCTGCTTTATCATTTTTTCAGTTGTTTTTATCAAATCCTGAATTAGATGGACTTTTGGAAAAGATAGGGCATCTCATTCGTGTTTCTGTCTGGGAAAGTATTAGATTTCTGAATATAATACCAAGTGACTTGGAGGAGGCTACAAGATTTGTTGATGATTCGAAAACTAAAACTAATGATAAAGAGAAAAAAGATTTAAAGTTAGACCAGACTGTTGATAAGAATTCTTCTGTGTTTTTTAATGTAAAGATGATACGTTATTTACTTGTTCAAATTCCTACATCTTTAAATAATTTTTTTCAGGGTAAATTGGACTTTATATTTTTAATGTTTGATTGATTCTAAAAGGTCTTACAAAAATGCTAATAACTCATCGATTTTCAGATTCTGGGCAGCGAAAGATAGCTTTAAAAGTGGCAAATATTATTGGAACTATTTTAGCTCAGCATTTGAGCTGGGAAAGGCTTGGTAAGTAACATTTCTCTTTGATTTCGAAATTTAATCTATTTTAGATAATGTAGAGTCTGTAAATAATAAATATATGTATTGGATTATGATTCTTGGTTTTAATCAGGCCGTTATATTGGAAGGTACGATTTTTGCATAATATACAATGTTATATAATTTTTTTTCTTTTTTTTTAGAAAAACAGCAGCTTTCTGTGCAAACTATTGTGCTTGTTGCATTTGATAAATCTGGGGGAATACAAACTACATTGCATATTTTAAAAACATTTTGGCAAGAAGTGGATAAATTGTCTTCAGTAACTGAAGTTTCTAAAGATAGTTGTTCTATTACATTTCGTGTATATGATGGAATTAAAATTATTCTTCAGTTTTTTAAAGTGATTACTTTACCCAAAGCATTATTAACCTCTCTTCAAACTGCCGGTTTATCATCTCGTGAGAAGGATAAAGATAAGTCCGATTATTTCAATCCTAATGATTTTATTACTCAACTTAGAATATCTATTTTGCCGTCTATTAAAGATCTTTGGTCTTCTGATGTTCTTTATAAAATGCCTTATTTGAATGTGAAGTCTTTAATTCAGATTCTCAGTCAAACTTTTAAAACTGATGGAGAATCAAATGAAAAAACGGACAATAGTGCAGCATTGATATCATCTAATCATAGAGCTCTATCTGGACCTAGTGAAGAGAGGATTCGTCAGCTTTGTGATATGGGTTTTATACGAAGTGCTGCTGAAACCGCTTTAATGCGTTGTGGTAATCATTTATCTACTGCTACTGAATATCTTTTGGCACATCCCGAGTTAAATCAGGATACAGGAACGTCTAGAAGCCATGGAAATGCCGATTTGTTTCCGAATTATTCAGTTTCTTCTCAAAATGAACAGACAAATGATAATGTAATGGGGGATATTAATGTAAATAGAGATTCTTCTTCCATATTATCATCTGGTCTTTTGAATTCTATGGAGTGTGATACGTTTTCTACTGAAGAAAATGTTGGCCAGACTGTTTCTGAATTAGATGATATGAGAAAATTAGAGACGGGTGTTTTATCTTTGAAGGGTAAGGGGAAAAATAACTTAAAAATGGATTCTAGAATGCATGTTGATACGAATCTTGCTGATATTCGAAAATCTATCAGAATGACTTTAATTGAAAGGTTTTTATCATTGTTAAATATACACAATAATCTTGTTTTTGAATTGTCCGGATTGATATTAGGGGCATATGCGTTTTCTAATGAGAATAGTTGGAGTGTATGTGTGGTGCACTGTATTGTTAATAAGATACGTGAATTGCAGAGTAGAATTAAGTTATCAGAATCAAATGGTTTGCAAGCTGCTTCAATCTTGCATCTTCTTGGGTTATTGCTTCATGATTCTTCTTTTTATGAATCATGTAGAAATGAAATTTTGAATTATCAGTCAGTTTTTATTTGTTTCCTTACTCGTGAAAATGATAAACCTTCTCCCTGGATAGCGCCTGTACTTTTAGTATTTGAACAGATTATAATAGCTTCAATACAACCAAAACAGCAGCCTCTTTCTTTAATTACTGAAGATAGTGTTCCAAGAGTTATTTCCGAACTATTTTTTTCTATACAAAAAGAACAAATTTTTGATGCAGTATTAGAATTGTTTAAAACAGAGATTCAGAAAATTGATGATATACTTTCTCTTTTTAGAATACTAGTGATTTTAACTCGTTCAAAAGATATAGTTACTCGTTTTTTTCAAAAGGATGGTATTCGGTTATTATTTTTGACTATAAAGTCTATATCTGGGAAACATCAGAGTGAACACTTGCAGATTTTAATCATTATTATTTTAAGGCATCTTATTGAGGATTTGGATATTATTCAAAATATAATGACTACGGAAATTAAGTCTTATTTCAGTCAGTCTCGTTTTCGAGGATTAGATATTAACGCTTTTTTAAGAAATAATACACAACTTGCTTTAAGAGAATCGGATATATTTATAGATGTTATTGAAAAAGAATGTAAGCTTCCACGTTATGATTCTCATAATAGAGTACAACAAATTGCCTTAAAGGATTCGGAATCCGTTGAGAATTTTATACATGAAATTCCATCTACTGATCAAATGTTATGTATATCGTCTAAACCATCATGTCAAGATGAGGTATTGGAAATAAGCAAAGTTGAACATTCTAATAGTGTTATTTTTTTCCTTTTATCAGAATTATTGACTTGTAAGGACAATTTGGATTATGAGGAATTAAAACAATCTGAATCTAATATGAGTCCTGACACTATAGTAAATACAACAACGATAAATATGGAGCAGAATAAAATTCCTAATATTAATTTAAAGGAAAGTGAATTTAAGACAGAGGAGCATCCTCAATATATGTATAAATGCTTTTTATTGCAATGTCTAGCAGAATTATTATCATCATACAGACATTGTAAACTGGAATTTATTAATTTCTCGAGGAAGTATCCTTTTAAAGGAATTGTTGCTCCATCAAAAATACGTTCTACAATGTTAAGTTATTTGTTATATGAAATTATTCCATATGGTACTATTAATCCATCGGAGAATATACAAATCAGAAAAAGGTTTAGTGCTTCAAATTGGGCTATATCGGTTATAATTTCTTTATGTGCATCTACTTCTGAGAACCATGAGGAAAAAAATAGACCTGATATGATTTTTGTGCGTAAACTTGTTTTAGAAAGTATTTCCAAAGCTTTTAAGGATGCTTCTTGTTCACCAGAGCCATTGGAAATGAAATATTCTCGTCTTCTTACTCTTTCAGAGTTATGTTATAGATTGCTTGTTGCAAGAGCAAATATAAAAGGTATTAGTAATCATACTGCTGATGATCATAAAAAACTAGCGAAGTTAATGTTGGAGAAAAATTTCATGAGTATATTAACTGGAGCATTGGCTGATATTGATTTAAATTTTCCATCATCTAAACGTTTAGTGAGATTGATACTTAGGCCATTAAGAAAATTATCTCAAATAGCTGTTGAATTGAATGAAAATTCGGAAATAGGGAAACCTGATAATAATGATAAGCAAGACGGGACATTGACTGATGCATCTATATCTGAAAGAGAACCATCAGATGAAAGAGAAGAAACTCCTGATTTTTACCGTAATTCTGCGCTAGGAATGTTTCATGGTGAAATGGAAGATAACGATGATTCTAATGAATTTGATTCAGATGATGAGGAAATTTATGATGAAATGGATTTTGAAGAAGAAGATTCAGAGACAGGAAGTGTATTAAGTGATGAAGATAACGATGATATTGATATGGGAAGTCAGCAAAATGGTGAAATGGATGTATGTAAAAGTTCTTTTAAAAAAAAAGAGATTAATATAATTAAGGTTGAAATTATACTTGATGATCAAGTAGATACTGATGATGATGATGATGATGATGATGATGATGATGTTAATGAACAAACGGAATTAGGTTCGAATGATGTTATTGATGATCCTAGTAGAGTATCTGAGGATGGTTTTGATGTTGAAATTGATGATGAATCTGCATGGCAAACTGAATCTGAGCATGATGATCGTGATAATATTGACAATAGATCTAATCAACTGCATTCGTTATCTGGTGGTGTTCAAGGGGATAATGAAGTAGATGCGGATGTGTTGATTGATAATGATAGGGAAGATCAAGGAGATGATGATGATGATGACGACGACGATGATGATGCTGAAGAAGCGTTAATAGAAGATGAACTTTTACCTAATGATATTGATGATGTAGAAGCTCATGGTCAATGGGGTTGGAGTTCTATTGATGATATTACAAATGAGGATGACGATAATGACGTTAGTCGTTCGGATAGAAGATCATGGCATGCTATAACTTCTGGGGGCTGTCATTTTATTAGTAATAATTATATATTTGTGTATTTCTGTGTACTGATTATAAAAAAAAATAGGTGAACCGAATGTACAAGTATTTCGTCGAAATTCTAGAATTAATCATTCAGGAGAAAGTAGTATTAATCCTTTATTGGTAGATTCTGCAAATATGTCTCAAAGACAAATATTACAAAGTCGTGATACTTTTTCAAGGTCTGACAGTTTTACTGATTGGGTACAATCTATAGAGCAATTAATAGGAGGAGGGGCCGTTCAGGTACTAGGTGATGTGATGAATAGAGTAAGTCGTCAAATAAGGGGGCCTTCACAGCATGCTATTAGAGTTGAGGTTAATACGAGTAACGGTAGTTTATTGACACGCGAGGTGGAACGAATGTTTGGGCAGCGTTCACAATCAGCGCAGCAGAATCAAAGGTCTTCTAGGGAAGATCCAATTACTGCTGTTTCTATATGGTCACCAACGTCGACTAGTCAAAGATGGTTGGATGAGGCACGTTTGATTTATGGTAGTACTGTTGAAAAAGCATTGCTGTTATTGAATTCATTAATGAATGTTCTTGCTCCTCAAGCGATTAAAGAGGAAAGGATTCGTAAAGAGAAGGAGAAAATGTTAGAAGCAAGAAAAAATCAAGAGATGGCAGAGAAATTGAGTAATGATAATGAAGGAAGAATTGAAGATGGATTGGTTGGTAATGAACTAGAGAGAGTTGAGCATAATATAGTTGAATCTCCTGTTATGGATGGTGTTGAAAATATGCTAGGTCAAACTCAGGAATATCCTGCAGAAGAGCTTTCGGAACCAGCTCAACGTGTAACGGTTATGTTGCGTGGTAATGAAATTGATATTACTTCATTGGATATTGATCCTACTTTTCTTGAAGCTTTACCTGAGGATATGAGAGAGGATGTTCTTACTCAGCATATTAGGGATCAAAGGGTTGCTGCCCTAACAAATCAATCATCTGAGATTAGTCCGGAATTTTTGAATGCTTTACCAGAGGAGATTAGGGAAGAGTTATTACAACAAGAAGCAGCTGATAGAAGAAGAAGAGAAAGAGAACAAAATACGTATTTATCAAGAAATAATACTGATGCAGCTGCTACTGGGCCAGTTGAAATAGATTCAGTGACATTTCTTGCCACTCTTGATCCTTATCTTCGAAGACAAGTTCTTCTTGATCAGGATGATGAATTTTTATCACAGCTTCCTCCTTCTCTTGCTGAAGAGGTAAATGTGCTTCGAGAAAGGTCTTCAGGGAGATTGGGTCAGATATTTCAAATACCAGTATCATCCTCTCGCCAACAAGGGGTTAATAATGCATCATCAAAAAAATCCTCATCAAAACGTGAAGTGATGCAGCTTCTTGATAAAGCAGGAATAGCTACTTTGGTTCGATTACTTTTTATTCCTCAGCCTAATGGGAAAAATCCCTTGCATGATATATTATTAAGTGTTTGCAAAAATCGTCAAAATAGGATTGAAGTAATAAATCTTCTTCTCTCTGTGTTGCAGGATGGTACTAATGATTTATATGCGGTGGATAAAAGCTTTTCTCAGATGTCTCTTAGAGCAAGGAATACTGTTACTTTGAAAGGAACGCCTAAGTCTAAAACATCAAAATGTTTACTTTCTTCTTTTCTTCAATCAAATGGTGAGAATACACCGAATTTAGTTACGCAGCAGTGTATAGAGGCTCTTGAATTTCTTGTTCAGTGGAATGAATATTTACCCTCATATTTTCTAAATGAACATGATCATATAATCCGCCCAAGACGATCTAATTCCCGTAAAGATAAGGGAAAGGACACTACTACTAGGGGATCTAAATATGCTATTAACATATTGCTGAGTTTACTTGATAGAGATTCGATTTTGCAGAATTCTAATATAATGGATCAATTCTCCCATTTGCTTTCTATCATAACTCGATCATTGATGGTTCTTAAAAAAAAAGGGAAACAGGATTCAGAATCATACAAGAATGTTCGATCTTCTCAAGCTCAATCTGAAATAAATGAGGATACAATTGAGGAGAAAAGTGAGCAAAATGCGGATTCTTATGATGATGCTGATGCAAAATCTGTTGATAATGTTGATAAAGATCAAGATGCTAAAAATAAAAATAAAGTTGTGCGGCCACCTTATATTCCTGAAAATAATTTGAGACTTACTGTTAATATTCTTACTTCTAGAGATTGTTCAAGTAAAACTTTTCAACATACATTAGCTGCTATGCAGCATTTATCAATCATTCCAGGGGCTAAAGACATTATTGGTGATGAGCTTGTTTGTCAAGCTCAGGCATTTGGCTCAAGATTATTAGGACAATTGGATGATTTAATTCAACAAATTCGGAATGCGTCTTTTGGTGTAGAATTGCAGGGTGCTGCTTTATCGGATTTTTCACCAGCTAGTTCTGATCAAGCTAAATTGTTACGGATTCTTAAAGCTATTAATTATCTTTTTGAACAGAAAGAAAAATCATCTGAGTCAACGGAAATTGAGGATAATAATAATGACTTGTTTGGACTCTATGATTCATTGACGTTTCAGCCATTATGGGGAAAATTAAGTATATGTTTATCAGCAATTCAAGAAAGATCAGATATGATGCATGTAGCAACAATTTTATTACCATTAATAGAAGCTCTTATGGTTATATGTAAAAATACAGCATTAAAGGATATAACTAAACGATCGCATGGGTCCCGTCAAACAACTCCTGCAGATGATTCAATGGAATCCATATTTTTCTCTTTTACTGAAAATCATAGAAAAATACTTAATCAAATGGTACGGAATAATCCATCATTAATGAGTGGCTCTGTTTCTCTTTTGGTAAAAAATCCTAAGATTTTGGATTTTGATAATAAACGGAATTACTTTAATCGGAGATTACATGATCGTGGTTCTAGTAGAGAGCATTATCCACCTTTGCAATTAAATGTCCGTCGTGAAATGATATTTTTAGATTCATATCTGGCTTTGTATTTTAAATCGGGGGATGAGATGAAATATTCAAAATTAAATATACGATTTCATGGTGAAGAAGGTGTGGATGCAGGTGGATTAACTCGTGAATGGTATCAGGCTCTTGCTAGACAGATGTTTAACCCTGTAGGATTATGGTTTTATTTGATTATTTATTTATATTTTATTATTAGGATTATGCATTATTTATTCCGGTTGCTGCTGATCGTACTACATTTCATCCGAATAGGAGATCAGATGTTAATCAGGATCATCTTTCATTTTTTAAGGTTAGTTTTTTTTTTCTTTTATTGTATTTTTTTCTCAAAAAAATCAAGTTTATTGGTCGTATTATTGGAAAAGCTTTATATGATAATCGGTTATTGGATTCTCATTTTAGTCGTGCAGTGTATAAGGTGATATTTTTGTTTTAATTGAATATTCTAATCATTTTGAATAGAAGATATTGGGAAAACCTGTGTCTTTGAAAGATATTGAAACACTTGATTTAGAATATTATAAATCATTAGTATGGGTAGGAAAAGCTTTTCAGTTTTATCATATGTTTAATAATTTTAGATGCTCGAGAATGATATTACGGATGTTATCACTGAGACTTTTTCTGTTGAAACTGAAAATTACGGTGCAACAGAAACAGTTGATTTAATACCTGGAGGAAGAACTGTATTAGTTACTGAAGAAAATAAACATGAATATGTAAAGGCAGTTATAGAATATCGACTTATTAACAGTGTCAAAGATCAATTAGATAATTTTCTTATTGGTAAATATTTAAACTATATTGTTTTTGTATTTATTTTTTAGGGTTTTATGATATTATACCACCAGATCTTATTCAAATATTCAATGAACAAGAATTGGAGCTTCTTATTTCTGGTTTACCAGATATAGATGTTGATGATTGGCGTCATAATACTGAGTAAAATTTTGGGCTTGTGTTATTTTTAAACTTATATTATATAATAGATATTGTAATTATACTGCTTCTTCACCTCAGATACAGTGGTTTTGGAGAGCTGTTCGTTCGTTTGATGATGAACAACGTGCAAAGTTACTTCAGGTATATAATATATATTATTATTGACTTATTTATTTATATTTTATTAGTTTGCAACAGGAACGTCGAAGGTGCCTTTAAATGGCTTTAAAGAGCTTGAAGGGATGCAAGGCATTCAAAAGTTTTCTATTCATCGTGATCCTACATCAAGTGATCGTTTACCTCAAAGTATGATTTCTTTTTTTGTTTTGATATGAAGTTAAAATATTTTTAGGTCATACATGTTATAATCAGATAGATCTTCCAGTATATGAAAGTTATGAAGCTCTTCGTACTGCTTTACTTACTGCTATAAATGAAGGTTCTGAGGGATTTGGTTTTGCATAACAACTTATATCACCTATTGAGCTTATTTTAAATCTTTAGGGAAAGGCATATAAAGTATGTAGATAGTTGTTTATTTAAAATAATAAAATATTTAAATTTTATAAATATATTCTTTTATATATTGATATCGTTGACGTTTAAAGTGATTTTTGTTTGAAATGGTTACTGCTACTCGTTTAAATTTAGCAAGATCACTTTGGAAAGGTTTATGGGCTCTAAATCTTTGGTATTTTTATGTATTGATCGTTTTTAGGGCCTAATCTTGCTTCTTTTTCTTTATCTTTATCTAAAGCATCAAAAGATTCTCCACCGATTAAAACTCAGGAAAGATCTTGTACAATTCTTCCTAGTTTTGTTGGGTATATTCTTTTGATCTTTTTATCTTGTTTTTAATCTTTAGATTACGTTTTTTGGTTCATAATGGGAAAAATTATGTGAATGTTCTTATAACTGAAGAAGTGAAATTTATTGTAATAATTTAACTTTTTTTTTCTAAAATATAATGATTAGATGGTGGGTCATAAGTTAGGAGAGTTTTCTCATACACGAAAAAGGCATTTTGATTTAATCTTGGATATTTTTATTTATATGATTTAGATTTACTTATAGACATACAAAAAACAAGTAAATAAATAAGGATTTTTTTGGATTTTGTCAGAATGCAAAAGTGATGGAATATCTATTAACATTTCTATATTGCTAAAGAATAATGTGTGTTTTTTAAAATTTCAATATCAAGATATTTTTAAACCGTTTTAAATTACATTTTTTAAAAAAGACAGTTTTATTAAATGAAAAGGGTTTATTCTTTTTACATATGTTTTTATTTATAATCTTTTTTTGTTATATTTTTTATTATTAATATTAGATCATACATAATTATCTACTGATCAAGAGTGGTTATTTTTTAGGTATTTTATACACCTTATTTTTTGATTTATTTTCTTTTTTATATTAAAAAAGGCTTTATTTTTTTTTAAATAAAATAATGGATAACCCTCATGAAGAACAGCAAAATGCTTTAATAGCTAGAATTGTGATGAATGTAGTATGTTGTCTTTTATTTTAATAATTTTTATACTCATTTTTTATTTTATTAAAAAATGATTTTTTAGGAAAAATTAAATGAAGCTGTTATAGAATTTAATCGGTTTATTCAAGTAATAAAAAATATTAAGAAATAAAAATTATTTTAGATAAAAAAGAAAGATTTTAATAATAAAATTTTAGGAAATTAATATGGCCAATATGAATGTAGAATTAATTTCTCAAATGTGGACAAATTATGGACGTAATGTTCGGTTTTATTTAGAAGGGACAAATCATCTTGAAAAACCATTTTAATAAAAATTGAATTTTAAAAATTGATTTTTTTTAATTTTTTTTTTTTTAAATTAAATTTTTTTTCTTTTCTTTATACAAAAGGTTTTAAATAATATAAAATTTAATGACAACAATTTATAATATTCGTGAACCCGTTTTTAATGGAAAAACAATATGTTTACCGCCAGTATATGATGACCCATTAATTTTGATTGATAATGGTACTTTTAATATTTGAAATTTTAATTTATATTTAATAATAAAATATATAACAGGATCATGGCAATGTAGAGCAGGATATGCATCGGAAATAATGCCATGTATGGTTTTTGATAATGTTGTTTCAAAATATAGAGATCGACGACAAATGCGTACATATACATTAGTAGGAAATGATACATTTATAGAACCTATAGTAAGACAAATGGCAAAAAGTCCATTTGATTTTAATATTGTAACTAATTGGGATGTAATGGTATTAAAAAAAAGTCTTTTTAAAAGATTAAAAAGGGTATTTTAATTAAATTATTAATGATATTAAGGAATCTTTATTGGATTATATTTTTTTAAAAATGAAAGTTTCAGGTAATGAACAAGTGGAACATCCATTAGTCATGACAGAACCCGTATGTAATCCCAATTATACTCGTGGAGGTGAATTATATTTAAATATTTAATCAAAAAAGGCTAATCATTATATAAGTAATGTCAGAATTGTTATTCGAATGTTATCGTGTTCCATCTGTATGTTATGGAATTGATTGTCTTTTTTCTTTTTATTATAATGGAGGAACAGATGGTATAATTGTAAGTGCGGGAAATAATGCTACACATGTGATACCCGTATTGAAGGGATCTGGTAATTTAAGTGCATCGAAAAGGTGATTTTTTTGTTTTTGATTTTTTTAATAATGTTATAAATTTAGGATTTCTTGGGGTGGTATACAATCTACAGAATATTTACTTAAACTTTTTCAATTAAAATATCCGGATTTTCCTCAAAAAATGACATTTACACAGGCACAATGTTTACTTCATGATCATACATATGTTTCTTTATCATATAGTGATGAAATAAAGACGTTTTTGGATCCAGAAGTTTTGGCTCTTCAGGATAGAGTAATTCAGTTCCCATGTGCAGAAGCTGTTTCAAATTTTAAAACGGGAGAAGAAATTGCTCGATTGGCTGAAAAAAGAAAAGAAGCAGGACGTCGTTTACAAAAGCAAGCTCAAAAAACTCGATTGGAGAAATTAATGCAGAAGGAAAAGGATATGATGTATTATATTGAGCTTCAAGAAGCTATAAAGATGAAGGATAAAAAGTTTGTAATGGAGAAGTTAGAATCTGAGGGATTTGCTGATGAAATGGAATTGGCTTCTACGATAAAAAGATTGGATATAGCGATTCGAAGGGCAAAAAATAGAGATTCCTCTCAAGATCCAGAAATACCATCTTTTCCTTTACTTGATATCCCTGATTCGGAATTAGATGAGACAGGACTTAAACAAAAAAAACATCAAAAATTATTGAAATCTAACTATGAAGCTAGGATGAGAATTAAGGCAGAAAAACAAGTAGAAAAGGCTCGTAGTGAGGAAAAGGAGAGATTGGAAGAAGAAAGGCGTCAGAATGATTTGGAAAATTGGCTTGAGGAAAAAAGAAAAGCTAGAAATGATCTTTTGGAAAAAATAAAAGAAAAAAAGAAACTAAAAGCAGATCTTAATGATCGGAGAAGTATGGCTAGTCAGATGCGTATGAAAAGTATTGCCAATTTAGCTAGTGAGCAATCTTCTAGAAGAAAAAGGAGAAAAGCCAATGAAAGTAAGAATTGTTATTTAATTGGATATGCCTAAATTAAGCATAGTTGAGGATACCTTTGGAGCGAATGATGAGGATTGGGCTGTTTATCGTGATATCGTTAATACTTCGGAATCAGAAGAAGATAATAATAATCTTCAGTATTTGGAATCCCAATTAATGTTATATGATCCAATGTTTGGTAAAAATGATGCATCCAATGCTGATAAAGATCATCCAAAATCTTGGATTCATATGTTTTATAGAGGAGTATATCCTCCATTTGACCCTAATAATATTCAACAATTACATCAATTGCATTTAAATGTTGAAAGAATCAGAGTTCCGGAGATTTATTTCGACCCAAATATTGCTGGTTTAGATCAAGCAAGTATAGTTGAAGTTATAAGTGATATTTTATCTCGTTTTGATATAAATGATTCACAAAGAATGGCAAATAATATTTTTTGTACTGGAGGTGCTTCTTTGCTTAAAAATTTTAGTCTTAGAGTTGAAAAAGATTTTCGAGCTTTATGGCCTGAAGACAAGTCAATTTGTGTTCGTCAGGCTAAAGATCCTCTTATTGATGCATGGAAAGGTATGCAGCAATGGTGTCATACTGAAGAATATAAAAAAAGTTATATAACTAGGCAACAATATTTAGAAATGGGTTCAGAATATATGAAAGAGCATGGAATGGGTAATGTTAGAATATAAAATTTTTGCATAAATTTTTACATTGGAAATCTTTAAAATTTAATTTCAATTTATTTTTATATGAGATTCTTATTATATTTAATTAATTTTATCAATAATTTATAAGAAAAAAATGTTATTAATATGTAAAATATATTTGTTTAGGTTTTTAAACTCGATATTTTAATATTTAAAACTATATAGTTTAGATAAATAAATAAGTATTAAAAAAACTAGATTTTTAATCTTATTAAGTGATTAATTGATTAGAATATTGAATAAATTAATAAATTGTCTTGGATATTTTTTTTTTTAATGATGCGTTCAGAAGAATCACCTATGGACTTTACATATGAAAATCCTAACTTAGAAGATGACAAAAATTCACCATTTAGTCTTTCTAATATCTCTAAATATATTGGAAATATTGATTTATCAAAAAAGCGTTTTACTCTTATGTTATTTTGAGGATATTTTTGGTTAATAATTAATTAGGTACTTTTTTTGAAATTTCAGAAAAACATGTACCTTCTACTACAGCATCTTTTGTACCTAATGGAAATGGATCTCAGTTTTTATTTTCTACACCAAAGACGATTTCTAATCCTAAAAAAATGTTTCTTAATTCACATCTGAATACTATACCAACAGATAGTTCAGGTTTAGATAATACACCGGATTATGACACAAATACAGATGCTTGTAATGTTTCTGTTGATAATACTTGTGATATACCAAAGAAGAATCTTTTTTCTCTTGATATGAAAAATAATAAGATAAGTCAGTGTATTATAAAGAAAATAAAAAAAAAACGTCTATCTAAGCATGGAGAAAGGAAATTTTGGACTGGAAATGCAACAGATAGTGATGTATTTTTCTTTTTATTTTAGTGATTTTTTTAGTACTTATATTTTTAGGTTGAAACAATGTTACCATCTCAAATGAATAATCGTTTTGCAAATTGGTCTATTAATACACATCGAGATATTCCTTATATTGTATCAGGATATATACAATTGTTTCTTAATGTGTTTCTTGTTGGTATTTTATTATATTTTGCTATTGCTTTTGTAAGAACGATTCAAAGAGATGTTGATCAAAAGGTAGAGGAATATTCTGCGGGTAAGTTATATCATCCATTTATTGTCATTAAGTAATTTTTTCAAGAAATTCTTCAAGAAATGTCTTTATGTTCAAAAGAATATACTGAAAATCGGTGTTCACCTGATCATAGAGTTCCTGCAATGGAACGGGCATGTACAACTTGGGAACGATGTATGAATCGTGATCCTACTGTTGTTGGTCGTGCAAAAGTTTCCGCAGAGACTTTTTCTGAGATTATTAATAGTTTTATTGACCCCATTTCATATAAAACTATGGTAAGTTCAAAAGTTATAAAGCATATTTTAATTTTTAGATATTTTGTATTTTGATAACATTTGGATCTGTTTTTGTTTCGAATTTTGCATTTGGATTTTTTAGGGCAAAAAGTATAAATCATCCTCATCCATACATGGCAGCAGCAGCTCCTCATTTTGATGATATTTATAATTGTCAATATCCTAGACAATTAAGTAATAGTTTCCGTAATTCAAGGAGGATATCATATAAACGATAGCTATATATATTGTTACTCTGCAATTTATCAATAATCTTTATAATTTGATTAACTATTACTATGATTAATGTTTAACGCTATTTTTATATAACAATACCAAAATACAAATTTACATAGATTGTGGATGAAGTATTTTATAGAAAAGTGAAAATATTACTGTATATATTCCAAAACTTCATAATTTATATCCTAGTGCTTTTTTGTATACATTAAATATCTATAAGCTATATAAATGTTATTTTTAGGTATTTTCTTCACATGCCCATCCTTTTATTCCTTCTCCCCGAGAACCTATTGGTATATTAAGGTATTCTTTATTCATTCCGGGTGTATCTTTTAACCATGGATGATTACTCATTCCTCCTGCATTGGCCCTTTTTTCTGGAATAATTTCTAACATTGGAAGTAAAAAATTACTTAATAAATCAGATTCACTCCATGATAAATGATATTTATCATGAAGTACTTCAGGTAATCCCCAATAATTTAATTTTGAAATATGTCGTAATTCACCTAAGAAAAGTTAGTTTATGATAGATTTTTAATTTCTTCACATTTTTTATTAAATATTTCATGTGAATATTTCCCACTTGATGCAAGAAATCGAGGAAATTTTCCAAGTAATTCTATGATTTGTGCAATATGATCTATAACTATTAAAATGAATAAGAATAAATTATACTAACCATCATTCTTTGTATAATCTTGCCCATTTTTAGGATCGAATAAATAATCACCTGTTAGTAACTCAAATACCTAGTAATGTTATGAGTAAAAGAATACATAGAAAATTAATTACCATGCAAGACATACTCCAGCAATCAGTGCTTGCTCCCCACTTAGCGCCTACAAGCACCTCTGGTGAGCGATATTGTCGTGTCTGGATATCATCTGTAAAATGATGATGAGTCCAGCAAGCATTTCCTAAATCAGCAATTTTAACATTTATGTAAGTTATATTATCTGGTGATGAAGACGGCGTTATTTGTTTTTCTATATTTGTTTCTAAAGAAATCTCTGAAATATCTTTTTCAAGTGTTTCGTCGTCTTTGTCTGAGTGATTAGTATCATTTTCATTGGAATTCAAATCCTTTTTTCTTAAGAATTGATCATTATCTGTCTTTCCCCCCAAATCATGTATGCCAACACTAGGTTTATACAGTAAAATATCTGAGTTTAAGAGTGGCTGACTATTTGTTATGACATGATGTCTTAATGTTGCTATATCAAGATTATTATTCTCAGGAGATGTTTGGGATATATCAGTTGCTTGGGCAATTACTTCTTCACTATTGATACATATAAGGACATTTTCAGGTTTTAAGTCCGTATGTATTATTCCACAATTTCTATGTAAATAATCTAGTCCTAAAAGAACTTGTTTAGTAATCTGTTTCACTAATGGTATAGGTATTCCACGGTAATCATATCTTTTAATAAGACTAAGTAGATTTTCTCCCAATAGCTCAAATATCATGCAAATATGAGTCCCATTAGGACCTCGATGTTCAAAGTTATCAAGTAGAGAAACAACATGAGCAGCTCCTGGATGGCAAGGATTTGCAGTATTGATTTTTTTTAAGAGTTCTATTTCATCGAGTGCTGTTTCTGTATAATGTGAAGCTGATCGAACAATTTTTAATGCGACATAACAATCCTTTCTAAAAATGTATTAAGTTTCGAAAAACCTCTCTTATAATAATTACACAGTATCTTTAGTTAACCAAACAGTTGAAAAGTGCCCCCATCCAAGTTTTCTAACAACTATATATCTTCCATCTTTGAATTTTTCGCCAATTTGTACGGGATGGTATCCCCCTTTACAATAATCTTCTAAATCCTCTTCCCCGGAAAGTTTTGAATCATTTTTAAAAATATTTTTTCGATCTTTTTTGCCATCTTTATGGGAAGAAGTTGTTTGTAAATCGTTTGGATAAAAATGTTTTGATGTAGATTTTTTCTTATAAATAAAAGAATCGGGTACTCTTTTTTTACTGCTATAAGTGCATTAGACATAATTTAGAAAATGGTTTTTAATTAGGATACTTTCCTTGGACTGGTTTTCATTTTGTCATATTTTTTTATTTCTAATTTCTACTATTTTTAGTTTTCAAAAAATTTTTTATGAAATGAACCTTGTGGTGCATTTCTTTAACTTAGCTGGTAATAATAAAACAATGAATTAATATTTCCGTGTTAATAATTTGTTTCTTTATTTTTGTGTTTTTTGATTTTTTTGAAGAATTATTAAGCATTCCACTTAAAATTTAATTTAATAGTATAAAAATAAGGTTAAATGAAATTGTTTTTTAGAACAAATTCTAATGATAAATGATGAGTTTGTTTTTTTAAAAAAAAAATCTTATATTTTGATGAAATAAAGTAATTTTTTCAAAGACTGTGTTTTAAATTTTCAAGAATAAGTAAATATTGTGTAAAAAGATAGTTTATTTGTCTTTTTAATTCGAAATCTTTTTTATTTAATAAAAATTAATTTTAACTTAATTTTAAAAATGATATTAATTTCAATATATAGCGAAAAAAAAAACTTACAAAAAACCCTAGAACTCTTTATATAATTAAAAGTCTTTAAGATTCTCTTAAATTCATAGAAATTTCTTCTAATAGTTTGTTAAAAAATTTGATATTCTTTTTAAACAACGGTAACGTTTTATATAAACGTCGTAAAGACGTCTTAGAAAAAAACAATTTATTATAAAAAAAATTTAAAAAAAAAATGTCAGTAATACAAGAATTAGATAGAAAAGATTATTCCCTTGTAAATGAGGTAAGGTTATTTTTTTATTATAATTTATTAAAAAAAATTTATATATTTTTTTGTTTAGTTTGGTTTTGATATTTTATTAAAGAAAAAGAAAAAAAACAAAAAAGTAGTTTTTGATAATGAAGAAGATTCTTTAGATAGTAATTTTCATGTTTCAGAGGATAGTATTAAAATGATTTCTGGTAAAAATTTGAAAGAAAATGAGAGAAATTATATTTGGTTCTAATTTTGTGGATTTGTAGATGAAGATGCAGAAGTAGATGAAATGACAAATATGTTTGCGAATTTGAAGAAAAAAAAGAAGTCATCTACAAATTATGATGAAAATGAGGACAATGATTTAAAAGAATTGGAAGAAAATGATATGAAAGATATTTTGAATGAAACTTTTGACTTGGGTGAAGGAATGAAGAAAAAAAAGAAAAAAAGAGTGAATATGGAGGCTTTTGAGAATTCATTAAATGATTCGAATATTAATGAGAATAATGAGGTTGTTCCTAATTCTTCTAGTTCTCCAAAACAAGATGAACAAGCTTGGCTTAAAACTGATAGGGATTATACCTATGCTGAAGTATTAATTATTCTTTTTGTTGTAATATGTTTTAATCTATTTTAGCTTCTTGCTCAAGTTTTTAAAGTTTTGCGCCAGAATAATCCTGAATTGGTTAGTGAGAAAAAACGATATACTATTGTTCCTCCAACTATTTATCGAGAAGGAAATAAGAAAACAATTTTTGCAAATGTGATTGATATTTGTAAAAGAATGCGTAGGAATTCTGATCATGTTGTTCAATTTTTATTTGCAGAATTGGGTACAAGTGGAAGTGTTGATGGTAGTGCTAGACTAGTTATTAAGGGGAAATTTCAGCAAAAACAGATTGAAAATGTTCTTAAACGATATATCAGTATATAAATTTTTATATGTGTTTTATATCTAATAATTTTTAGTTGAATATGTTACATGTAAAATTTGTAAATCACCAGACACTCTTTTAACTAAAGAAAATCGTATATATTTCATGACATGCGAGTCTTGTGGAAGTAAAAGATCAGTTAGTGCAATAAAGACCGGATTTAGGGCTCAAACTGAGAAAAGAAAGCGTTAATTGCAAATTTATGTGGGACTTGGAATTGTAAAAATTATACATTTAAATCATTTGTATTAATACTATTTATTTGAACTTTTTTAAGACGTTAGTTTTATTTTGTTGTTATTTAAAGTTTAAAATTGTTTTTTATGAATTTGTATATAATTAAGTAGTATGGGGTTTCATTTTATTGTATATTAATTTGTGATTTTCTCTGTTGTATATTATTTTAAAATATGCTTAAGGATACGAATTTTGAAGTTTATGTTGAATTTTATAAAAATTGATTGCATGAATATCTGTTTGTTTTTAAAAGTTTTTTGCTATTTTTAAATAGTATTAAAATTATTTAATTTATTTGAAAATATATTCTTTATATTCATAAAATAGTATTTTTTAGTTAATAACAGTTAAACATAAAAATAAGAATTATAAGAATTAAATGTACTTTAATAATATATTGAGGAGAATATGTTAATGAATTATAGAACCTTTTTAATAAGTTTTTAAAGATATTCATGGAAAAAGAGAATTTCTGTTATATAAAATTATCAATTAAAAGCAGGTTGTATATATAAAATGATATTTAAAATAATTATTTTTGTATTTAGTATTTTAAACAGATAATAAATTAGATAAAAGATTGTATACAAAAAAAATATATAAAATATGTTGTTTTTAATTATTCTTTTCTATAAATGTATGCACAACTTGCTTGAGAATTTGGGAAAATCTATATGTTAGGTTAAATAAGCATATATAAATATATTTATATAAAAACCAATGTTTCTGCAAGAACAACATTTTCTGGTCGACTTGCTGCAAAAACAATGATTTCCGCTATATCTTCCGGGGTTAATGGTTCTAATCCTTTGTAAACAGCATCTGCTTTGGATTTATCCCCACGAAATCTGACCATAGAAAATTCTGTTTTTACCAAACCTGGGTCTATTTCAATTACACGAATACGAGTAGATATTAGTTCTTTTCTTAAAGATTTAGTAAATGACCGTACAGCTGCTTTTGTTGCACTTGATGTTGTTACTATTTTTATATATAAAAGAATATATACCAATAAATAGAACCATCTATAATAAGATAAAGTTAATATATTACTAAACTATAAATGTATTTTACTTGGATATGTTTCACGACTAGAAATAGAGCCTATGTTGATGATATCTCCTTTTCCTCCTTTTTGATGAAAAATATTTAAAATCTTTTGAGTCATCTAAACCTATTAATAAATATTACAATTATATAAATATGGTACAAAAATAAGTCCAATGACATTAGTCTACGAGATTTGTTAAATTTTTTTGTTAAATAAATGAAACTTACATTAAACATGTTTATAATAATTTTTGGATCAACTTCTTCTACTTTATCCAAACCAATCACAAAACCACTATTATGATAAATATATATCAATTTTTTAATGATTTTTACGCATTGTTGATAAGAATGTCAATGTTTTTAAATTCATTTGGAAGTCCGGATATTTTTTCTTCAATTTCTTGTAATTTGCTTACATCTAATTCTAAGGATAGAACTTCTGTACCTATGAATTTTGATTTTATATCATCTGCTATTTCCTTTGTATTTCTACGGGATGCAAGAATTAATTTAACAGAACAATTTGTCTTTGCAAATTCATATGCACATGCCTATAATGATTTTAGATATGTCGAATTTAAGATTTAAGTACTTTTCCAATACCCGAGCTTGCGCCTGTAATAAAAATCGTCTTATTATTAAGACGTGACATATTTGTGTTTGTTTTTTCCTGTTATAATTTGTTTAAATCAAAGGGTTAATGATTTTTTATTTATTATAACGTTTACGTTCATTAAAAAATGTTTAATCAGTGTATATTAAGTGATATTATAAATTTATTAATAATTATTATTAATATTCTGTAATTTTAATATATTAGGTTTTTTTTTGAAATAAAATGATTTCTATTATCAAATCTTGAATAAGATTTGATAATAGAAATCATTTTATGGGCTTTTATTGAATGTTTTTTAAAATGATAAAGATATTTTCAATTCTTTTGATTCTTGTTTTTAAACCTGTTTTTAAATTAAAAATGTTTGATTTTTTTGATTGATTAATTGATTGTTTAATTTATAAATAATTATTATATGAATAATTTTAAGTTTTATCAATTAAAAAATGTATGACAATTTTGATAAAAAAAACATGATTATAAAGATAAATTAAAAGTATAAAATATATTTTTTAAAAAGATTTTTATTAAAATTAGACAAAAACTTGACTTTTTTATAAAAATATTTTTATAAAGTTGAATTATTATGTTTGTTATTAAAGTTGATAATTTAGATTTTAAGAGTTAAAAAATAATAAGAAAATTAATAATATCAAGTAAAATTTTTTAGAATATTTTATTAAAATTGTATAATTTTTTTGAAAGATTAACTTCTGAAATTTGTAAAATTAAAAAAAAGGAAATTTACAGCTATTATAGAAAGAACTTGTGAATGTCTCGTTCTGAAGAAATTTTCCTGGGTCTTAAAAGTGTTCATGATTCTATTCTTTGTTATTCTAAAGATAAAAAGGTAAATTGATGTTTTTTTGAGAAATTGATTAACATAATTTAAGGTTCGTTTAGTAGCTGTTTCAAAGTTAAAATCTGTAGAGGATATAAAAATTGCTTATGATTATGGTCAAAGACATGTAATTTTTATTATTATTTTATATTTTAATATAATAATAAGAAATATAGTTTGGAGAGAATTATGTTCAAGAAATGGTTGAAAAGGCCAAATTACTTCCTTCTGATTGTAAATGGCACTTTATTGGAGGTAATTAGTTGTAATTTGTATAGGAATTGGTTGTTTTTATATTTAGGGCTTCAAACTAATAAATGTAAAACTTTAGTGTCTATACCTAATTTATGGGCGGTAGAAAGTGTAGATTCTTGTAAGAAAGCATTTTCTCTGAATAAGGCATTGATGAATTTAAAAAAAACTACTAACAAAGTGGAAAATAATAATAAAAAACTAAACGTTTATGTTCAAGTAAATACGAGTTGTGAGGAGGGTTCGTTTTAAGATAAAATATGAGTAATTTTAAAATATTTTAGGGAAAAATGGTGTTAGTCCCAGTGACTCTGAGGAATTATGCAGTTATATACTAAATAATTGTAAAGAACTTCATCTTAAGGGTCTTATGACTATTGGTTCATTATCTGAAAGTAATAATGTGTATAATAAAGATTTTGAGGTATTTCATATAGGAATTATTATCATTAAATAAATTTAATAAGGTTCTTGTTAATTGTCGAGATAAGATTACTGAATCTCTTAAGATAGGATTGGAATTAAGTATGGGAATGAGCAGAGACTTTGAATTAGCTATTAAAATGGGCTCAACAAATGTAAGAGTTGGTACAAATATTTTTGGTATAATATTTTTTATTTTAATATTATATATTAACACATGTAGGAATATGACCACTTAGATATGTACATAAATTATAAATTTAAAGAGAATTTAGTTTATAGACTTAATAGCACAGGTTTATGTAAAATTCAGCTAGAGTTATCCATGTTATATGGGTTATATATCGTTTTCTGATAATTTTTTCTCTATTAATGATTCTAAATAATTTGCTATACCTTCTTTTGTGCTTCGTATAGTAATTCGATACATCTAAAAAAAATTATAAATATATTAAATTGAGTTAGTAAGTACCTTGGTTTTGTAATTGGGTTCAAGTCTTAATAAACAACCAAATTTTCCTCCTTGACTAGTATATAATATTGATGCACCAACTATATTCTGATTATTTTTGTCAATTTTTTCTAAAATTTCCCATCCAAAACCTTCAAGTATTTTTATGTTATCATTAAAATTAATTTCTTTTTCCTTGTTTTTAGTACTAAAGATTTTTTGACATTCTCTGGATTTCCCAATTTGTTTCCATCTTTGAAAGAAAGTATTTGAATCAAGTTTAACTCCTTCAGAAAATTTAGAAAGAACAATAGGAAGTTTTAAGGTTAAAGATTTTAGAGAGTCTGATAAATAAGATATAGATATCGTTGGAAATTCTATGAAAATATTAAGAACCTCTAAATTTAATGTCTGTTGTATTTCTTCAAATGCATTTAAAGTACATGGTACATTTATTGCTGAAATAATAGATAGATCCGATTTACAAGGATTCTCAATAAAAGATGTAAAAGATGTATATGTTAATGATGATTTGTTTTTATATATAAGTGTCATTTTTCCTAAATATTCATGATATTCAGAACAAATATTCATTTGTATTTCTTCATTTTCATAAAGTAATCCCTCATTATTCCATAAAAGCTCATTAAAATTAACTTCGTAGTTTTTAGATAAATAAAAGTCTTGTGATAGTGATATATGCTCCATAGATGATATAAAATCAGATAAAGTATCGGATTGTTTAGATGCTCTAAAAGATGAAATAGGTGACAGTGAGTTAAAAGTGCCTGGAATTTCTAATCCAATTAAATCATTCTCAGATAATTTTAGCAATTTATTAGGACTAGATATTTTATAATTGGAAAAGTTGCCGATACTTATGTTATCATTCTCTTTTGATATTATTTCATTTTTGATATTTTCCAATTTTTTATTTTCATTTTTCTGTTTAACTTGTAGTTTTGATATTAAAAATGATTGCTTTTTTAAGAAAGGAGGCATTTTTTCACATAGAATTTGTAAAAGATGATTATCTGGCATTTCACATAAAGCCAGATATTCATATGCACGCTGTTGTAATTCTGAATCAACATTGTTTATATGTTGCTCAAATATATTTTGTATATCTAATTTAATTTCAGGGAACAAGTTAGTGAATTTAATATATGTTGACATGAGTAATGCTTGTGTTTTAGGTGAACAAGTGTTAAATTTAGAATGTAAAGAAATAAATTGTTCAATAGGAGTACTATCAGGCGAATTGGATATTAAGTACCCGAATTCTCCCAAAATGTATCCGCCTGTTTTTAGCATATTTTCATGAGAATCGTTTTTCTTTAAATATTTCAACACTGCATTTGCTGCATATTTCTGTAGTTCTCCATTATTTGTTATAACTTGAATAAATCTGTGCCATATGTCATCGCTAATATGTTCTCCAGAAATATTTATAAGTAATAGCATTGTGTCGATATACCATTGATACTCTATTACATACTTTTCTGCTAAGATAGAGATTCTAATAGCTACTTCTTCTTTTATTAATGGATTTGCATTTCTCAAATAATGAAGTAATTCTCCCACAATTATTTTTGTATTGCTAGAATCACATATACAATATAATAGTTCAAGAGCTTTTTTTTGAATACTCATATCTTTGTCTTCCAAAGATTGTATAATAGTATCTTGATGTCTTCTAAACGGTTCAAATGTATTTAAATGTGTTGCTAGATGGATTAGTGCTTTTAAACCAAGGTATCGAGTATTAGTTTCTTTATATGATATGAATTTAGTCAGTAAATGAATAGTTTGATCGGTTAATATTTTATCAATATCAATATGAATAGCAACATTAATTGCTTCAAATAAAACAGCATTTTGAATATTATTTTGTTGAATATTTCTTGGCAATTCATGAAGTATAGAAGTGATAATGAATTGTAAAATTTTACATATTAATTTTTCAGTATCTTTATCATCTGATTAAAATAAGAATTAATTTGTATATGAAGAAATATAGAACCTGGGGGTGGATAATATTGTAAAAGACGTAGAAGTTTGATTTGAAGCCAAGGTGCAGGTACTTTGTAATATATATAATCATGGGTATATTCTCCATCAATAACAATCTATGCATATTAAGTGTAAAGAGGTATAATAATAAGTAATGATACTCTTTTTAGCTTATGAATAGCTTTAAAATAGCATTCCTTATATACCATAATATTATTTTGTACAAGAGAGATTAAGAGGTTTGTTATGGATAAAGATACACCTAAGTCGGGGTCATCCAGTACAGAAATGATGCTTTCTGTCCATTCTTGTTGGATAATATATGAATGTTTTCGGTGTAAATGTAAAAGGGTTAATGCTGCTTTTTTTTTAACAAAAGTAGTAGACATACTTGAAAAATAATTAATTTATTATAGATATATAAATTTGTACCTACGGTGACATAAGTAATTGTCTAACATCCGATACTAGGATTTTTCCCATTTCTTCATTTCCAATATTAGCAATTGCATGCAATGCTAGACAATTATAATATTCATTTGAATCTAATAAATCTCGTTTAATACTGTTAACTACAAGATGAATTAAGTCATGTTTTTCATGTAGAAATAATGTCATTGCGAGATAACCAATCTGTTTTTCTGAATATTTATCGCTAGAAATAAGATGTACTGCTTCCATATGTCCGAAATCAATCTTCCATCCAAGAATATATATATATAAAAGCTTTAAATTTCACTAAACCTTTCTTTTATAAATTTTTTTATTTTTACCTTACAAACGTACTTTTTTTTTTGATAACTATTCAAATAATTACCTTGTTCTTATATTAATATTGGTTAATAATTTGTTTTAATATAAACCTTTAAATTTATGTCGGATATTTGCCAATTCCTTGTTGATTCTCTGTTCTTCAAGTTCTAATTCTCTTGCATTTCTTAGGTCACTAATAAAAATCATAAGTCCACGCATAGGTTTGTTCATTTAAGTGATAATTTTGATAGACGTTCATCGAGTTGATTACCGTGATAAATTGTAAATTTAAGATTAATCCGTTAAGAAATAATGATAAATAAGATGATGTAAGTATTGATGATAAGTATAAATGTAAATGCATATTTGATCTTTGAATTAGACTTGTAACGGGTGCTTTAAGGGGGGTATATATTATTTTGAAGGGTTAAAATTAGTGTTTTGACAGTTACTTTTAAAAGATTGGACGAGCAATAGTGGAAGAATTACTTGAATGTCATAATGATACTTCCATTGTTGTTGTTGTTCCTTCGAGAGGATCAATAAGTGATTTAGAAGAGAAGTATAAGCTTAGAATAGCGATTGTCGAAGGTGATCTTAAAGAAGCAAAAACAAATATTTTGGCGGTAGATATGGCAATGAAACAATATGGACGTTTGGATTCTTTAATTTTAAATGCAGGGATTATAGAGCCTGTTGGTAATATTGTAGATGTTAATGTGGATGCATAGAAATCATTATTTGATGTGAATTATTTTTCTCATATCCATATAGTAAGAGTGTTTTAATTCAGTGATATTATTGAATAAAAAAGTTAAAAAGAGCAATACCGCATTTGAGGGAATCTTGTGGTAGAGTACTTCTTATTTCTTCTGGAGCATCTATAAAGCCTTATCAAGTTAGATTTTTCTGTAAAAAAAAATATTATTAATATGTGTAGAGTATAGGTGCATATAGTGGATCAAAAATTGCTATGAATCATCTTTCTGCTGTATTGGTAGTGTTTTCTTGCAATGTGATTAAAGTTTTGATCAGAAAAAAACAGGCAGCTGAAGAAAATTTAATTACTTCTATTTCTATTCGACCAGGGGTAGTAGATACACAAATGCAAACATTTTTAAGAGAAACATGTATAATTTTTTGATAAATAGTATGTTTTAAATTATATTTAGATGCTTCGAAATTAGACGAAGTTACATATACTAGATTTATGGATATTTATAATACAGGTCAATTAATGCACCCTAGAAAAATTGGTAGTATTCTTGCAAATTTTACTTTAAATGCAAAGAAAGAATTAAGTGGTAAATTTGTTAGTCATGATGATGATGAATTGATGCATTACTAGAATTTATGATTGAATTTTTGGAAAAAAATTATCTTTTGCATTTTTACAATTAATTTTTATGTTTTATTCATCAAAAGGACTTGTTTTCTGAATAATTTGAAGCTAATATATTTTCTGATTCATCAGGAAGTCGTTTTACTCTCACTGGTTCCCAATTATCAAATTGCATTTCGTTTATCTGAAGTCTCTAAAAAGGCATAAGAAAACATTCTTTTTGAAATAAAAATTTACATAATATTCATCTTTGATGTTTATTTTTCGGGGATTTTTTTTTAATCCCAAAGTTTGTTCTTCCAAAACCTTGATGCGATTAGAATAATTTTTAAAACGGATAAATTACTTGTGTTATCTTCTGATCTCTACATTTATACCTTAATTGTTGGGGTATGCTTAATACATAGGCTCCACTTAATATTATTGTTATGAAGGGTATTCCAAATAATAAAAATGGATGTTTTTGAATAGCTCTGTTAAGTTGAATTAATCTTTGAGAACCCTTATTTGTGCCAAAAATATCTTTTTTGCGTAAAAAAATGTTTGTTTTCATTTTTTATTGAAAATTTGGATTGGATATTCTAGTTATTGAAAAAGGATACTTTAAACAGTTGATTTTCATTTTAGATGATTACGTATGAAAGGTATAGGATAAAAATTTTATATTCAATGTAGAAGAGCTACGTGATGAAAAGTGTGTCGCCCCAGACAGAAATATTATTGTAATGTTGATTAATTAAAATACTAAATAATTCTGAGATATTATTATATAAAAATTTACTTATTATAAGAATGATATCTTTCTAACTATTTTAACTAGTAAATAGGTATAGGATATACTGGATTTTTAAATTGTTTTTAAATTTATGATATGAGTAAATATAAGGGTTGGAGTTATTTGCTATTAAAGGGTAAAATTATTAGTCTATGATTAGCTGGATTTTTTGAAAAAAAAAGGTATGATTTTATGATTTGGTTTTTGGAAAATGATGTATGCGTATGATGATCATTACTTCCATGCTAATCATGAAGACAAATGATTATATTCATGTTTTTTAAAGCTGAAGCATGATTTGTTTTTATTAGTGTTAAAATTTAAAGAAATATTAATTCATTTTTAGATAAAAACAATTTTGTATAAAATAAATAAGTCATTTTAAAATATTTGTTTTTATATGTAATTTTAGGTATTTAAGTAGTTCTGTTTTTTTTTTTCATTTTTCGTGGTATTATTTAATTGTTATTTATATAGTGTAAGTAGACTGGTTTTTTATAATAGATGGAAAAGTTTGCATATTAACAGGTGTAAAATAATACCCCATAAGGAGAACGGTATAACTTAATATCAAAATAGAACCCTGGAAAGTTAATATATATTTTTAAATAATGGAAAATACCTTAAAATAGTTGCTTTTACCTTCACTATATACATAAGCTAAAAGAAATACACATAAAATTACACAAATAAGATCCCATCGTGGAAAAATTAAACTTTATAAATTAAATTAATAATAATTTGTAGGATTTATTTAAAACCTGAAAGTATAGGACAATAGTTCCTGTTTTCCTATATTTCTAAAGGCACTGTATGCAACAAGACATGGTATTTGTAATAAACATACTTGAAGGGCATACGCAGAGCCGATTTCCATGCTATGATTATTAATTCAAGATAGTTTATGCTGTTATTTTTTTACCTTAAAGCAATATTTCCGTTTGTTGCAAATGATATAGCATTCTATATTTTATAAGAATATAGAAAAACAAAACTTATTATAAAACCATGAATTCAGTAGTATTCGGCACAAGTGCAAATAAGGTAAATCCCAAAAATTTTTCATCTATATGAAAATTTTGGAGAACTACATCCACTGTATTAACTAACATTTCTAATAAAAAGTGAGTAGGTTAGAGTATAATATAGATCTTAAAATACCTGCAATCACAGAGTAGAGTAATGTTGATGTCAAAAGTATTAATGTACTTTTTTTTAAACTCCAGCTAGGTGCTCCATGGCCTGCATTATTTTCATGTTCATTCATTTCTAATTCGTGAATATAACTTTGAGGATGTATAAGATTCTTTTTTAGTTTATTATTCTGTGTTTGTTCATATTCATTATTATCTTGATTCTGGATCATTGATTGTTGACCTTCTATTGTTAAACTCATAGAATTGATAGTAGCATTTGTTTCACTGTGAATAATATTTTCTGGTTTAAAAGGGTCATGTATATATGATATTATGGAACTCTGATGATCATTATGTGGAATGATATTTTGATGACAGATATCGTTATTATCACACGATGAAAATGTAGTATTGTACCTTTTGTTAAATGGATGTTCTAAAAAACTTTTTGGTATTATTTTTCTGAAAAACTGAGATTCCCGGATAGGTGTTTTAATTAATCGGGAAGTAATGCCCTCTTTGGGTGTATCTAAGACAGATGCTGTGATAGGAGTCTGCCATATCATTGCTGCATGAGTTCTTAATGTAAACCATAATCCGATTAAATATGAAAGAATTAAAGTTAATGCACATATATATGTAAATGGTTTTACTGAATTCTGATAAAATGGATCATTAGGTGTATATGATTGGTCAAATTTGCATTTTTGGCAATTTTGTATATATTTGCCTTTTGAACAAGGTAAACACTTTAATTCATACTGTTTTTATTAAATTAAAATATGAGATGACAAAAATTATACCGTTCCATAAATTTGATAAAATAAAGTAGGGGCAAATGCCCCAATTACAGCAAATAATAGCATTGTAGATGTTACACCTGCTGACTTTGCATTAAATCTTTGTGTTTTTCTTCTGATTGCACCTGCACACATTGATAAACCAGGCATTAAAAGAACACCTGCAAGTACACTCCCAACTATACTTCCTTCTACAAGTCTTGCTTTTCCCTGGTTTAATGCAATACAATAAAGATAAACCTCTACTACAGAGCCAAAGAATGCATTGATAACAGCACCCATTCCAATAGATGATTGTGCTGAAATTGATGCAACAGCCATACCAACAAGATACGATAAAGATATAATTGATAAAAGACAAAGAACAAATATTGTTGCTGAAGATGTAATAAAAGAATTATGTCCAAAAATACTCCCTAAGAGATATTCGTCTGAAATGGTAAATAGAACTATAAACATCAAATTAATAAAAAATATGTTTACACCGTCAACAGTATATTGATAATATTTTAAGCCAAAGGCACGATATGTACATACTAAGATTGTTGGATTTGAAGATTCCCCCTGCTGAAAATTTGAATGAAAAACCATAGATAAAGGATGCCGTCTCATATGATCAAATAATAAATAAGTTACTTTTGCCATTGGCATTGCAAAAACGATTAACCAACAAAATGCAGATATAAGTAAAAGAAGAGGTGCTAATAAGAGTTAATTTTATTAAAGTTTATTAAAGTTTGTTAAAAAATATACCTATTACTATATAAAAAATCAGAAAGAACATTATGCGTCCAAAACACCATTGTCCTCTCCCAAATAATCTTCTGCGTCCTCTCTTTTTTGCATTATTATTTGATTTATGAAAATTACTAAGTAAACTTTCTGTATCTGATATAGTATCAATACTATCTCTTTGTCTGCCAATAATTCCTTGAATAGGTAAATTATTATGTCCAGTTATCTCTAAATCAGTATATTTGCTTATACTATGTCCTTCTCCTTCATCTTCTTCAGCATATGCTTCTTCAAGTTTTAATTCTACATATTGACCAAAAGGGTAAAAAACATAACAAGATAATCCTCGAAGTACTCGACTATAGTCTTTGTCAGGTTGACCAACTATGAATATATAACAAATGAATGATGCAATTGATGCAATTAGAGCTAACCACCAACCAAAGCATACCGTCCAAAGAACATTACCTATAATGTCTTTTGAAAAAACTGGTCCTCCCGGTGTAGAATGAATATCACCTTCTGCTGTTTTTTGTACAGAACGAGTTTTTTTGTATAAAGCAGGTTTCCAAAGTCTAATACCAAATGGATGAGTCTTATTAATTGCATCTCAAATAAATTAGAAAAATATTTAAAGATAAAAAAAATAATATTAACCCTGTCTTTCTTTTAGTGTAAAACTTCCTTCGCTGTCAATACTATGAGAAATGCTTGCATTATCACTATTGTTGCACATTAATTTCCCAAAACTTTCGTATTCTTCATCAATAGTATTTTCATCAATTTCATCTATAATTGTCTTGTTCTTCCCATAATCTCCTTTAAAGCTTTTTTTTCTTAACATTTTATTTTGAAATTCGGATTCAAATTCTGAAAAAAGTGTTTCATCTGCTTCAATTTCATTCTCATTATCTTCTGCTGAAAAATACCCCCTTTGTGGTTGTGATACGACTCTAACAGTATGTCTTCTGTAACGAGGATTATATAAATTAGCTTGTTTAGTAGATGATGTAGTTGATGTAGCAGAAACAGTACGTTGATTATATCCATTTTTATATGGAAATGTTGATGAGCACATAAAGTTAGAAACGTTTTTATTTTGTTGATGGCTTGTGTTAGATGATGAGCATCTAATTGTGGATGTAGAATCAAAGGATGATGGTTGATGAGAATGACGAGGATTTTCTGTGCATGTATTTGAGATATCCATAGGAGATTCATCTGTATTACAATCGTTTTCAGATATTTGAGAGTTTGCAGTGCGAAAACTTCCTTTGGATGTATAAGATGATAATCCTATATCTTTTTTTTCCATATAAAAATATTAATTATCTAAAATTCACTTTGAGTTTTAAAGAAAAAATGAAGTCGAAATAATTTTTATTAAAAAGTGTTTATTTGAGTATTAGAATAAATGTAGATCACAATATTTAAGTGAATAACTTCAGTTTTGTAATTGTTTGCTTTAAAATATATATAAATTAAAATTATTATTTTTTTATAAATTTTGAATAATTATAGGTTACTTGAAGCTATTTAAAATGACATATTTATAAATATTGATATTTTTAGATAAATTATATATTAAATTAATATTCTAAATCATGTATTAGATATTTTTTCTTTATTATAATGTTTGATGTTGAATTAATATACATTTATATTATAATATTGTGTAAATAATAAAATGTATTTTTTTAGAAAAGAAGTTATTTTAAAATAAATGTATTTCTTATGAAAAGAAATATTAAGACTTTTAAAACATTCTTAATATTTAAAGTAATGAACAGTTATTTTGTAAATTTTATGTAAGAAATTTATAATAAAAAAAGTTTCAAAGTTATAAATATAATAAAATTATCTAAAATGAATAAAGATAATTTAAAAATAGATTATTATGATCATTATGACATTTGATAGGAATAAGTGTCATATCTTTACTTTTTGACTGCCTAATTAGGAAATTTTGATGACAAAAAAAAGATATCGAGATAATAAAAGTGTAAAGATCGCTATCTTAACAAAGATTCTTTTGAATAATTGATTTAAAAAAACTATATATTAGAACACGTTTAGAAGTGTTATGAACCAATTCTACTTTCGAGAATTTATAAATTGATTTTTTAAGAGACAATTAGTATTTGTTTTGGATAGAAAGATTATGTTTGCTTTGAATAAACTTAAATCAAAATTATTAAAGCCTGGTAAAAATTATATTCTTAAAGAAAAAATTAACTGTAATACAGTAAATGAAACTATATTGGAGGATAATGAGACCTCAATTATAACATTTTCTAATGAAATGAATCCAGAAATAAGTATGAGGAAATATAAAACATCTATAGCAAATAAAGTAAATTATTTTTCATTATATATATGTTGTAATAATGGATTATAGAAAAATATTTTTATACTTACTTTGGAAACTTTAATAAACATAAATATTCCTTTAAATAAGTCTAATTCACTTTTCAAAAAGTCGATATAGAATATATAATTCTGTATATATTAAAGAATCAGAAGTTATGCGATAGTTATGTTTTGTAAAAATATGGATATATATCATTGAATTTATTCCTTTAAAAAAGTAATTTATATTATGTTTTTGATAAATTTTGATTATTCAGTTTTAATAGTTTGTTTTAGTGGATTGATTTTGTCTGACTCCGATAGCTCAATGCATATTTCTTTTTCATTCTCAGTTGTTTCACTTGATTTTGGAATATTTCTAAGCATATTTAAATCATTTGTATTTTTTGTATTTTCTACATCTTGTTTTATATTTCCATTCCATGTTCTACAATTCATACAAATGTATTTAATTGATTCCCATTTCTCCCCATATGGTGCTAATCCATTATGAGTTCCGCAATTTTTACATATCAAAGCATATCTGTTTTCAGGAGATGTTTCATCTGGACCAATGATAAAATTTAAAATTCGGGAAATAAAAGAATTATCTTGAGAAAGTTTGATACGGTTATTAACAGATAATGGTGTATTAGATGCTACAGGAAGAGATTCATAAAAAGAATTATCCAGAGTTTTATTATTAATGTGTCTTAATCGAAGATTAGAAATCGGTTGTTGATCTGATAGTTGGTAATCAGACCATGATGGAGAATTAGAATTCGGTGACAAATAATTATGTTTTTGTGTTTTTTTTTCTGAATCGCTGAGATCAAGCAAAAGAATATTAGATTTTTCTGGTGTATTTTTTTGAGAATTTGAATATCGATCAATTAATGATTGTGTTGAATAAAAATTTGTTTTGGTTTTGAGTTCTTCTACTTTTTCACGCTGCCTAGTTCTTAGATGTTCTAAATTCAGTTCTGCAATATGTCAGTATAATTTAGAATTTATATGTTTTTACCTTCTGAAGAAATTATTTTTGTGTAATAAGCGGTAAAAATTATTCGTCCAAAATAAATGCTAAAATAAGATGAATAATATATTTGAAGATATTTTTGTGATTACCCAAAAAGCGAAATAATGAGGATAGAGAATTTCAAAAACCATTTTTCAATATTTTCTGTTTTTCGCATATAAAATAAAATCCATATTAAGAAATAAATAAGATATAAAATTGTACAATATAGAGTAAAAAGCCTTTTAACACGTATAGAGCGATGTCTAAATGTAGATAAACGGGATTCATGATGATTTATTTCCATCGCTAATTGTGAAAGAATCCGTTCATATGAGTTTGTTGAAGAGTCCTGCTAAAATTCAATATTTTTTTTTTCAAAAAATAATGTATACTTTCTTAAACAAACTCCATATGTATCCCATTTTTGTATACCATGTACTGTGGATTTTAAATAAATAAGTAATTTAAAACAATTAAAAAATTAAGTAAATTTTAAATTGTAAAAGCTGTTATAACGAATATTTTATAAGCAATGATTTATGTGAAATTCAATGTATAATAAAGTTATAGAACCAGTAATAGGTTTCCAGATTTTGTTTTTTAGTGTTTTATTCTTAATTTCTTTTGGGTTTTGATGTAATTTTTGAATTATTAAATAAAATTTTAGTCTAATGTTTTGTATTAAATTTTATATAAAATAAAAATAATAATGGTATAGTTTTAAAACAATGCTTATTTTATTTGTTGTGTTCGTATTTATTAAAAGTAAATATACTATGAATTTATATAATGATTTTTTATATAATTTCAATAAATATTTTTTTGATATTTTTTAAAGAAAAATATTATAAATACTTATATTTAATATAATATATTTATTTAAAATGGTTATTCTAAAACATAAGTAATTTTAAAAATAAAATTATAAAGATTTTTTAAATGTTTAATTTTTATAATATTGAATTATTGAAAATATTGAAGTTTAAGTTGAATTTTAGAAATAATTTAGGATAATTGATACGTAAACTAGTATAAAGAATATAAAAAATGATTATTTTTAAAAATAAATATGATATGACAACAATATTATTGTTTACAATAATGGTTATAAGAAAAATGGAATGATGGACATTAAAGGGTTAGGGTTGAAGAAATTAAAGAATCAGGATAATCCAGTAGATAAACAAGATAATTGCAAAATGTATAGATTTTGTAGAAAAATGAGAAGAAAACGTCTAGCAGCAGTTTCCCCTAGAAATACCGTCTGTTTTATTTAATCGAATATTAGATTTTAAAATACTATCCTCATGTTGGACATTTATTAATTGTTTTTTGATACATCTATATAGATGAGATTATTAATTAAAAAAAAGTATATACCGAGCAAGACAGAAAAATGCATCATCAACATTAATATTTGATTTTGCACTTGTTTCTAAAAATGGCATATTAAATTCGTTAGCAAGACATTGACCCTGATTATATGAAACAGCTCTTCGTTCTTCCCAATCGCATTTGTTTCCAATAAGAATTTTTTTTACCCCTTCTGAAGCATATTGTTGAATATTTGAAAACCATGATCTAACATCTATAAAAGTTAACAAAATAAATAAGAAATTAAAAATGAACTAATAAAGGATTTCTCATCAGTCACATCATAAACGAGTAAAATTCCCATAGCGCCACGATAATATGCTGAAAATATTGTTAATCATTACCAGTTAAAAGATATAGAAGTAACCTGTTGTGATTGTTCTGAAACGTTCCTGGCCTATTATTATTAGTTTTTATAAGGCATAAATATTTTGAAAAGGGAAATGAAAGCGTACTTACCAGCAGTATCCCATATTTGCAACTTGATTCGTTTTCCATCAAGCTCAATGGTTCTAATTTTAAAATCAATACCAATAGTTGTAATAAAGCTTGGGGTGAAAGAGTCTTCACTAAATCTAAGAAGAAGACATGATTTTCCAACACCTATATTAGATTAAAGGTATTAGAATTGTTTTTAACAAAGGAATAATATAGTTAGAATTTAAATTTTATCAGATATTGTTATAAAAGAAAATATGTCTGAAAAAACATACCACTATCACCAATAAGAAGTAACTATAAAATATGTATAATTAGTTTTATTGTTCTCTGAGGAAAAATGCATTTTATGTATTTATTCATTATTATATATATATTATGCATTTATTTATATATATAAATGTTGTTTTTTAATTTTAAGAAAAAAACATACCTTAATTAAATAATCATAGTTTCTTGACTGTAAATTGTTCATAATATATGTTTTTTTGAATTTCCTGGACTTTTTTGGCAGATTTTATTTAAATATTTTATTGAAATTCCGTTTTATAAAAAAATGAAAAATCTTAAAGAAAAAACATGGAATCTTGTATAAGCTTAGACTAGAAATGTACATATTTATATTTATTGAAGTAATTCTATAATACGATTTATAAAAAGTAGATGACTAGCTATTCAAGGACTTTTATATTTTGAAGATTATATAAATTTTAAAAGAACTTGCATATATTTTTTTAGAAAGAAACATATGAATAATGAATTTGAGTTCTGTATAGTAAAAAATTCTGGTTATAATAAGAAAGAGTTTTGTAATTATTGTTCATAAGGACTTGTTTAGTATTTGTGGTATTACTAATAAAAATACAATGAGTTGTATATATACTAGATTAAGCAGAATTTCAAATTGTTTTTTCTGTGAATTTCTTTTTTTAAATATTAAGAAATATTTTAATACAATAAAATGTAGTGCTAGTCTTTATATTGTATTAATTAAATACAAATTTTTGATTATAGTAATTTTTATTTAACTTGTTTATAATAGTTTTTAGGGTAATTTTTGCTTTTAAAATTGGATAAGCAGGTTAAGAGTTGATGTCTTTGTCATTGTGGATTTTAATTAATATTTTTGTATTTTTTGATATATCATAATACAGAAATTAAATTGTTTAATATAACATTTTCGTTTAGTATTTTTATATTATTGTCTTGTTAATAGTGTGAATTATTTATAATAAGGTTTATAGTTATTTTTTTAGGATTCTGCAGATTAGTCTTAAGATTTTTTTATTTATAAGGATAATTTTATTATTTTGTTATGATAAATTATCTTAATGATTTTCTTAAAAGGAAAAAATTTAGTTTTTAGAAATATGGTTAAACTCTAATAAGGTTTCTTAAATTGTTAAAAGCTTTTTTAAAATAATACAAATTAGAGAATCATTTGAAATTATAAAAAAAAAGAAGTAAAATTAAAAGTTGGTGTTAGATAAATATAGATAAAGTATTATAATTATAAATATATGATGAGGATGTATTGAATTTAATAAATAAATACTAGTTAGTAATATGATTTAAGAAAATAATAGTAGAACTTAATAAGATATTTTAAATTTTGTTTTAAATATTTATGATAATGTTTTATAAAAATAAAAAAATTTTGAAAGGTTTTTCCCTGATTTTTTTTGAACTAAATAGTTATCTGATGACTTATGAGTGTTGTTTTGAGTTTTTGTAATTTTAAAAGATATGTTTGTTTTTTGAAACTTTATAGTTTAATAAGGAAATATATTGCAAAAGTTGATATGGCCCTTTACATATAAATATGTTGGAAGATGTTATTATATGAAGTAATTTGAAATATATTTCCTAATGTTTTTAAAAATTTGAAAATATTATTTTGAAGAATATTGTAATATCAATAGATAGATAAATAGATATGTAGAAGTTATATTACTATCATGATAAGAAGCATTGGTTTTGTTTGGAAAATAAATAATGATTTTGTGAAAGACAAAGATTATTAAAGACCTAAAATAATCCAACTTCAAATTCTTTTAAAATAAGCAATATATGATTAAGCAAATAGTGCACGATATATTTATATATATGTTAACTATAGATAATTATTGATAATATTTAATAAATTTATATGGTTTTTTTTGAAATTTTTTATAATAATTTTGTCCATACAATTAATATTTTCCCTTAAAAATACATATATTTGAACCAATTCTTTTAAATTTTAGTTAATTCAAATGAAAGAAAATTAAGGTAAATTTTTATTAGTATACCAATTGTGAATTTTATGAAATTTTAACAAAGTTCAAAAATTTTATAATGATAATTCTAGGTTTTTATGGTTTTCTTTTGAAAGAAGAATTAAATAATTCTTTATATATTATATTAGTATTCTTTTAAGGATTTTCTTTGATTTTTAATTAACCCTTATTTAGCGATGTAATTATGTATTATTTATTAGGGTTTTTATTCATACCCGTGAGTGGAGTCACTATCAGTTTTAAAAACGAATAATGAAGGTTTGGGAAATTAAATTGACGAAAGATACTGATAGGGTTTTAGCTTAATATTGCTTACCCTGCGAATGGGACTCAGAAGCTTATTGATATTGATGATGAGCGGAAACTGTATGTTAAATGTTTTTTAAAAAAATTTAAAATAATGATTTGACAGTCGAGTATTCATGGAAAAACGTATGGGTCAGGAAGTATTAGGGGATTCTATAGATGATCAGTTTAAAGGGTATATATTCAGGATTACTGGCGGAAATGATAAACAAGGATTTCCGATGAAGCAGGGTGTACTTCTTTCTTCAAGAGTTCGACTTCTGTTATCAAAGGGGCATTCTTGTTACAGGCCTCGCCGTGATGGTGAGCGATCTAGGAAGAGTGTCCGTGGCTGTATTGTTGCAAATGATCTTTCTGTTTTAAGTTTGGTTATTGTAAAACAGGGAGAAAATGATATTCCTGGTTTAACTGATATTGCAAATCCTAAAAGACTTGGACCGAAGAGAGCATCTAAAATTCGACGTTTTTTTAATTTATCTAAGGAAGATGATGTTCGTAAATTTGTTGTTCGTCGTGAAGTTGTTCCTACTGGTGAGGGTAAAAAACCTTATACAAAAGCACCAAAAATTCAGCGTCTTGTAACGTATGTTTTTTTTGGATTTGCTTTGTTCTTATATTTCACAGACCTGTAACTTTTCAGAGGAAGAGACGACGTCTTTTGCTTAAACGAAAGGCTGCTGAGAAGCAGAAGGAGGCTGCTGCCGAATATGCTATGCTTCTTAGTAAGCGTATTTCTGAGCAAAAAGCCAAAAAAATAAATATTAGAAAAAATATAGAAGTTCTTTAAGGAAATAGTATAAAAATAGTGTAATATGTTTTTATGATCTGTAATCTGCATTGTATTTATTTTTATATTATTATTTATATTGTATATTTTATTTTACGAATCTTTGATATCATTATTATTTTTAAATATTTAGATAGGAAAAAAGTCATTTTATTAATAAAATAATTGTAGAAGTTTGAGCAGTTTAAGGGTATTATGTTTTGATTATTCTTTATATTATTTATATTTTTTGTCTATGATTTCAAATTCAATTAAGATTTTTTCTGGTTTATTTACTTTTTTTTTGATAAAACTTTGCTGATGTTAAGTAGGAAGTAGTCATCCTGAATTGACGGAAAAAATCGCAAGGAGGTTGGATTATATTTTTTTGTTTAGCAATATATTTTTATTTGTTTTATTTAGGATTGGTATTGCTGTTGGTAAAATAAATGTTATAAAATATTCAAATCAGGAAATGGCTATATCAATAGGTAATTATTAGATATTTTTGGGATCTATTTGTTTATTGTTTTATTAAAAAGGAGAATCCGTGAGAGATGAAGATGTTTTTATTATTCAAACTGGATGTGATTCTATTAATGATCATTTAATGGAACTATTGATTATGATTAATGCTTGCAAAACAGCATCTGCTCGTAGGGTATATTTTAAAAAGGTGTATATTTTGTTGCTATAATAATGTTTTTAGATTACAGCTGTCATACCATGTTTTCCTTATTCAAGACAAGATAAAAAAGATAAAAGTAGAGCGCCTATAACTGCAAAGCTAGTTGCTAATATGCTCCAAACTGTTGGGTGTAATCATATAATTGTTTGTCATTGTTTCTTATTTTGTTTTTTTGAATTAATTTTTATAGACTATGGATCTTCATGCTTCTCAAATTCAAGGGTTTTTTGATGTTCCAGTTGATAAGTATGTTCTTATTTATAGAAGTTGTTGTTAAAATTAATTTGTTATAGTGTAAGATAGTACTATATAATTTATGTTTTAATTTATATAACTAGCTTTTTGCCGAACCTGCAATGCTTAAATATATCCAAGAAACTGTTGACTATAAAAATGCAGTAATTGTTTCGCCTGATGCGGGTGGTGCAAAAAGGTAGATTTTTGGTTTAAATTATTTTGTTTTATAGTTTTTAGAGCTACTGCTATTGCTGATCGTCTTGATCTTGATTTTGCACTTATTCATAAGGAGCGGCAAAAGGTAAACGAAGTTTCGAGAATGGTTTTGGTTGGAGATGTTAAAGGAAAAGTTGCGATTCTTGTTGATGATATGGTGGATACTTGTGGAACATTATCACATGCTGCTAAAACTCTTATGAATAATGGTGCTTTATCTGTTTTAGCTGTAGTTACACATGGAATTTTAAGTGGAAATGCGATTCAATACATAAATGAGAGCCAGTTAGAAAAAGTAGTAGTTACGAATACAATTCCTCATGATGATAAAAAGGTTCTGTGTAGTAAGTTAGAAACTATTGATATTGCGCCAGTATTAGCTGAATGCATTCGACGGATACATTATGGTGAAAGGTAAGTCATAATGTTTGTATCGCTCTATTTAATAATATTAGTGTTTCTGTTTTATTTACACAAGCTCCTTCCTAAAGATTGAATATGATAATATATGGAATATTAATGAAAAATAATAAGATAGCTTAAATTTATTTTATTTGCTAATAAAGATTTTAATGTAACATTATAGTTTATAATATTTATTATTATTGTTATTATTGTATTATGATTTTTTGAGACTTAATACTATGATGTATATTAATATGAAATCTTTTAATAATTATTATATACTTAGATCATTATAACGGCCTTTTCTCAAAAAATCTAATTCTTTTAATTCTATAGCAATCGTTATTAGTTCTTGTTTTTGAGGAATATCTAATGAACTTGAGGAAATTTTTGAAAGTAATATATTATAATAAATATATGCATTCATTAGATCTTTTTGTGTAAATTAGAGAGATAAATATTTCGGAATGTAAGCATACATTTGTTATTTAGTTCCAATTTCATTAGATCTTTTATCATTTCGATTTCTTGAGTAATATAATTTAGCTTAACTGTGATATCATTGGATAATAAAAGAGAATCGTTCACTTTAGATATACTATTTAATAACCAATTATGGTAAACCCATACACTGCAGTTATCAGGTGATGTATAAATAATAGATTTAGTTAAAAGAAATTCTAATTAATTAAGTAAAGATAAAATTATTAATATTATGATACCTTTGTTGAAAAATTCTCTTCTTTCTAAATAATTATAAGATAATTCACTCATAACACGGGGTATTAATGTTGCTCTATAATGAAAAGCACTAAAATTACTAAAGTCTTTTTTAAGAATATTCATAGTATAATCAAGTTCATTTTTCGCATAGGAAGTTTTGTTTTGTTTTTCAATCATAGAAATTATATAGCGCCGATAGTTCCATACATGAACTATATTTCTTTATTCAATACATATACAGATAGATGTAGGAGTTATATTACAGTTTCTAAGGTCCTTAGTTAATGTATTATCAATGAGTACTTTTTCTTGTTCCCAAATGGGAAAAGGTATATTTTTAAAACACCATTTTCTATGAGACCAAATACAATATATTTTTGGTTGTTTTTTTATTAATTTGTTGAGGAATTGTAGTTCGTTTAACATAATATTTTGTATAGTAACTTTATCATATTGTGGATGGAGAATTACTCCATTTCTTAAAATATTTCTTCGATAATTCCATATAGTATAATTTTCAAAGTTTTTTTTTAAAAATTCAGTTGTGAGATTTAATATTTTGTAGTCATAATTTTTGTTTTTAAGCTATGATATTTCAGTAAGAGCTAAAATTTAATAAATATTTACATGTTCTTGAATAATTTTTAAAAGCAATTTTATTTCATGGAGAGTTTTTTCTTCTGATAATGTATTTTCTTTCTAAAATCATTATTTCTGTTATAGAAATATATAATTTATTTAAAAACCATTTTTAAATTTAAGTTGGATTTGCCGATTTGCAGTGTAATCAAGAAAACTAAAAATTAAAAAATTGATGATAGTAAAGTTCTTGATAAAAATAATACGTATTTATTTTGATTTTGTGCAATATAGCTAGCTTTGCTCCTAAAAACTTTTATATTTTAAAAAAGTCATATTTTGCAGTAATAAATTATACTGCATATAACTTGGAAATTAGCATTTATTTTGATAAGATGACGCTTTCTAGCACTGAATTTAGACATGCAACATTTGATGATGCATCTAATAATATGCATTCTTCATCGTCAGTATCTGTTTCGGTTTCAGAATCAACAAAATTGGTATCTGCTATTCAAACTACACCCCCTTCAAAAATTATTAAATCATCGCGCTCTAGTCCGGACAGATTTATTCCTACAGGTCATTCAGTAAGTACTTTTCGGATGCGTTCTCCGGGTCCCAAAAAAACATCTACAGATAATGATGGTGGATCTCCAAGATCATCTAAGGTAATACCAAAAACTCATGAATCTCATATTGCTGAGGCTCTTGGTTTTGACCGTTCTGCAAATGTTTTTATATATCAGAAGACTCCTTGTCCAACACGGTGTAAATCTGTTGATGATCAGTTAGATCTTTCGTTTAATTTTTCTACTTCTAAAGCTATACCAAAACGCCCAGTATCAATGCAGCCTATAAAAGTTCTAGATGCACCTAATCTTCGCGATGATTTTTATACTACATTGCTTGCTTGGAGTAGTAAAGGTGATTTAGCTGTTGGGCTTGCTGATAATGTTTATTTATGGAATAATACGGATGGAACAACGCAGGTTCCTGAAGATTTTTCTGATCAGTTTGTATCTTCTCTTGCTTTTTCTTATCATGGAGATATTTTGGCTATTGGGCGTGTGGATGGTATGGTTCAGTTTTGGTCTAAAGGAGAATATGCACCTCGTTTAGAATTAGCCCATGCAGGTGATATAGGTTGTATGACGTGGAGACCAAAACATCCATTACGTTCAAAAAGTAAAAATGATCTTTTAGTTGGCGCTCATAATGGGAAAATATATTATTATGAGATAGAGTGGACAAATTCATCTGCTAATGCACGTTTATTAAAAATTATTTCAAATGCTCATCAAGAGCAAATTTGTGGATTAGCATGGAATATAGATGGTACGCAGTTTGCTACGGGAGGAAATGATAACTTTGTATGCTTGTTTGATGCTTTGCGTTTAGATAAACCTAAAATTGTATGGCAACATTTTGCTGCAGTGAAGGCACTTGCATTTTGTCCTTGGCAAAAATCTTTATTGGCTACTGGTAATTTTATTAAGTATATTAAAAAGTGATAAGGAATAAAATTTGTATAGGCGGAGGTTCTCACGATAAACGTATACGATTTTATCATACTCACACTGGGGCATTGATAAATATGATAGATTGTGGAGGGCAAGTAACTTCTCTTACTTGGTCACCTACTTATAGGGAAATTTGTGCTACTTTTGGTTATTCCTTTTCGGATATATCTCATAGGATTGCTGTATATGCTTGGCCTACATTAAAGCTTTTGGTTTCAATACCCGCTGGTCATCCTGAATTGCGTGCTATTTATGCAGTTAATACTGTCTGTAAAAATGAAAATGGTGAAAATGTTGGTGGTGGGACAATAGTTGTTGCAGCAAGTGATGAAACGGTAAGATTTTACAAAATGTGGGAAGATGAAAGAGGCTCTATAGCAAGTGGGGGTGGAGGAAGAGCTGTACGATGGGAAGGAGTATTCGGTAGTGATATTGTTGAGTTGGTTGAAGGGATTGATAGAGAAGGAAATGAAAAAATTCGATAATGTTTATTATTAATTTATATTATGAGGGATTATTTTCGTATCGTGTTAAAATACAATGTTATTTACATTAGGTATTAGTTTATAAGATTACTTTATGTGCATATTGATACTTTTAAAACTAGATAATGTCCAATAGTTCTGCTATTTCAATTTATTAAATATTTTCAAATAAAAAAGCCGGATGACCAGGGATTGCATTTTTTGCGTTTTCTGGAACTATTTCGATTTTATTATCATTTAGAATTGATTTTGCTAATATAATTTCTCCGTTGTTATTGTATATAATTTTAAAGATTTCAAGTATAGTTATTTTAAGATTTTGTTTTAGAAAAGATATACTATTAGATAGTATATTTAATTCATCGAATATCATGTTTTTTTTCAATACTTCTTCAACAGTTGTTTTTTCTGACTGATTTAATACTAATGATTTCATTTGTTGGATAAATGGTAAAACTTTTTTTATTTCCCCTAATTTTGATGTTTTAGATAGTAGATTTTTTTCATCAAATGAATTTGTTTCCTGTATATATTAAAAAATATCAATTTATAGTTAAATGAAAATACTTTATTATAACATTCCTGAAGAATATTAATATATTTTTGTTGCCATTTTGGAAATTCATCAGTAACAAAAATTGTTATTTTTTTTGACTTTTTAGGATCAAATAAAACACTCCTACCTTTTTTTTGTTTTTTTAGCTGCTGTCTCTCTTCTTCTCTAATTATTCGTGTAATAGATCGAAGATATGTTAAACCAGAAGATATGGAATTATCAATAGGTTTTGAAATTATTGGAAAACAAACATGGTGGATAGATGATTTCTTGAGAATAATTAGAAAAAAAGAATGTATCATGATGTAGTTTTACATTTTTTAAAATATCTGACCATATATATTCACTAAAATGTGGAATAAAAGGTAACACTAATAAAACTTGTACTTCGATCCATCTTTTTATTAGGTTTTTGTGTACCCCATGGTAGTGTGAAACCTCCCGATACCAGTCTCTAGCAGCCTGAAAATCATAAAAACCGACTTTTAAAGCTAATTTATATGATGTACTTTAAAATTAATATATAATTGTAAAAAAAAAAAGTTTTACTACTTTGCATAATGATTATATGTTAGCTGAATTAGCTCGTTCATTTCATTTTCAAAGGCATGATCATGGAAATTCATTTCTCCACTTCTAAAATTATCTAATTCTTGGATTTGTTCCTTATATTAGTAAGAATGTTATATTGGATACATAATAATTATACTTTGCACCATAATCCTAATGTATGTAAGCGTAAGATTGTAGAATTAGCTGTCATTTCTTCAAAGTTTGCGTCATCAAGACCATCACCTGCATCTGCCAACGTCAGTCTCGTAGCGTCTGCACCATATTTTTCTATTGCTTCTTTTAATGTTAAAAAATTCCCCTTGGATTTAGACATTTTTTCTCCATTTAATAATAAATGACCATTTCCTCTTACAGTTTTAGGCCACATCTCTTCACGAAATATTGCTGTATGAATATATATCCAGAAAGTTAAATGATTAGGTATTAAATCTTTTCCAGAAACTCTGAGATCTAAAGGATAAAAATATTCAAATTCTCGTCTTAATTTATCAAGTGTAGAAATTGGTATTTGTGTGTTTGGTTTAGAACCTCGACAAAAGATATAATCCCAAACATCATCAGTCATATCTTTTGCTTCTATATTTGCAGAGCCCTTCTTTATTCCCATGATATCTTCATGAAGCAAATGAGCAATAGTATAATAAGACATATAAATAGTAGAATCAGTTAGACTTTCTACAAGATATTGAGGATCCCAGGGAAGATGTGAACCTAAACCATAGGATCTTGAACATGCCCACTGATTTAGCCAGTCAAGAGTACCTTCTAATCCATGTCTTGTTTCATCATTATATGTTTTCATTTTAGATAGACATTTTTTTGCTCTTTGTTTCCAGTTTTCTTCACCATAGTCTATGTACCATTGATCACATAAAGCTACAACACATTCGTCATCACTTCTACTTATGACAAGTCCTTCAGGCTCACTATATATAAATGCAATTTTTTCAGTAATTAAATCGGAACAAATTTTCGGTTTAGCTTCCTTAACTTTTTCTCCTTTATACTTCCCTATAAGCATGGTTCCATAGTAAAAATCATGTTTGTATATTAACTCTTTAGCTTCTGCTAGTCGTTTAGAATCTTTTGAACTTTGAATTTTCATTTTTTTGTATAATTCTACAGCAGGGAAATCGCCATACATTGAAGTATGAATTATAGGAACTGGATCGAGTGATATCCACTCTTTTTTGATTTTATAATAGGCGGTTTTCTTTGTTAAATCTAAAATAGTTGCATAATCATCGGGAGAATTTGAAGGAACAGATATAACAATGCCTGTTCCTTTTTCCACAAGTATGCTTTCCATGGGTAAAACGTACACTTCACTGTATATACTTAAAGGAGTTTTAACTTTTGTGCCAATTATTGAGGAACCCATTAAATCTGCAGCTTTATTGATAATTCCCTTTCCTGGAGATAATTTTTGAAAAGCCATATTCTTTGCAGCACGTAGGGTGCAAAGAAAATATTCATTAGGGTTATTTGATTCAAATATTCCATAAGAAATATCAGGTTTAACAAAACAGCATGTTTGCCCATATATTGTTTCTGGCCTTAATGTTGCAGCAATCATGTATATATTTTTCCCAAAAAGACTAGAACCACGAAGTATTTGTTCTGCCTCTTCTGACCATGAAATAACTTCTAATTTTATACATGTATATTCTTGAGGATTAACACCTTCACCTTGTTGTCTATCATGATCCATACAAGGCTGGTCATCTTTTGCACTAAAAATAGTATATCGCTCGCCAAACTTTATCTTTTGTAATTCTTTTAGACGATTCATCTGCCAGCGTATAAAACTATCGTAATATGGATTAGCATCAGTAGTGATAAAGGATCTTCTCCAATCAATACGAGCACCAAATTTTGTAGCATCCTCTTTACATTTATCAGGAAAATATGTTAACCAGTATTTTGGATCAGCAAATTTATGTATTTCTTTGTTGGGTATACCTAAAAGCTGCATAACTTGAAATTGGTATTGTAGATTTTGTTTTTTCATTTCTACTTTCCCTTTTTTTGAATGAAATACAGTTAAATCTTCTTTGTTTGAAGTTACTTGTGTAAGAACGCCATTTGTATTTGAGTATTCTAAGAAATCTTTCCCAAATAGTTTGATTTCTCGTTGAAGTTTATCAGCACAAACCTAAAATTTATTAGTGAAATAATAATTTTAGATTCCACAAGACACTTTTATGGGCATTCCTGTACAATGCATTCCTAAAGGGAAAAGAGATAGTTTTCCTCTCATACGCTCAAAACCAATAGCAAAATCTACTTTTGTCATAGTAAAAGCATGCCCTAAGTGTAATGATCCATTCATATATGGATAAGCCCTGGATTTTTTAAGAAAAAAAAGTAATTACGGGTTTTTTTACATAGTTCCAAAAAACTTTGGATATTTTTTATGTAAAATATCCATATTATTAGTTGGTTCATTTTCGAAAGAAGGTGCGTTAACTTCAAATATACATTTTTTTTTCCATTCGTCTTGAAAGCGTTTTTCGTTTCTAATTAAAAAATCTCTTTTAGATGTCTAAATATTTTTAAGTTAATTCTAAAATAAGCTAAAATTAGTATATTTTTACATTTTGAAGTGTTGACATGATATATTTAATAAATAATGATTCTGGTTTTTTGCTGTCACAATAATTAAGATTTTAGCTTAATGTTGTTTAAAATAACATGAAAAATTATTTGTTATTTTTTAAAATTGAATTTTTATTAGAACTTGTTCTTTTTGAATTCAATCGAGTTAATTGTAAAAATTATTGGATTTTTTAAATAAGTTTTAGAAAATTTTAAATTAGAATAATTTAAAGGTTTATTTTGTATTTCTATACTTGTTTATGTATTGGAATTATTACTCATTTTATAGTTGTATTTTAATGTAAATTATGTTTAAATTATATAAAAAATATAAGTTTGAATTTTTTAATTTTTTAAGGGATTTAATTTTTTGATAGATTGTGTATTTCTGTTTAAAAAAAATGTATTTGAGTGGTTTGGTTCTGTTTTATTTTTTATTTACAGTTTTTCTAAATAATGATCATTAACAATAGATTTGAATATATAAATCTTCAAGTTTTTAGAGCGATGGTTAATCATATTTTTATAAATTTAATTACAAAAATATAATAATATGTTTTTGTGATTTTTTTAATGGTTATTAATAAGAATTGTGAAATTATGGTTAGTATGTAAATTTTATTATGAATTTGTATATAGGTATGATGATGTTGTATACAGACCTGTTCTGCATACTTTAAAAGTATTGAGGAAATATTATATTGTACAGATTATCTGATTATGATATATTTAGTTTATGTTTTGATATATATTGCTAATGGGAAATAGTGACATTTTAACTAAGTTGAAATATTTTATGGTAATATTATCTTTTATAGTTTAAATTATTGATAATAAAAAAATTATAAATATTTATTATTTTAAATGACTTAGTTTTAAATATTAATATATATAGGTAAATTATGCTGCCTTTTGATTATTTTAATCTTATAACCTTTGAATTTTAAAAAGTTTGATTTTTTATATGTAGATTGATATATATGTTTTTGTTTTTATGAAATTATTTTTTATTGAAGTGTAATATTTTTATTAATATAGTTTTGTTTTAAATTAAAATTATGAAACAGATATTAATATTATAGTTTGTAATTTGATAATAATGTTTTAATAACTATTAAAATTGAGAATTTAAAGTATTAATTTTAGTTTAAAAATCTTATTTTAATATTAAATATTATGGTTTTAGCAAATTTATAATTGACCAAATATTTTAATAGTTTTGAGTATTTAAATTGTTGTTTAAAAAAATAAATTTTAATGTTATTGGATTATAAAATTTTTATAGAAAACTTAATATATACTTTGTAAATATTGATGTATAATCAGATAGTATTTAAAAAGTGCTATAGTAGTTTAATAGTATTAATTTTGAATATTTGATAATTGTTTAAAAATTTTAAATTTTTTATAAAGCTTATTTTATAGTTAGTTAAATTTACAAAAAAAATATTTATAATTCTATAAATTATATTACAGAAATAAATAATAGCATTAAGTGTATGGCAATATATTTTTTTAAGAGAAAATTTTATATAAGTTAATTTTTTCAAAAGTTTAGAAATTTGATTTAAAAAAATTATTAGGTGGCTCACAGGTACAAAAAAAGTTTAAATCTCCCCAAGTATCATCTATTCTTGCAGTAGAAGGCCAAAATTTTCGTTTTTTGAGATATTCTAAAGGATAAGCTGCTTGTTTTTTCGTATAAGGTCTATTCCATTCTTCGAAAATAAAATCATCTAATGGATGTGGAGCATTAGAAAGTAAATTATTTCCTCTAGGTTGCTTTCCTTCCTCAATTTCCTTAATTTCATGTCTAATAGAGATTAATGCATCGCAAAATCTATCCATTTCTGCTATGCTCTCTGATTCTGTAGGTTCTATCATTAAAGTATTTGCTACAGGCTATTGAAAATTATAAATTATAGCTGTAAAAAAAAAATAATTACCCAAGACATTGTTGGTGCATGGAATGAGTAATCTTGTAAACGCTTAGCAATATCTACAGCTTCAATTCCTGATGTTTTTTTGAAATCACGAACATCCAAAATAAATTCGTGAGCACACATTCCTTCTGAATTAGTATATAAAATTTTATAATGTTTTGATAATTTAGATGCCATATAATTCGCATTTAAAAGAGCGATTTTAGATGCATGAACAAGACCTTTTCCTCCTATTAAAAGTTAAAAAAATATATTTTTATATAGAATTAAAACCTAGCATTTTAATATATGCCCATGAAATAGGTAAAATACTAGCAGAACCCCAGGGTGCAGAGGCAACTGGTGGAATAGCTTTTTTTCCGCCTGTTGCAACTACAGGATGACCAGGAATATAATGTGATAAATGACTTTTCATTGCACATACACCAACACCGGGTCCACCTCCTCCATGAGGTATGCAGAATCTATACTAGTCATTCAGATTTAAATTTAGATTTAATATATTACGTTTTGTGTAAATTTAAATGGCAAATATCAGCACCGATTTTCCCAGGACTACATAAACCAATTTGTGCATTCATGTTTGCTCCATCAAAATATACTTGTCCGCCAAAACTATGAACTATTTTCAATACTTCTATAATATGAGGTTCGAAAACACCATGAGTGCTTGGATATGTAACCATAAAAGCTGCTAAATTATCTTTGTATAATTCTGCTTTTATTTTAAGATCATTTAATTCAATATTTCCGTTTGAATCGCATTTTATGGGAATAACTTTCATTCCCGCCATAGCAGCAGAAGCAGGATTTGTACCATGTGAAGATACTGGAATAAGGCATATATTACGATGACCCTGTTTATTTTCCTTATGATATTTAGAAATAATTTGAAGTCCGGTATATTCTCCATTTGCTCCTGAATTTGGTTGAAATGTACATGCATCGAACCCTGTGATTGATAATAAATCATGTTCCAATTCTTTAATGAGTATATGATAACCTTCAGCCTGGTCTCTTGGAATAAATGGATGAAGAGAATTAAATTTAGGCCATGTAATGCCTAACATTTCAGTAGTTGCATTTAATTTCATGGTACAGCTTCCAAGGGGTATCATAGAACATGCTAAGGATATATCTTTAGATTGAAGATGATGTATATATCGAAGTATTTCTGTTTCAGTATGATATGAATTGAAAACATCCTGTTGCAAAAATAATGTTTTTCGTTGAAATTTCTCTGGTAATGTAGCAGGTAATTCTGAAGATATGTTTAACTCTTTTGCAATAGAGGTAGTTGTTTCCAAGTCATGAATAGAGGTACGGAAAACGTCGAAAAGAGACTTTATATCATTTTCAGTTACTGATTCATCTAAAGTTATGCCAATAGTTTTTGTATCAATAGGACGTAGGTTATAGCCTTTTAATAAGGCTTTTTCTAAAAGCTGACTAGCATTATTATTTTTTAACTTGATAGTCAATGTGTCAAAATATATATCACTATACAAAGAATGCCCTTGTTTTTTAATAAACTCCCCAAGTATCTTTGTTAAACTTAAAATTCTTTCTGCTATATTTTTAAGTCCTATAGGGCCATGATAAATTGCATATAAAGATGCCTAAAAAAATAAATATATGACATTTAAATAGAAAAATACCATATTGGCAAGTAAAACCTGAGATGTACAGATGTTGCTAGTAGCTTTTTCCCGTCGTATATGTTGCTCTCGTGTTTGTAAGGCAAGACGATAGGCAAGTTTTCCGTGACGATCTTTACTAATTCCAACTATACGTCCTGGAATTTTACGTTTATAAACCTCACTGCATGAAATAAATGCTGCATGAGGTCCACCAAATCCCATAGGTATTCCAAATCTTTGTGAGGATCCAATAATAATATCAGCACCCCATTGACCTGGAGATTGTAATAATACTAGGGCAAGCAAATCTGTAGCACATACAACATGAGCATTAAGAGAGTGAATATATTGAGAAAGCGACGTATAATCATGGATTCCTCCGAAGGTATCTGGATATTGTAATAAGATTCCAAAAATGTCATTTTTGAATGGTTCTATATTTTCTTTTGTAGGTTTACCTATAATAATATTGATTCCAAAACCAGAAGAACGAAGTTCAAGGACTGCTATTGTTTGTGGGTGTGTATTTATATCTACATAAAACGTTTTTCGTTTTTGATTTAGAATAGAAAATGTCATTACCATGGCTTCAGCAGCTGCTGTACCTTCATCAAGTAAAGATGCATTAGATAGAGGAAGACCTGTAAGGTCAGAAATTAAGGTTTGATAATTAATTAAACATTCTAGTCGACCCTGTGATATTTCTGGTTGGTAGGGTGTATAACTAGTATACCATGCGGGATTTTCAAGGATATTGCGTTGAATAACAGTTGGAATATGAGTCCCTGTATATCCCATCCCAATTAAGCTTTTTACAAGACGATTTTTTGATGCAAGTTCTTGTAAACGATAAAGTAATTCGCTTTCGCTTAATTCTTTACCTAAAGCATTTTCAATTTTTCTGTCAGTTATTAAAATATCATTAGGGATCGTTTTTTTGATAAATGTATCAAGATCATTTAATCCTAATTGTTTAAGGAGATGGTTTTCTTCTTCTGGTCCATTAACACCTAAATGACGTTTTTGTAAAGAGTCTAATGCTTTGTATATACTGCTATGTGTCCAACATTTGTTAATTTTTATATATGGTTTTTTATAAAATATTTTGCTGAATAATTTCATTTTATATGTTTCTATTTAATTAATTGTTGGTATTTTTATATGTTTAAAATGAATTAAAAATTTTTAAAGTATAAAAAATAATTGAATTTTGAGGTTGATTTATAAATAAAAAAATCATATAAAAATCTGTATATTTTTAAGAATGTATAAAATGATTATAAAAAAATGGGTAAATGTAAAAAAGTGCATAGTGTAATTAATATATAAATGTATCTAAAAAATCTTTAGAAATGAATATATTGGAAAATATTATATTGTTGTGACATTATAATTTAAATATATATTATATTTTTGAATATTCATATTTTTGATTTTTTTACTCGAAATTCTTCTATTTACTAAAATATTACAATAAATATGTTATTTAATATTAATATTTGAAGTTAAAAATATGATATTTTAAATATATTTTTATAGTTCATATTAATTTTATATAATAATGTTAAAGAAAAAAATGTTTTGATATATTTATGAATATATTTGAATTATATAAAATTTAATTGAAATATTAATCTGGTAAAAACGAATAAATTTATAGCATACATAAATTATGTTTTTTTGAGATTTTATGGTTTTAAATAAATCTATTAAGATTTTTTATAAGTTGTTTTTATTTAAATTAAAAACATCTATTTTAGAACTTATGATACTGTGTTCATTAATTTAGTAATTTAAATATTATTTTTCGCTATTCTATGGATAAAGTATTAAAATAATAATATAAAATATAGTTATAAAAAATTATGTAATAGGTTCTGGTCGAGTGTTAAATATTATTCTTTTATGGATTATTTCCAAAACGTCGATAACTTGATCTTGATAAAAATTTTTATTATCGGATTGAGTATTTTCTTTACTTCGACAATGTAAAACTGCAAAAGGCTGTAAAAGAGTTTCAATTTTCCCCTCAAGACGATGATATCCAATTGTTAAATAGACACGCTCTTTCTATACTTCATATTAATATTTCAAAAATAATATTATTATTGAAATTTTACCGTTGAATCATACCACAATTTACCAATGTGTTTATTGATATCATCACTATTATCACGCTCAATAGTTCCTTGTATTTCCAATAGAACTAATTCATGGCTTTCAAGGATATTTATAATTGTAGATATGTGGTTTTTAGTTATTTTTATAGTTTTGTTTTGTTCTAGTGGTGCAATTAAGGCTGTTGGATATGCCTTTCTTTTGTTCATTTTGATATATATATAATTAGTTTATATAAAATTTAAATTAAAAGACATATTGATATTATTTTTAAATCATAAAAGTTTGAATATTATTAATTTGTATTTTTAAATTATTTGTATTAGTATTTCGACTTATTTAAAATAATTTTAGTTTAAAAAAAGTAAAATTAAAAAGTGATTTTATGAAGTTTAATTTGTGATTTTTTAGATATGAGAAATTATGTTAAACAAATTTTTAGTAATGAAACAAAATTTCGGATATTTTCTTTTCAAAGGCAATATAGGTCTATATCTATTATTATTTTTCAAAATTTTAATTTAAAAAAATCGAAACATTTAAAATATACTATACAAAATAAGATACCTCAAATTTCTGATAATTCTGAGTTTACTGCTGGCCTTTGGAATGTATTTTCTAGGAAATATTCATCAGAGCTTACAAGTAGAAAATATCATCAGTTAGCTGATATTACTATAGAAAAAATTTTACATGCATTAGAACAGATGCAGGATAATTATCCTGAAAAAACAATAGAGATCGAATACTCGGTAATTTTTTATGTATATGTCTATTAATAACTTAATTATAATAGCAAGGGGTGCTTACATTGGATCTTGGATATTATGGAACTTACGTTTTGAATAAACAACCGTTTAATAAACAAATATGGGTTTCGTCTCCAATATCTGGTCCAAAGAGGTATGATTGGATACCGTCAAAAGATAAAAAGGACGGGAAATGGATGTACTTAAGAGATAATGGCATTCTTGAAGATTTGTTTAAAAATGAATTAAAAGAAATCATTGGAGATTTAAAGTTGTGAAACTTTATTGATGAATTTTGAAAAAAAAATATAAAAGAAATGTGTTTTTGATAAAGTTTTTTTGTATTTTGTTCTATAAAAAAAAATTAATAATTAATAAAAATTTAGATGTTTTAATTAATATTTTGTATTTTTTATTTACATTTATTAAAAATATATATATGATATTATTGGCTAAAAACAGTTTAATCATTGCATTGTCAAATATAATTACATGTTTTCAATGTCTTTTTTATTAATAGATGGGCGTTTTTTTAGTCCAACAAAATATGCCTCCCGTGATTCATTGCGAGATGCATCTGGCTTTTCTCTTTTAACTTTCTGAAATACTTTTTGCATTTTTTTTAATAGTAATTTATCTTCTATGCCTGAGTAAAATTTACATATGAAATTTCCCCCAACACGTAACGCATCTATACAGAATAATAATGCTGAATCACAAAGGTCCTTAAAAGAATTATTAAAAATGGTTAGTTTTTTATTATTACCATGCTTGCTCCATGATCTTTGACACTGATTCCAGAAACATTTGCTAACCTATGATAAGGGTCACTTAGACTTCGCTTATAAAAGCCATCTATTTGTGGCAAAGGTGCTAACATATCACTTAAAATAACATCTGCTACTTCCTTATTAGATTCCTCGAAAACATTTTGTTCTAAACGTCTTTCCAAATCTATATACGATAACTCTTTTCCATCTTTTGAATTAAAAAAAATTGAATTTTGACGACCACGGTTCGGATCTGAAAGATATTTTATAATAGCTTTTTGTGTTGCTTTTGAGAGGAAATTTCCTTGCATGGATGATGCACCAGTTGGGGGCTGTGAAGGGATAATATCTACTCCTAGAACACGACCTTTAGAACCTACCTTTTCAACTGCAACTTGTGTCCATGAACCGGGAGAGAATCCCTTAAATAATATCAGATAATAATATTTATTTATTGTTTTATATTACTAAATCAATAACTGTATTTCCTGGTTTAAAAATTTTGTATTTTTCGTTTATCTAAATTTTAAATAATAGTGAATAAAAAATGTGTTAAACCTCTAGCAGTTTAAAAGCAGCTCTTGACTTATACTTTAATACACGTGCTTCCCGAGTAAAATAATCATTTTTTTGTCTTTGAATCCATTTTTTTGATGAGTTTGAATAAAATTTATTAGAATTATGAAAAAATCTGACATAACCGAAAGACAAGTTTAGTAATTTGCTTTTGAAATAATTTAAATCTGAAATATCCATTGAGATACTTTACATATTCTTTTCAGTTTAAGGAATAATTTTAGTCGTGGTTTTTAATTAAATTTGAAGAAAAATTATTATATATTAATGAATTGGTAAAAATATGAAATATATTGTATAAAGGAAATATAAAGATTAGGTTATAAAAGTGTATTAAAGATATATAAGTTTATTGCTTTGCTATATTGGTAAAAGGCTGAATTGTCATTGTTTTTCTACCTCGTTTCAAAGGGCTTACATTCTGCAAAAATCCTGTGTTTATTAAACCTTTAGGTGTTTCATCAAACAAAGTTTTGCCTATTGCACCTAATTTTCTTTTTTTTTTGGTAATATTTTGGTTTTCTATTTTTAAAATGTCTTTTTTTAATGTTGAGTTTGTTTTGAGAGATTTGTTGGAATGTAAAGGAGATAATAATAAATTTCTAGTATTTCCATTTGTACGATCTAGAAATGGTGTTACGGAAAATGCTGAAAATGTTGAATTTGATTTAAAATCATCTCTTTTTGTTTGTAATGTAGTTGTGGGTGAATTTGCATGATTATGAGTATATTTGTCATTTGATTGTTGGATTTTATTAGATATATCTTTTTTTTCTTGCGATGTTTTTGAATCATTGTTTATGATGTATTTGTTTTTATTTTGATTATTATCTTTAGATGACTTATTGGATTTTTTTGATATTTTTGGTTTTGTTGGTTTAGGCTATTTTGTTAGTAAATAATATGTATATATTGATTCTTTTACATTATCTTTTTTAAATATATAAATATCTGATGAGTCAGACATTTTGTTAATGGTTTCAGTTGTTTGGTTTGTGACTTTTTCTTCATTTTTAAAATTAAGCTGGAAAAAAATTAAAATTAACGGTTTGAATAATAAAACATACTACTTTATGTGAATCTAAATTGTAAATTAATGAGTAAAAAAAATATTAAAATACCTTGCAAGTTTTGTACTTTTTTTTTTTCATTTATTAATTCTGTCTATATACGAGTAAGAGTAAATTATTTTAAAAAATATATAAGATATACTTCTAGAATACTTATTTTTTGAAGTAGCGTAGCGTTTTGTGATTTAATTGAATTTATTTTTGATGTATCTTCCTTAATTTAATTAATTGAGTTTAAACATATTTAAATATTGATACTTCGAAATCATGAAGCTTTTTTTCCAAATTTTGTAATTCTGAATTTAGTTCTTCATTTTTTTGTTTTGTTATGAAATAATCATTTTGTAAGATTTTTAAATTTTCCTTTTTTAAGTTATTGTTAAATAATAATTTAAGATATTATTACCATTAAATCTTCTGTGATCTGTTTATACTTCAATTGAGATTGAAAAAAATCATCTTTTTCACTAATTAGAAATGCTATTTTTAAACGAGTGCGTCTATTTTCTTCTTGAATATCAATTTTTGTGATTGCTGATTTCAGTAGTTCATAATTAAGTCTTTGTTTTGCAATGGAAAGAGATCTATTCTATTCTTTCGGTTAGGTCAGTAAATTTGCTGCTTTTTTTTAATGTTACAATATCCATGATATTTTCTTCTATCATTTTTCAAATTTATCAACAAAATGATTATTTCGTAATTTTAAAAAAAAATAAATATTTAAAAATAATATGAAAAATATGATATTAAAATAAACGATACGAAATAATATATAATAATTTTAGTTATACTTTTAGATCAAAAATAATCAATGATACATATAATGAAATATGATTGTAAATGAATGTAAAATTATTATTTGACCCTTTTATTGTAAAAAATGATGAAATATAATTTTTATATATAATGATTTTATATATTTTGAAAAAATACGTATATTGTTATTTATTTATATAAATATTTGTTCATTTAAACTGTATTTGTTCAGCTTTAGATTTTTGAATCCTCTATTGTCGGTATCTTGAAGACGAAATAATCTAGAATATATGTTATTTTTCATACTTTGTCTATGATTGCCTATATAATAGTTTTTTTATAATTTGCTTATATATAGTTTATTTTATTAATTGATTGATTGTATTTTATATTAAAATTTAAATATAAAAATAATTAAAAAATATACAATAGACATTGAAATATAATTAATATTTTTTTTATGAATAATAAAGACAATTAAAAATATTTTATAATATATATATCAAAATGATTAAATTTCTAGTTTATTTGTTTTTTATAATATCTTTTTAATATACTTTTAAATGTTTATCAAATGCTTGATATCATGTTTAATTTGTAATTTTTTTTCAAAGTTATTTAGGTTAATTTAAAAAAATAGAATAGAATATATATGTATAAGTAAAAAAAACGGTGTTAAATATTTTAAAAATATTATATAATTTTTCGTATTTTATTATAGTATTTTAAAATTATAATTAAATAACTAAACAGTTTCATATACATATCATTGGTATATATGTATTAAAGTTATTAATAATTAATTTTCTTAAATAATGAACGCATTTATAGCTTTTCAATAATAACTAAATATTAAATTTTATATTTTTATTATAATAGAATCTAAAAATATATTTAATAATTATATTAAAAAATAATTAATTGTGTTATTAATATATTATTTTTTAATTCAATATATATATATAAATATTTATTATCAAATTGATACTCAATTCAAAATGTAAATTATAATAATAAAAATATAAAATTCAACTAAAATATTGAAATATACATAAATAATATGAATGCAGGTTTATTTTTACAAAAATATCGTAAAGTTAAAATCTTTAAATAATTTTTTAAATCTAAATATTTACATTTTTTTAATAATTTTTAAATAAAAATGCCACATTATTATTAGATTAATGGTTAATTTTTTTTTTTTAAAAAAATATTTAATAACATTTAAAAAGAAAATGCAAATTTGAAATATTAAATATATTATATATATATTATAAAAATAACATATAATCCATATTAAAATACATGTAAATATTTTATTTTTAAACATTTGTTAAATTACATATTATAAAATATTTTTGATTATTTGTAACTCTAATTATATCTTTCCATTTAAATTTATACAAATATCAATTATAATATTGAAGATATAATTATAAATTAATTTATAAAATAATTATTGTAATATGTTATACTTCAAATTAATCCTAGAATTATTGAAATATTAATTTATACATATAGCATAAGATATATTATCTTAAATGTATATATAAATATATATCATTTACATTTAAATTAGGTAATTTTAATAATGTATTTTTTTTCTCAATTTATAAAAAATTATAAAATCGGTATAATATATAAAAAATACACTTAGAAATATGTTTACATACTATTATTTTTTAACATATATTAATTTTCATTAAATTATATTAGGTCAAAAATGTATATATTTTAAAATAATTTAAATAAAAACATATTTATCATATTTTTATTTAGCAATGTATTTTTTTATCACTGCTTTAAACTTCATAATATAAAAATAATATATATAATAAAAAATGAAAAAATCCATAATATTTTAACATTAACATCTTAAAAATCTAATATAAATCAAAATAATATTTTGAAGTTTATTGTATCAAAATTATTCATCATAATTTTGATGATACTATTATATAAAAACTAAACAATATTCAACCAATTCAATTAAGATTTAATAATTAAACATTAATATAATTATACTTTAAATAATATTAATAATTTTAAAATTAATATGAATTTGTTCAATAAAAATAAACGTTACCACAAGGGTATATACTTTTTTTTTTGAATATCTACTAATTTTATAAATAATTGTATATAAATTTTATAAAATTATTTATCCATATACACACCATATTTTAGACATTTATAATAAATTTATTATTATAATTAATTTTAGAAAAAAAAGATTTAAATCAAACACCAGATATAAAACCATTACGTATAAATAAATAAAGTATTACATCATTTTAAAAAATCAATTACTATACATCTCAAAGATGTAAATATATACACGTAAACAATAGTCTATTATACAAGCTATAAAACTTTAAACAAAAAAATTAATATATATATTTTTAACTAGGCCAAGAGCGTCTGTAATGAAGTGCAGATGTAGTTATTTTTCTTTTAAAAAAACTTAAAGATGATTTCGACCTATTTTCAGTATTTAAACCATTCTCAATAATATAATTCAAAAATCGAAATGTGTTATCAGAGCCTTTTTTCTTACAATTAAAAGTTCTTAGCCATTTTTTTCCAGCATTACATAATTTATCCATACATTTAATAGGTTCCATAATTTCACAATAAGCCATTTCATCAATTTCTCGAACATCCATACCTAACGATGGTACAGTTTCTTCCAACAAATATTCAGTCCTTTCTACTTTTATAGTACAAATAGGGGAAACAGCTATAGACCCATAATAACATTTTCCACAACAAGATGAAAAAATCTTATCAACACTTCTAGATAAATTTTGACCAAACTTATTTAAAACAGTCATATTACCTACATAATTAATTAAAAACGCAAATAAAATATATTTATTAATTTAAATCACCAAAAAATAATACCTAAAGTGATAAATCATTCTAATAAACAATTATTATATTATAATATTTTAAATTATCGAACATTTTTTCGAGCAAAAATATACATATATTAATAAAGCATTAACGTTTTTTTTTTTAAAAATAAATTTCAACAAAAAACATTTCTATATGTCGAAACAAATTAAAATCAATCATTACATCAACTATTAGACAAAATAGGTATATTTATTACTTATGTTAAATTTTATAATTAACATCTAAATTTCACAAGCATTGTGTCCAATTGCTTTTAATAATCAATAACAACAAAAACATAATTAGATATACTTGTGATATTTTCTCTGGCTCAAACTCTATATTAACATAAAGTTTATGAATTTCTGAATAAATAATATCATCATTTTCACTAAAAGAAAAAATAGACTTGACAAAAAAATATAATTCTGAATCCAATTTATCATTTAAATATACTCTTAGTGCATCCTTAGATATATATTTTTATTATAAACATCATTAGTTTTCAATATTCTATCATTTTTATTATCTTTTAAAGAATTAGTTTCACGACTATCATTAATTTTAGTATATATATCACATTTATTATCATTCTTATCATAATACTTTATAATAAGTAATTAATAAAAATGCATGATCAAAATACCTCAGATTTATAAATTTCAGAGCCTTCAAATATACTGATATAAGCACTCAATCTACTTAGAGAATCATTAATGCCTGTATCATAAAAAATGAGCATTATTATATTTAATATCATGATTTATAGAGCCATCATATATGGAAGAAATGTTTTCTAGTCCAGTATTATCTAAACTATCATAATTATTGCATAAAAATCCAGATGCGTTATTTTTATTACTATTATCTATATAAATGGTCTTATTAAATATCCTTGTTGACTCTTCCTTATTTTTACATATTTCATTTATTATTCCATTACTAAATATTTTCAATACTAAAATCATATAATTAACATAAAATACCATTCTTTTGATTTTCCGATGCATCCTGACGCATTTTCCTAACAAGATGAATTACTTTGATAAAAATCATCATAAAAAGCTATGATTTTTGGTTACATAAATGCATATTTTAATAACTTAGTTATTACAGAATCTACATGTTTCCATTTGTTTTTCATAAAATTTATGCGTAGCAAATCCTTGTAAAACTAATTATTAAAATTTAAAAATCAAAACATTTTTTACCTATACATTTATCATTGTAAATACCACTATAATTATTTATATAATCATGTATTCCAGATTTTTCATATGTTTCAAAATTATCATCATCATATCTAGTATTATCACAACATTCTTCTTCTACATATTCAATATAAGTTAGTACAGAGAATACCACCAATTTATTATCTTTACTATACATATTTTTATTTTCACCTGAAATTGAAAAATTTTTATCTTCACCAATATCTATAAAAGAAAGCTCAGCATTACGATATTTATTCAATCTTGCAAGCCTTTCCAAAGGAGTTTCAATATGCTCAGCAAGTAAATATCCTATAGAATTAGCAATAATTAATATTATAAACTTCTTACCAACTGCTTAATCCTTTTCTAAACGAGCTAGCCACCAATAACTATTAGAATCATCCAAAAGAATAAGAGTATCCCCTTTAATAACATTTATTTGGCCCTCACAGTAGCAACAAAAGTATGTAATGCATAAACAAAATTGAAATTAATATCCTTAAAAAACTAATCAAAAAACTACTTAAAAGAGCAACAAAAATAGGTACTTCATCTAGAATTGAAAGAGAAGAACTTAATTCATCTCTGTCAAAATAGTCATCATTACAATTAGTAAAAGTCTGCATATAGCCTTTATACTATAATTCATTAAAAAATATATTTTTAGGCTATTCACCATATATTCTATTTATATTTACCATAAAAAATTACATAATTACAAAGAATTTACCTTATATTAAACTTCTCAATATTAAAAATATTCACTCAAGAGTATACTACAGAAGTCTATGTTAAATCAAATCCAGGAAATGCACATACATAAAAGTACATATTCCATTACTCTATAATATTTAAATATTATTTTTTATTTTTTTCAACTTATTGTATTAAAAATTAATAAACAAGCTATTTTAAACAAATTTAATATCTAAAAAAAAATAAAATAAATCCAAAAATTTTAGAAAAAAAAATATTTTTAGAAAATGAGTTATAATTGTCATTTATTACAAGTATGCTTTATAATTTTATGTATTTTAAGCATTTTAAATACCAAATTTATATAATAGTTTCAGATTCTTAACGCTAATAAAACAAATTATGATTAAAAAATACATAGGATACAACAATACTATCATCAAAATACAATAAAAATAAAAAAAACAAATTCACAATGTTTTTCCCAAAAAAGAATTGGAACTTATTCAATTAATCAATACATATCTAACTCAAATATATCATTTATTTCTAAACCAATAAATATATTGAATATATTATAAATATTAGGAGGTACAAACAATCTAATTTATCCATTAATACAATTAAAAATATTTTAGAAATTAATAGCTACAATCTTCTAAACAGTATATTCCATCATTTCCAATTAAAAAAATTATTCGATAATTCTATATCAACTCATCAACATATATTTCTTAAAATACAAACCATAAACTCATAATCTAACTAGTATTTTTTTTTCAGAAAATAATTTTAATAGATCAATTAAAGCAAAAGTTCATCAATATAAAATACTTTCTATATCAATAATTATAATATCATTTCACAAATGTAATACAATTCTTCTAATTATTTTCAAATATTATCAGACTAATCATATGTTTCTAATTTTTATAGCTTCAAAAATCATATTTACATGATTCTAATATATTTATTTAAAAAGCAACCATAAATTTCAACTAAAAAGAGACATAATTTTCAATACGTACTCAACATAAAAACAAATAACACAATGAAAGCATTTTTCTATAAACATCTCTAAAAAAAATCCAATTTACAACTTTTTAGACATTTTTTCTAAGACAAAATCAAATATATTATTAAATAAAGATGACAGCATATTAGAAAGTATATAATCAGGGAATCTATAAAAAATAACAGTTTTAGTATGATAAAAAAACTATAATCATAAAAAATAGATGGAAATGTTCATACAGTAAAAAAAAATTAAAAAAACATCATCAGGAAAAATAATATAATTCAAAATAGAAAAAAATTAAAAAATTAAAAATTGATTACCTTAGCTTTTTTATCAAAATAGAGTTACATTTTATTTTACGATTAAATTTTATAAGAAAATTTTATACTACATTCTAAAAAAAGTATTAAAAGCATTTGATTTATTAGACTCCAGAATCAAAACTATTAATACTATGTTCTAGTTCTTTAAAACGCTTATGCAAAAACCTACATTTAAATTCACTTAAACGTTAAATCGGAAATCTATCTTCTAAATACATCTAGATTAAAAGATAATTATTTACTTTATGATTTTGGAATTTTTATTCTTATATAATTTGCAATTATAAATGACAATGGTAATCCAGTCTTGAATAATAATCCAAAGTTAATTTCTACAATTATTGTAAATTGTTACCATATGTTTTTCCGAAAAAATATTCATAAAAAATAGTCAACAGTAATATTTAATTATATGATTTTTTACTTTATGCTCTATGTTAGGAACTTTACATTTTATTGATATATATAATCTTCTACTACAAATTCATTTTTTTTTAAAATAAAACATCAAAATTTCCAAAAAAGCCACTCATAAAACTTTAATTTTAAAATATTTACAACTTAATCTAAAAATAATCAATAAAACCATTCTTAAACACAAATAACTACAACCATATCATTGTCAATAAAAGAAATTATAATAATAAAGCTTTGAGCATTCTGAAAAATGTGATTTAAAACTAAATATTAAAAAATTATAAGTTTATTTAATTCAATAATCTAAATATATTAACACTATTAATAAAAAATACACATATAAATAGTTTTTAATTGATAACTTCATATAAATTATATATTAATTTTATTTAAACAATTAAAAACAAAATACATTTCTACTTGGTTTTATTTTTTTTATTTTCAATCATATACTATTTAAATTAAAATAATAAAATAATTTTAAATCTAAATGAAAAAAACATTAGAATTTCAAAATATTAAATACGTAAAAATCTACCCAAAATAAAAATTAAATTATAAATTAAATTTTAATTCGCAAATACATACAAACATTATTTATAAATTATTATTATAATGTTCCTAAAATATTCATTTAATATTAAATATATAGCAAAAATAAATAAGATATAAAATTATTTTTTTTAAAAAAACCCAAAAAAAATTCAAATTCCTAATTATAAACTAATATTAAAAAAATTAAAACCAGAAATATTTTAAAATTATTACTCTAACATCAAAATATGTTTATAAACATTTTTATGTAACATTTATAAAAATAAGAACACTAAATCATTTGATTATCAAGAATTCATCAAAAATTAGTTATACTATAAAAAATAAAATTAATTATATTAAATTATACATAAATAACACAAAAAATCCAAAAATAAACATAAAACATAAATAAAATTAATAACATAGGAATAATAAATATAAAAATCCATTAAAAATCTTTCAATCGTAACATAATCTTAAATATAAAAATATACAAAAAAAATCATATTTATTAGTTTTAGATTTTTTAGTTTAATAAATTCCAAATAAAATAAACATATTTATATATAACATTAATTACAACTGATTGCAATATTTTAAAAAAAAGTTATAAAATATTATATCATTATCATAATATTTAATATATTTAATATTATTAAAATAAGAAGAATTAGACTTGCTATTTATTTTATTATCTACAAGTCTCTTAACTAAAATTATGAACAAATTTCGGTAATAAATTAAAACAATTAATAATTCATAGAATTTATATTATACTATTTTTAATATAACAAAATAAACATTTTTTATCAATCAAAGTTCATTAAAACTTATGTAAATATCATAAACTTCTAAAATTTCCTAAAAAGATTTGCACCTTTTATTTTAAAAAAACATAAAAAATACAGCTCTAGAAAAAGATTCTAAAAAACTCAGTCTTCAAAACATATCACAAGTTTTTTTTATTAAACTTAATTAACAAACTAAATAAAATTATAAAAAACTCAACATTATTAACATAAATAATCCTATACCAAATAAAAACAATAATATCACTGAATAATCTTTATTATATAGATTTACATAAATAACTCCTAATATCTAATACAAAAAATATTTCATTAATTCTGATTTTATCATTGCATAAATTATTTAAACAATTTACAAAATAAACATTGTATATAAACTTCACCAAGTAAAACACCGAGATATTTTTCAGAAATATTTATTCATTACAATATATTTTATAATTATCAATATCCATAAGATCATTAAGTTCTTGTATATCCACTATTTTCATTCTACATATCCATCCTATAAACAAAATTATATAAAAAAAATATTACAATCATTATACCATCAGATTCAGCACATTTATTGATCAAACCCGGATTTCCCAACAATAAATGATTAGATTCAATTATTTCACCACTCAAAGGTGCATATATTTCACTTGCAGACTTAACACTTTCAACAGCCCCAATACTATCTTTAAACGTAATATATATTAAATTCATATAATCATACATTAGCTTACCTCCTTTAACAAATGTTGATCCAAGTTCTGGTAATTCTACAAAAACGACATCCCCTAAAGCTTTTTGAGCATAATTTGTTATACCAATTGTCCCAATTCTATCATTGTCAAGCGAAATCCATTCATGCTCCTTAGTATATTTCTTTGCTAAAAATTAATCATATTTAAAATCTATTTATAAAAGCAAAGTACAACATACTAATACAATATACGGTTGAATAATGAAAATTCCTAAATCGCTGTTTAAAGAGGACAGAATTAACAAAGGCCCTAGAAGTTAAGCTGAATAATGGTATTTTCTTAACAAAAAACAACATTATAAATATTATAAATAAACTTTTTACAAATTTAAATTTATCGAAAATTCTAAAAAATAGGCTTTTATAAAAATTTACACATTATTTTAAAAATATAGCTTTAATAACAAAAATATTTTATTTTTTCAAATTAAATGTAAAATGGTTATTTTTTATATATAACGTTAATTAAAAACGAAAAAATCAACTTTTTATTGAAATGGTTTTATATGAATTATTATGCATTGCCAAGGCAGATTTAAAACTGGTATATTTTATTTTTTTGCTTTTTGACTGTTAAATTCTATAGAAAAACTTACGTGAACTTGTTAAAACTTTAGGAAGTACAATAATAAACAAAGGAGGAATAATTAGAGAATTCGAAGATTGGGGGAATATGATTTTACCAAAAAAAATAAAAAAATATCAAGAAATACATTATGAAGGACATCATTGGACTATGTTATTTGATTCCAATCCACAAACTCAACTTGAAATAAATAAAATATTAAAATTAGACCCACGAATCATTCGTCATTCTATTATTAAATTAGGAAGCAGGTAAAAACTAATTCACAAAATAGTTTTTCCAAAACCCAACTATTATAGACTTTATGAAATTTCTAAAAAATCAAATTAAATGTTTATATACATCCTTAATATTTAAAATAATTCTACAAATATACACAAAATGTTACTTACTGATCAACTGGGTGTCCTCGCTTTTTTCAAATATCAGATATTACGATTATCAACATACATAAAACTCTTTAATACAACATTAATAATATTTACACATTATTCATTAATTATTTTTATTTAAACTCATGAACTAAAATCGATACCGATGTAGGGGGTAATAAACCCATTTCTGAAATACATACATTTATAAATTTTGCAGGAGTTACATCATACATCAAATTAAGGAATTTTAAATTAGCAAGTTCATGCCACGGTGATAAAGATTTTGGCTTAGAACAATTACCACAAGAAATATTAATAAAATTATCTGTTGGCCCTAGAAGAGTTTAATTAACAGAAAATATATGTTATAAATACCTAATTCATTATTTACAAAAGAATCTAATTGGACTCTATCCGTAAATTTATAGGATTCACAAAATGCAATAACCGGTATATTATTATCCTTTGCAGTCATAGCTACAATCGATGTACCAACTCGAGAGTATAAAGCACCATTAGATAACATAGCATGTGCACCTAAAAACACTTTTGTAACTTCTCTTATTATATAATTAAGAGAAGAAATAGTTAAATAAGTTAAAGTTAAGCCAGCTTTAGAAAGTCTATCAGCACATTCTTTCCCTTCAAAACATGGGCGCGAGTCTACAACAATTACACGGAAAAATTTATGACATTTATGTGCCTCTATAAGCACTTTCTCAATAATAGACGATCTATTTAAAAATTAATAATATAAAGGAAAAGAAAATGTTACCTCGAATATGTCAAAATAACATCACCATTATCAATTTTATCTTGTCCAATAGCAATAATAACTTGATCCGCAACCGTAATTTTATCCCTAATAAAACGATCTATACGTTTTATAAGAAGGTTTTTCGCCTTTTTTGCAATTAATTTATATTTATACTTATAAATATATTTATAAACCTCATCTTCTCCAAGATCTATGCTCGAATTTGATATTTCCAACTTAAGAAATCTTATAGCATTTCTCATGCTAACGCTAAGCGGCCTCGATAAAACAAGGTGAGAAATATGAAGATTAATGTACGACTGCAAGTGACGCTGCAGCGTAGTTCCATTTGGCGTATGATAATCCTGAATTACCTAAATATTTTTTTTGATCAACATATACACATATTTAAAAATTAGGATCACCTGCTTGAATGAATTTAACATAAAAATACATCTAGCATTCGATCCACATATTTTAAATTCAGAATACTGCAAACCTAATGCTAGAATTACTGGATGTATATCCTTAGACGTCCCCTGAGTATTGATTTTTCTATTACCATCCAAATGTTTAAATAAAAAAACCTGTTTATTAAACATAATCTGATTATCTATATTGTATTTTAAATTATGCATAGGTTAATTTAATAGAGTATACTATGAATCAACTGATTTTTTTTTAATTGTTTTTTACAGGTGTCTTCATTATTATTACTAGGAAAAAGAGAATCATTTCTTTCATAGCCCTCAAAAGTATTTTTTCCAGAGATTTTATAAATATTTTCCATTTTTAATTTTACTTTCATTTCTTTTGTTAAAGAACTTTTTTGAATATTTCTATCACTCATTTTAGCTTCCATATTTTTATTTTTTAAAATATCATTGAAAGTCTTATCAATCCAAGAAAAAAACCTTAATAATTACATAAATTTATGTTTACAAAGGAATTATTTATAAAAACCCATAACTCCTTAAAAAACTTAATTTCGAAAACTAAAAATGAACCCTAAACATTCATTTTTAAAATACAATACCATTTTTTAAAACATTTTAAAATTCTTATTTATATATACTAAATATTTCCTATACTTTATAACCAAGCTAACAGTCTTAAGAACTTACAACTAAATCTTACAATTTAAAATTCAAAACCGATTAGTTCAAAAATTTATAAAATATACTTTTGCTCTAATAGATATAAATTTTCTGAAACAGATATTAAAGAATATCCAAAAATATAGTAATTAATACAATAATAAAATATCAGTTTTATAAAACTAAGCAAAAACAATTTACTATAATTTTTTTTTTAACAAAAAATCACATATTAAATAAATCTGCTAAGTAAACTTAACGAATATTTCTGTATAATAGATATTTTCCATTTAAAAATACAATATCAAAATCTCAACAGTTTTATTTATCTGTATTCTTTTTTAACATTGTAACCTCTAATATTATATAATATTTCCAACGCGCCTTTCTTTACTAAATCATCTGCTAATAAAATTCCCAATTTTACCGCATCATCTTCTTTGAAAACCTCCATAGATATACTAGAGCTCACCGATTGAATTCCATCTAAACTTACAACTATCGATTCTATTTTAAGTAAATTTCCATCAAACCTAGTTTCAATCCCTATAGGAATACTACATCCTCCTTCTAACCTACTTAATAATGACCTTTCAGCTAAGCAACACAAAAGCGATGGCATATGATTTAATGGCTTTACTAAATCCTGTATAATAATATCATTACGTTTGATTTCTACTGCAATAGCACCCTGTCCAACAGCATGCAATAATATAGGCGATTCAAGTCTTTCAACTATTCGATCCTCTAATCCAAGCCGTAACAATCCAGCAGAAGCAAGAATAAGACAAGTATATGATGATGCAGGATCATCTAATTTTTTTATTCTAGTAGGTCTATATTTAAAATCATAAATCTAAATAAAACAAAGAAGAAATATCTACATATTACCCCTCTAAAAACAATTAACATATCTTTATTCAAAACAATATCTTACTATATCTTCAAAAACTAACTTCGGAAAATACTTACGAAGCTGAGCAATTCTACGAATACTACTAGTACCAACAATAGATTTCTCAGGAAGATCCTTAAGACATTTATAATGCAACCCTTTCTTAACAACTAAAGCATCTAAACCAATAAATGCCTAAAAAATGAAAATTTTAATCATAACCTCTAGGATCCAATCTTTCTAATATAGCACCAATCATAAAACCATCAGGAAGATTTATGGGTAAATCTTTTAAACTGTGAACAGCCATAGAACATTTTTTATCTATCATTAATTTCTCTAATTCTTTTGTCCAAAGAAAACTCTCATTAAACTGATACAAAGGTTTTGATTTTACCAAATCTCCTAAAGTATCAGTAGTAACAATTGAAAAATAATATGTTTTGTTAAGTAAACTTAATTTCTTAGATACATAATTAGCTTGTATAACAGCAAGTTGGGATCGACGACTTCCAATAAACAATTTATTTCTATTCAGATCCATTTTTTCTTATAAATCTATTAATCATTTTCGCAATTTAAAAAAATTTAAAATATCATTAATATGGGGAAAAATACTGATAAGGTAATTTGATATGAAGTTATTCAATTAAAACCAACAGTAAAGTTGTATGTAACACACTCTGAATGGTCAGGAATAGATGGACAACATAGCACAGCTACTGGAATCACAAAACGAAAAATAATTCAACCTTTTTATCGACTACCTTTTCAATATTGTAATTTATCATTACAACCATTTGAAAATCCTGTTTGCTCTATAAATGAAGAAAATGAAGCTACTGTTTTTGAACTATTGTATTATATATTTATATTAAAATAAAATAACTAACATACTTCAAGACACATAATTCCATATATAAAAAAACATAAAAAAAATCCAACAACAGGTGAAAAACTTGAAGCGAAATCTCTTATAAAACTAAAATTCCACAAAAATGAACAAGGGGAATATTGTTGTCCGATTACATATAAAGTATTTAATGACCATAGCCATATCGTTGCAATAAAAACATCTGGAAATGTATTTTTATGGGATGCTATAGAGAATTTAAATCTTAAAACAAAAAACATGAATGATTTATTAACTAATCAATCATTCACAAGGAATGATATAATTACTATTCAGGTTTGAAAATAAAAATAAATTTAAATAAATTAATAAATTTTAGAATCCACATAATCTTCAAAATTGTAAAATTCCTAAACCAAAAAATTTTAATAAAAAAGATAATTCCCTCGCAGAAAATCAAATAAACAATAAAAAAGAATCAGAATTTAAAAAACGTACTTCAGAAAAAGTCTGCTATTTTTTTTTTTTTTAAATAATAATAATAATTTGTATAGGCTATTACAGATTTAAAAACTACACTTATTAATAATTCAGGTATAAATCTTAGTTTATATAAAAAAAAGATATAATTCAATAAATGCTAAAAAATCAAAAGATAATCAACAGAATTCCAAACAAGAAAAAACACTTCCATACAATGTAGCACCATATACTACCGGTCTTGCAGCCTCCAGCTTTACAAGTACATCCCTTACTCCTGTTACATCTCTAGAAAGAGCCCTATATACTGATGAGGATTATATGCTAATACCCAAAAAAATAAAAACAAAAGGCTATGCTAGAATTCAAACAAATTTAGGTAAACTTTTTCTCCATATAAATATTCTTAAATAATTTCATAAGGGAATATTAACGTTGAATTAAATGCGGAATGGGCACCTAAAGCCGTTTATAATTTTATTATGCTTGCAAAAAGAGGTGACTATAAAAACGTAATATTTCATAGAAATATCAAGAATTTTATGGTTGTATTTAGTTTTTTTTATTAATTCTAATAATATTAGATTCAAGGAGGAGATCCAACAGGAACAGGCAAAGGTGGAAAATCATTTTGGGGAAAAGACTTTAATGACGAAATTCAAGGCCCATTAAGTCATAATGAAAGAGGAATACTTAGTATGGCCAACAAAGGGAAAAATACAAATTCTTCACAATTGTATATTATATATATTATTCATTATTATAAATACTAATAAAATACATCTAGTTTTATAACTTATAAAGAAACAAAGCATTTAGATCGCAAACATACTGTTTTTGGTAAAGTAGTTGGTGGAATGAACACACTTGACAAAATGGAAAATAGTCCAGTAGATTCATCAAACAAACCTATTTCAGACATAATAATGACTGATATTATTGTTTTTATTGATCCATTTGAAGAATTTAAAAAAGAGATGCTTTTAGAACAGGAGCAAAAAAACATTGATCCTGAAAGAGATGATAATACAACGACGTGGACAGGCAAATCTTTAATCATAAATAAAAATATTAATACAAGCTCAGTCGTAGGAAAATATTTAAAACAAAATAATCTATTAAATACAGTAAATAAAGGAATTACAGAAATAAATAATAAACCTGTAATAACTGAACCGGAAAACAAAAAAAGAAAAAAGGGATTTGGAAACTTTGATAACTGGTAATATTATAAAGTTCTTATCCACCATGAATAACATTTAACATTATATATGTATATACTAAACAGAAGCCAGATATCCACGATTCCCTTTATTACTATAATATTGGATATCAGATTTTCTTATTGGTAAAGCTTGTCGAGGAATAATCTTAAAACTTTCTGGATGAAGATGTGCTCTCAATCCTAAGGAATTATGATATATACAAGTGATCTTCCCTCCAACGGATTCAATTCTTTTAATTGCTTCTTTCGAAGCCTTTGAAACCTGTATTTCTATTGGTGTATTGAAAAATTCCTTACCCTATAATAATTTAATACATAAAAATATCGATAAAAAAGTACATCAGCTAATAACTTTATTCCCGACTTTACTCCATGAATAATATTAGAATCATAGAGGTGTTTCATAGTAATTGGTTCCGCTGCATTTATCCTTCCATTGTTAATCCAAATCTGTAAACGCTGAAGATTTAATGGGGAGAATTCTTTTGAATTCCTAGAATAGATAAATAGCTATTAGGAAATAGTTAAACATTACGGATTAGAAAATCCACGTTTAGGATATAATCTAGTAAGAGGTGTTTGTCCACCTTCAAAACCTACTTTAACTCCATTATTTCCGCCTCTAGCCTTTTGACCTTTATGTCCCCTTCCACATGTTTTCCCTCTTCCAGACGAGGGTCCTCTCCCAACCCTTTTAGCCTATGATAAATAAAAATTATAAAATTAATAAAATTTTTTAAATTTACCTTTTTAATTGATAAAGGATTATCAGCAAGGGATCCAAGAAAAGAAATATGTCCGTTAGCAAAATTGTAACCACGTAATAACCTCACTGTATGAAACATGCAAATTATTCTTCTGATTCTAAATTATTTAAATAAGCATCTTATATAGTTTCCATCGACATTTTAGCTAAAAAATCATGAATGATATTGAAATTAGAACAGATAATACATCAGTAAAATTTCTTGACAAAGAAAAAATATCGATAACATCTATAGGTTTCAGAACCTCTTGATCTTGTTAAACTTTCCTTAGATGAAAGAGTTTATGTTAAATTACGAGGAGACAGAGAAATAAAAGGCAAATTACATGTAAGCAGTCTATTATCTATTATATATATTAAACTTATTAAATATAGGCCTATGATAGCCATCTTAATATGGTTTTAAGTGATGTAGAAGAAACAATTTACACTGTTGATATTGACGATGAAACTGAAGAACATATTAGCGCATGTAGAACTCTATATCATACATAAAATAACAATCATAGACTAGAAAAAAACACTCGGAAATGATATTTGTATGTTGAACTTTTATTAACTTATCATTAAATTTCAACATTTAGATACGTGGTGATTCTGTAATTTTAATATCCCCACCAAGAAGATAAAAAATCACAAACACCTACTCCTATTATAAATGTAATGTTAAATTTCAACTTTTATTATCATTTATTAAATAATTATCGTATTTTTATACATAAAAATAAAATCTTTATCTTAAAAAGTATTTAATTACTTAACTAACATATATAAATTATATTTATTAATATTTTTAAACATATTTTCATTATCCTTTATTAAAGATCTATATTATATTTAAGTATCATACTCATATTTTATTATCATTATTATAGATAAGTTATAGCTTTATAATTTTCAATACAAAACTGTAAAACAATAATTAAAAAAAATACTATTATAAAAATTACATCTAAATTTAAAATTCGCATTTCTAAAAATATCAAACAATAACATTTATTTTTATTCAACAGGTATATACTTTTAAAATTTTACAATATTATTTAATATTTCTAAAAATTTAAATCATTTTTATTAAAAAATTAATAAATTTAAAACAAAAATTCAATTTAACATAAAAATAGAATACTGATATAAACTTCAGCTATTTTCTAACAAAAAATATATAAAAACATTTTTTTTAATAATACACATCCATGAATATAGATATTTATCATCTAATTATTAAATATAAAAAATTTCCAAAAGAAATCAATTCAAAAACAATTAAAAATCAATTATTATAAAAAATTACATACAAATACAATAAAAAACACTTTGAACATGCAGAAATATCATTTTGTAATTTTTAGAATTTAATAACTAGTTATTTTAAACATTAAATAAAATCTTATTTTATAAAATATATTACATCAATATACTAAGTATAACACAAATAAAAATATTATAAGATATATAAAAAATAATATTAACATTTACTATCTAAAAATATATCACTAAAATATAATCTAAATACAACAAATAATCGTTTATAATACAAATAACAAACATTATAGTCTTTCAAAATAAACTCAATAACAATTTATAATCTAATCATAAAATAAAATTCAGCAAAGTCAATGTACATAAAGATAAATTTACTATTATATTTACCTTTTAAAGCACAAGACTATATTTGAATAAACAATATTAAATAATTCATATTCTACCCACATCTCTAGATATAATAATAAAAAAAAAACTATATTTTAATTATCTTACCGTCCAAAAGTAAAGACCTTAATCCAATCTAAACAAACCAAAATTTTATTTCGTACTATTTATAATTAAAAAAAATATTATTCAAATAGATAGGTACAAGAAAAAAGCATACTTGCATAAGCTGATCTAAAAAAATAAATTTAAAATTTAATTAAATACTTAACAAACCTCCAAAATAAAAATGCAATCGTTCCATACATAGGAAAACTTCCTTTTAAAAAAGAGAGATCAGCAATTGCTTTATTATTTCCAATATACCTAAAACTCTAAACTGAAATTCATAATAAAAACATTAACTTACGCAAGACTTCCTCTATAAGAAAATTCAAATGGTACAATAGAAAGTCTTTGCATTTTTTTTGTTTTGGCATCAATATCCTTTTTTATTATCTTTTTCTTTTCAAAATCAATATTATCACTTAATAAATTTTCGAGGTATTGGATTTCTTTCTCAAATTTTCGAGACTTTGATAACATATCAAACAAATTAGCAAGATATTGTCCTTGCTGAAAAGCGACTACAAATATTAAAAATAACACAAAATTAAAATAAAAATACCCTGAGCTGTAGGAGCATATTTAGTAGCAGTACAATCCCCAATAGCCCTAAACAAATTAACTTAATATAACATTATTTTGTTCAAATACCATATATTTTCTGTCCCCTTCACAACCAAATAATCATTAACTACCAAACCCCTAGAACTACCACTTTGTTCAGGAATTTTAGAAATTAAGTTCTTAATAACTAAATCATAAAAAAATATTTTTCTAAAGATTGAGTATTACTAACCACTTCTTGGAGAATTTCCCGTAGCCCAAACAAGTAGCCCGTAAGGAATTTTCTGTGTCACTTTTTTATTGTCAGATGTAGTTGTTTCCACAGTAATATATTTATCTAAATGTTTTAAAAATAAATTATCACAAACTAAATAAATACCGGCAACGCTTTTCACAACACTTTTAGTAAATATCTCAATATTCTCTTCCTTAAAAACAGCCTCAGTATACTATTAAAATAATCAACTTAATAATTAAAGAATAAATACAATTTAATTACATTTATTAAAGTCTTTGAAAACATAGGAAGAACCTAAATAATAAGAATAAATATAAATATATAAGATATACTTACAGATGGAAGTGCTTCAATAAGTTTAATTTTAAATATATTTGATATTTCTATATTATTTTAAATTATCAAATCTACCAATTATTAATATACCTGGATACCACTTTTTTAAATCCTCTTCAAAAAAATCAGACAATTCAGCAGCAAATTCAATACCAGTAGGTCCCCCTCCTACAACAACCATACTTAATAAACGTTGCTTTTCTTCATTCGTTTGTTCCTTAAACAATGCAGCTTTAATACACTCCATAATCTTTGATCTTATTCTTCTAGCATCAGAAATCTCTTTCAGGAAATTAGCATATTTATTAACACCAGAAATCCCAAATGTCTGATTTTCAGCGCCTATACCAATAACAAGATAATCATAGGATAATTTCATTTCAGCAGCATCACCATCAATATTAGAAGAATCTTTTATTGCAATAATTTTATTATCCGGATCAATGCTAGTACAACTAGCCTCATAAAATCGGATATTTGTTTTTTTATGACGTATCATATATATAATAGGTTCTATAATAGAACGAAATTCAACAGCTCCTGTTGTACAGCTTGGAAGAAGAGCTATTAAAATATAAAAACAAAGAAAATTTATAACAAAAAAACTTACGCGTAAAAAGAAAATAATTTCTGGGTGAAATAACAACAATATTATAATCATCCGATTTTATAGTTTTTAATAAAGACATACTCCCCCATCCAGTCCCAAGAACTACTATAGTTTTTTTATTAGGATCAGGCTCCATCAAAGGCATAGGACGATGAAATTCATAAATATCTGGAATAATTTCAATTATTTTAGAAAAGCGTATAATGATAAGTACCATACGAAGATTTGATTAAACCTAATACCACAAAAATACATATAAGTTTTTTAATTTTTCCTAAAAATCCATTTTTTTTCGAAATAAAACTCTTTTGAAAAATTTGGTTCAAACCAAATACAGTTCTTGTCTGATTATAACCTTTAAATCTCTCAAATGAGTACAAAAAACATTTTTGTATCAATAATGGACTAGTTTGAACAAGGCAACATCTTCTTGGAAAAATAAACTCACAAGATTTTCTAAAATAACCTATCCTAACTTTTCTAAACATTAAAAAAACTTGAAAAACGCAAACAAAATAATCCCTAATATTTTAAATAATTAAAATATTTTAAAATATCATATTGAAAGATAAAAAAAACAAAATACGATATACATTTTCTTTAAAAATACTTATTTCTATTTCTGCTTTTTCTATTTTTACTCTAAAAAAATATTTGAATAAAATGCTATAAAACCTATCATTAATATTACCCTATCAATAGATACAGCTTTTTTTTAAACATTTTTAACCCATATGATTTTTTGTAAAACCATGATCCATATTCTTCTCTTTATTTAAATCATATCCTGCATCATTTTTCTTTTTTAAATCCACAGTATTTACAAGACCTGATAACAATTTAGAAATATCAAAATAAAAGATTTTTTATAGTAATTTACTTTTATAAAATAAACTTACTTTAGGATGAGCCATTACTTTTTGAACCTCAAAATGCAAAACCTGAAGACCCTTTTGAGAAGTAGCACGAGACAAAGCAACATAACTAAAAACAAACTTAATAAACAATATAAAATAACCTTAAACTAACGCTTGTCCTTTTTCAAAAACTCTTCCTAAATCAACTTTCACCCTTTCTAAAGTTTGACCCTGAGCCTTATGAATACTAATTGCATAGGCTAAAATAAGCGGTATTTGGGAACGACTCGCTTGCACTTCACCATTCGGAAGCTCTATTTTCCATTGTTCAGGTTGTACTAACATATCCCGCGTCAAACCATTAGATAATGTAAATCTAACAAGAGGCCACAACTTTCCAGTAGCAGCAGCTGATTGCATTTTCGCTATCCTTCTCTTTTTACGTCTTTTTATTTCATCAACGTTAGAATCATCTATATGTTCATAATAACTAAAAGGATCATCATCAGGTTCATCTTCCTGCCATATTTGAAACGTTTTTTCATTCATAAACCCTATAACTTTTCCCAATGACCCATTTACCAGCTGATCATCAAAATTTTTTATTAACATAACCTGTGCACCCTCTTTAAGATCTATTCGGGCTGGAGCCATGCAATTAGAAAGCAATTTGTCTCTTTGAGTTTTATCAACAACAGTTCCAGAATCTAATGCTTCAAATGTTCGCATAACACCACTAAGGGAACGCATACGGGTTGCATTTGCTTTATCAACTTCACTACGCGTAGGAAATCTTTCAACTAAGTAAAAATAAAATACCTAAATAAACTACTTACAATTCTGTAGGCTCAAGACCATCATCAAATTCAAGTTCTCTATCCAAAGAACAAAACTTTTTAATAGAATTATGAGATAAATGCCCTAAGCGCAATTCGTTAAGCATTTCAACGAAATCTAAAAACAATTAGTAAAAAATCATCAAAGCATCATATTTGCACATACCTTGGTCCTTTTGACGAAAAACATGAGTTAATGTTATAGTATGGGAAATAACATCTTTCCATTTTTTAGCTTCAAAAGCAAATTTAGCCGCTCTTCCTTGATCAGATACAGGAGGAAGTTGAAAAAAATCACCGGTTACAATTACCTACAATTTTATTAGTCAACGACTGAAAAAATACAATAATATTTTATACTTGAATCCCTCCAAATGGATTCTCATTATTTCTCAATTTTCTAGCAATGTTTTCAAGTTTATCAAATAACTCAGCATCCACCATTGAAACTTAACAATTAGATTAGCCCATAAACATATATATCCAACTCACTCTCATCTATAATAAGCACTTTAGTCCTCAACCACCTAGATAAACACTTTTTATTTTTCCTAATTTTTCTACATAAATCTTCGAATGAATCTCTACCCAAACCAATACCAGCATACGAATGAAGCGTAACACCACCAATATTACATGCAGCTAAACCTGTAGAAGCAGTAATAGCAACACGACCAGGTTCTTTAGCATATTTTTTACGAAGTGAAGCAATAATTTCCCGCAAAAGAATAGATTTCCCAGTGCCTACAATGTCAAACACAAATAAATATAAAAATCATATACTAACCAGCGGAGCCAGTAAAAAAAATACTCTTTCGCTCTTCAACAACAATCTTAAGAACAATTTTCTGTTCTTCAGAAAGAAAAAGACCAGGAAGTTTTCTGTTTTTGTTTTGATCTATGGAATTTTTCCGAATGCCCTTAAGCTCAAATCTATGACTTTGAATACTATCAATATTATAAGCATCTGATCTTTTTGATATATTAGAAGCGATTCTTTTATGATTCTTCATTTCAGATTTAATCATCGTAGTAGAGCTTTCAATTTCATCCCAAGGACAGATCCTTCTGGAAGTTAAAAAACTTTCATTCTTCTCACTCGTAGAAAACACAGGTTGAGCTTTTGAAGTTGAAGTAAATGAAATATGTTTTTGAGGATCAAAAAAAGGTTGAACATTTAAGTTTGTATTTTTTACCAAATTCTCAGACTCTTGTAATTCCACTTCTAATGGATTCAATGGACAATATACCTGTGTTTGACAAGAAGCCTCTTTAGATAAACTAATATTAGGCAACTTAGATTCGGGTACACTATCGGAAGATCGACAATTGTTATAGAGCTGATCTTTAAATCCAGATAAAAGCAAATTTTGATATTCCAGTGGAGAAGAAGACCAAGAATAAGAGGATTCGTCATGCTCAGAGTCCAAATTTAAATCATCATCGATATCATTTTCATCAATATATACACCATCAACAACATTCTCATCATTTATATCATGTAAAGGCTTACTAATATTCTCAGTTTTATCCTGCTGACTTAATATTTCTGGAAACTTTATACTTGAGGAGTTAGGTTTTTGATTATTTTTAGTATTATAAGTATCACTAGAAACAGAATTTGACTGACAAGATATAGATATTGAACGAATATTGAGACTAGATGCATCCAAAGGCTTCAAAGGCTCTACTGCTATATAATTGCATGTCATATTATTTACCATTTGTTGTAGCACAATTTGTTTAAAATTAGATGTTTTTGAAACATGTGATCCAGAGAAAGCATAAATATATTTCCGATCGTGTTTTTTTTGTACTCGCTGAAATATAAATAAAATAAACAAAGCTTTTAAACGCTTAGAAAAACAATATGTCAAATAATTTATACAATTATTTGTACACGTTCTTTTTAATTGATTTGTATACACTTTTATTAAAGTAAATACAAACTCAAGTATTAAATATTCCTAAAAACAAATATTTTAACGCGTCTTCAATAATCAAGACTAAAAAATTCTCTTGAAGTACAATTTATTAACGTTTAACAAATTTTTATATTCTCGTCAACACGTACCCTAAAAAATTCAAAAAATATAAAAACAAATTGATGTTTATACAAATACGAAGCAACAATATATTTACACCACTTTTAAAGAAAACTATAAACTAGCCAGTCCTATTACTTCTTCTAATATTGAGTTTATGAGAATATAAGAAAAATATATATGAAAAAATAAAATCATAAAATCGATTTTTCTACAGAATAATAACCCATATTAATGCATATAATAAATGATCAAAAATTAAAAAATCAACATATAACTGTTCATTTTTCTAAAATAAAAAATAAAAACAGTCTCAGGGGAAGTTAACAATATATTTAACACTTCTATTATTAATATCATTTATTTTTCTATTTCTTTTGACTTCAATAGTTAAACTACACTTTTCCAACATCTAAAAATTATAAAATAAACAAATTTATCAATATCAATAGTTTAGAAAACATAAAAGCTACAAATTCTATTAAATTCTATTATTTTTTAAAATATTATATTTCTTTTTAGGTCCAAATATTTTTCTCCACAAACATACACATTAATCAATTATTTGTCTCATAAAAATAAATATTCCATTATCACAAAATATAAAACTATAATCTCAACATACTATTTATATAACACTTTAATATTAAAGTTTTAAAATAATTATTAATAAACTCTTCAGAATTTCTTTATTAATACCAATAACTGGTAGATTATTATCATTGAAAATAGAAAAATTCAAATAAAAACTCAATATATCATACAATCTGCAGAAGGATAAATTTATATAATATGATAATACCGTTAATTTCTTTAAATTTATTATAAATATATCTTCGTTTTATAATTCATACTAAAAATTATCAACCATATAATCAGAAACCAAATTATTTTAATTAAATATTCAAAAAATAACTATCATTTCAATATGCAAACATAATATCATTATAATTATTAAAAAACCAAATTCATTCAAAATAAAAAACTACATTTCCAACAAAAATCATAAGACAATTAACCAGAAATAATTTTAAAAAAATTATACAAATTATTCTAGTACTAAAAATTATTATCCTCATAGAATTATATTTGAAATTTTATTGAAAAAATCCTCTCTATAAAAAGTTGAAAAATCAATGTATCCAAGTATACTATTATAAAAATGCAATTATATCTTCTCTCTAATAACCATCAAGAATAAAACAAATAAAATAATATAAACTTTAAATAAATCTTTATAAAATACACTTGCAACCGCTATATAATATAAATTAACTATCCCTTATACATAAATTTTAAGTTTAAATTAAAAATCAATATACATCAATAAAAAATCTGCGATTATATATATACAAATATTTAACCCTCTTAAAAATATAAACAAGGCCATGACAATATACTTATCATAATCAAATGAAAAATAACTACTTTCTCAAAAACAAAAAATTAACCACAGAAATATTACAAATTCTTATTTCTTACATAAAACAATCATTTTTACTAATTTAATCATAACATTTTTTCCATTCATATTTTTTAAGAGTGCAAAAAAATTAAAATTCTCAATATCTTCAAAAATTATTTCAGATTCTATACATTATTTTTATTATATAATCAAAAACAAAATATCTCTAATACTAATTATCAAATAAATCTATTCTGAATTATTTCCATAGATTCTGTAATAACATCATTAAAACCCATCATTCTATGTAAAAAATAAAAATAACTTGCATAAATTTTTAATCCTCGAACGTCCACAAATTTCTAATACAAATAAATCAATACATTAACAATAAAATACAAATATTGCATAAGTCATTTAAAATAAAATTTTAATCATAGATTTAGTATCTAAAAATAAATTTTACAACAAATCAACATTATTATTTTTAATAATTAAATATTATCTGGGATGCAAAGACAATATAACATTAATTCATTCCAATAATGATAAGAGGACTAGATTGTCTCGGATGGTTATTTTTTATTATTTTCCTCATTTTATTAATACCGAATTATACAGATTCATATCATCAAGTAACAGTTGAAGAAGTTCTTAAAGAAAAAAAAAGACATTTGTGAGTATATTTAATACATAAATAAAAATCACTGAAACAGGAAGAATTGCTATGAGGAATTTAACACTAGGGCTTCAAGCTAATATTACTAATGTTTGACTTAAAAAAATTAAAATACATTACTAATTCAAACAGATTGATACAATAGTGCCAAATATTATACTAGAAAAAAAACGTTTATTATTTTCTAAAGGAATTAACGAAAAAGAAAACCTATATCACAATATTACAGGCTATGTACATGGTGAATGGCATAGATTCTTTGCTCATCCTAATAATACGTTAATTCCTAAATATGCAGAGTACTTTACAAAATTATTATCATATAATAAAGGATTATTAAGCATAGTCTTTGAAGAATTTATGCTTGGTGGTAACAAAATAACTGACGCAACACTATCAATTCAAGATAAAACTGGTAATTTGTATGAAAATGTTAATCTTAAAGGAATTCATTTCGAAGATGATGGTTCACTAATACTTACGTCATCATCATACAAATTTCCAAGTCTTATAACAATTCCACTATTTACATTTAATAATTACACTTTTCATAAATCGCTTACATCAATAACTCAAATTTTAGAACAACAAATAAAACAATTACAAGATAACATGCATAAAAACAAAAAAATACAAATACCTAACGATAATAATAACGAATATTGTGAATTTGTTGTCTATTTACAACTTCTTCCCATTCATAACAATAAAGAACCTGAATTAAAAAAAATAGAAAAAGAACTTCAAACACCAAATGGTCTTCCTTACTCTCTAATCCCACCTATTATCCTATCTGGAATTATTATGTCTCCTGACTGCAAATTTTCATTAGACTTTAACAATATTATTGGTGTTAAAAAAGAAAAATATTATACAGATATTAACAAAATTGCTTTCTGGCAAAATCTTTTAATAATTATTCAAATCTATTTACTCATAAAACAAATGAATGAAACATCAACACCATCAGTAAATTTATATCATAAAAATGCATACTGAATACATACTAATAAACCTTAGAGCATTTCTAAAATATCATTTTGGAGCATTTGGATACAAGCATCTTTAGATGGATATACATGCATAATTTTCTTATCTACATCTATATCGCATAATAGTATATTCCTTTCTTCTATTACTACATCATTTCTTTCATTTACTCTCGTTGCAATATTTGGAATGCGATATTTACTTATTATTCATCGTATACAACAACCTGAAAATAGAATAACTACCATCGAAAGACGTAACCATAATGAAAGAAACGAAGAAACAATTTCATTAAATCAAGAACATATAAATCAAAATCAAACAAATAGAACTCAGCAAAACGAATATGACAATCGTAACAATATTAGCACAATATATACTCAATTTTACCTCTTTCTTCTTATAATAGTATTGATTTTTCCACAAATAATGTTATTATCAGCTAGTAAAAGACAATATATTATGTATATTATTGCTTTTATAGCATTTTCATTTTGGTGGCCGCAAATCATACGAAACAGTTTAAAAGGATACAGAAGACCATTTCTCTGGTCATACATAATTGGAATGAGTGTGACCAGAATTATTCCTATAATTTATCTTTTTTCTTATCCAAAAAATATACTGTTTATTCCGACAAATTTATATATAGCCTGGGGAGTTTTCTGTTGGTTATGGTTTCAAGTTTGTCTCTTAGCTACTCAGGATTTCTTCGGTCCACGTTTTTTTATCCCTTCCAATGTAAGAATTTCAGGACAGTTTCATATAATTAATATTTATATTAGCTTTTACATCCAACATATGATTACCATCCAATACTTTCGGAGGATATTGAAACACCATTATCACACTTCGACTCTAATGGACGCACAGTTTGTTCTATATGTATCCAGAATATATCATTACCTCGTATTAATAAAAATCCAACTGCAAGCAGTACTTCAATAGTTTTAGGAAGAAGAACATATATGGTAAACAATTTTATTTTTCTTAATTATAATAATTAATAAAGGTTACACCTTGCAAACATCTATTCCACACAAACTGTCTAGAAAGATGGATGAGAATCCGTCTGATTTGTCCAGGTATGAATTTACTTCTAATTATTTATTCAATAACCTTTTTAGTGTGTAGGCATTCGTAAGTTAATTTAATCTCAATAAATGTTATATTTTAACATATACAGACTCCCCCCTATATAAATGCTAACCTATATCTAAAATTGGTAACAAATTATATAATACTAACTTATCAAAATGCTATTTATCTTATGTACATAATAGAATTCCTACTAACACTTCTAATAATATATTTCATGTGTCAAAGCAATTTATATTTATTAAATACTAATCATTCTATCCATGTATTAAGAATAGCTTTTTCATCTTTCATTTTATATTTGTTTAATTTTCTTAAATTACAATTCCTTAAAACATCTAATGAACCTCTAGTTATTTTTCTACTACTGTTAATTATAGTATATTCCTCATGATTTTGCTTATATAATCTGTAAAATCTTACAATGTCTCTAATATATGGCGCAATATCAACAGAAAGAGAAAATCCATTTAATGTACTAATTGAATAAAAATTCATATCATCAGTAGATAATTCTGAAGATAATAAAAAACGGAAAACACCTTTTAAACTATCTATAGTTAACTCTTTTATACCTGTTTCATAACACCTTCTTGACATAATATTTAAAGATCTGACATTAGAAACATATTGATATATATTTAAAGTATCCAAATCAGTATTATCAAGCCTATTGGAAAAGATAGAACATGACATAATAAAAATAGTTAAAAGTGTATAGATATAATTCATTTGATAAAAACTTAAATAAGTCCTATACGAAGGCAAAAAGTTATAACCAAGAAGATTATCAGAATGAATACCACAGCTATCCTGGGATAAATAATTAAAATCAAAATGCTCTAATTCCTAAAATAATTATTATTCATTAAAAATGTATAGAATATTAATTTAACTGAATATTCAAAAAGTTCACTAGACAAATAATCACAAAATGATACTATATCTAAAAAATCAGAATGAATTCTCAGAAACAATCCTTTTTTCTCTATTTCCCCATGAACCTCAACATAATCCTTTATTTTAACATCTTTCACACTATTTTTAAATATATCATCAATCAAATCCGAATATCCTCTTCCCTCTATGGTTATTGCAACCTCTAATAACTGACAAAAATCATTTGGCCATTCAATAGAAGGCCAAAGAGTGTTTTCAAAAACAACTTTTTTAAAACCAGAAGTATTCGATGTAAATATATTAGTACTATTTAACAATCGAGAACCCTCAAAATTATTTCTTATTTGAGTGGAAAACTGCAATTGAAGAATTGAAGCTCTTAAATCATACCCTTTGTTCACATATAAAAGTAGTAGATCATTTTTATTAAAAATATACCCTTCAGAAAGAGAAAGCAAATATAAATAATCAGCAGCAAGTTTTACAGGAGCAGTTTTAAAATAAATCATTGATTGAAACTCAAGAAAAACATCAGGTATTGTATTAATATCTGAAATTGCTTAATAATAAAAAAAACTTTAAAAATATTACCAGTGCAAGTCATTATAACAGGACGTTTAGACCTATGAATAAGATCCATAATAGTACTCCAGAAATTTCTGTCTTCCTCATAAAGAATATCAACTTCCTCAATTAATATTAAACTTTGCTTCTGAAATGGTGTGTCCAATCTAGTTTTAAAACAAGTCTTACCAGAATTTATTATTCCCTTTCCATTAACCAGATGACTCTGGGTCATTTCACCAACTGCACCTAAAATATCTTTACCACTTCTCCTTGTAGCCGAATTAATTTCAAATATCTCAAAACCTAATTCTTTTGCTACAGCATATACACTAGCACTTTTGTAACTTCCATGAGGACCTATAAGTAACATATAACGCAAAGATAACATATTCGATTTATTATATAATTTCTGATGTTTTAATAATACCGTAAGTTCTAAAAAATATCAAAAATCAAAAACTAATCATAGACTTCAATCAAAATACCGCCTGTATCATCTGAAAATAATGAATTATCATTACCATTATCATCATCATCATCATGATAATTTCTAAACTTATCTAAACATATTTTATCATATTCTTTTTCTAGTATACGTCTTTTTGAAGAAGCAACAACACATGATACCTCTGTAATATTTGATCCAAGCTTACGAGACATTAACCAATCATACAACCTCATAACCTCATCTTCAGAAAAAATAACTTCATGAGCCCTTATTGGGGAATATTTTGACGTCCAAAGTCTTGTATCAAAAAAATTGGAATAAAAAAATTTGTTACCTAATTCTTTATATATCTTGTCAAAACATGGCCGTTTCAAATCACTATACGGAATAATGGATGTTACTAAAGATTTAAGATCCTCTACACTATAAACTAACTGATTAAAACGTGAAAAATTCATCTCTGAAATAGATTTTTCCTGATTAAGTAATGAAAAATATTCTTTTAAATAATAATCTTCAATAAATTCTTTCTTTTCAGTACTTTTTTTTCTAAATGAAAATATATCTTTAACCAATATTTCATTTAAGGAAAAATCCCTAACATGAACATTTTCGATAGTAGGCCATGGTGCTGAATTACATGCAAATTGTAACAAACTAAATATACTAGATGACTCTGCTTCAGCGGAAGTAGAAATAGAAACATAACTATTTAAAGTCTTTGACAGAAAAAAAGGATGAATTGATCTCGAATCTAATATGTATATATAACCGAGAACAAAAAAAATACTATGAAAGCGCACCATTAGATCCCATTGAGCATCTTCTTTCATGAATTACATCTTGATCACACAATTTTACTTCCTCTTTTTTACAGAAATTATTTTCTAAAAAATAATCAGTACTTTACTCAAAATAATAAAAAATTACTCTGATTTTCTCTAATAAAAAATGAATGCAATGGTTTCCGCAAAAAAGACCTCGGTGCAACCTTTAATTTTACAATCTTACTAGAACAATCTTTATAATCTAATAAAAGTTTTTCAGAACTATGCTTCTTCTAAAACCTAGTAAATGAAAAAATTAATGATGGTTGCAAAGATACATGCGATATATTGCAGTAATTAGAATGATTAAATTCATATGGAAAATATGCATCTATAAAATCAAATAAAATACAACTTTAAAAATTTTCCAAAAAATTACCTATTTTATTTTTCTTAAATTTTACAGAAGAAACTAAAAGAATTTCTCGACATCTTGATGCAATAAAATCAGGAATTTGTTTTTGATATGCAATTTTATGAAGTTTTAACTCATTAGACCAAGTAGAAAAAGAATCATAAGGTAATTTTGAATTCTCATAATCATTAAGGAACTTATCTTTGTCTAAAAGCATATTGTCGGAAGAAAAACTACAATCTGATTGTAAACACTGAGCATTTGTTTCCAACGATTTTTCTAAAGATGAAAACGCGAAAAAATTATCTTTTTCCATAACTACATTAAAACACTAGTAATGGATAAAATGTTCCAACAGATGTAGTAATTGAATTTCATAAAAATTTCAGGAATTTTAATTCTATTTTAAAATATTATTATTTGGTATCCTCTATTATTTCCTAATCCACCAAATCTCAAACCTAAAAACGAATCCTCTCAACATGCTAGAATAGTTATATAATTAATATACATTCCTTCATCTTTTTATTAATATTTTCATTTTTTGTATTTTTATACTTTACGCACACAAAAATTCATATTTTAAAATGAAACTAGTTTTAAATAAAATATTTTAAAAATTATTTCAAAAAAATAAAAAAAAACATTAAATAACCGATTATGCATAGAAGAGAATATGAAATTTACTAAAAAGACTTCTAAATAACTAAATATTTATATTTTTTAAAAATTTTATTAATCAATAAAAAAATAAAATTTTAAAAATGGAACCTTTAAAACTACCAGAAAAAGTTATTACATCATGGAGTGTTGAGGAAGTTATTCAATGGCTAAAATATATAAATTTTTCTCAATACGAAAAAGAATTTCAAGGTTTTTTTACTTTAATGAATAATACATACATTTATTCAAAACTCAATAGAAAACAATATATCAGGAGACGTTTTAATCCACTTGGATCATGAGTCACTTAAAGAAATTGGAGTTTTAAGTGCAGGTCATCGACTTAGTTTTCTTAAGGCAATATATCGTATCAAAATTGATCAAAATATTCTTATTGAGCCTGAACATTATATACCGATTTGTAAGTAACCATAACTTTTTTTTGTTACAATAAATATGAAAAATTCAAAGCTGTAGAAATGGATGAACTTAATGAGTATGATAGACACAAAACTACTGAAATTGCAAAATTAACACAGGTTATTTGTTCTCATGGTAATTTTTATGTATTTAAGCAAGCATCTTTTTATATTTCATAGACAATTGTTTAAATAATTTCGAAAAGGAAATAAAAACTTTAAAAAAAAATTTATCCAAAATTCAGGAAGATATAACTTGTATTTTTAAAATCATTAAAGATTTAAAGGTATTTTTCAGAAAATATTTGATCAAAATTCTTAAGAATTAGTCTTTGAATAAACCAGAAAGTCCAGTGTCTACCTATATCAATTCGTCATTAAATAAGAAATTTCACGAAAAATCTTTACAATTAAAAACTATACCTTCACATTCTCAAATATCTCCTATACAGCTCGATCCTGAACTTGATTCACCAGTATTTACAACAAAACTTCAGAATCATGTAAATATAAAAGATTCATATTTTAGGACTAATTCATTTAGCGATTTTTAACATCTACTACTCAAAATAGTAGAGCACTAGAAACAACTCAAAAAAATTCGGAGAAAATCAAGGAATCACCCATAGAGGAAGACAGTCAGTCTCCAATCAATCTTCAAAAGTCACATAAAAGCATAGAAATGTTCAAATCTTTTCGTATCGGATTAAACGACTCATGTCAAAAAGTTTTGCTTGCAGCCTTGAAAAAATATAAAATAAATTCCGATTGGAAAGAATATGCATTAGTTTTGTATTATGATAATAAAGGTATTTTTTTATTTATTTGTTTGGTTTTTAACATTTTTTAGAAAGATATATAGAACCTAATGAAAAACCTTTATTATTATTTCAGAAACTACAAAAAGATGAGAAGAAACCTAGTACAAACCAAATAACTTTTTTATATACTAAAAAAATATAGTTTTTATATTAAAACAAATCCAAAAGCCCACTACTTTAAACCAGTCCTCTAATTCTATTCAAGAAGCTAAAACAGAATCCGATACGTTGAATACATTTGAAAATATATTATAAGTTGTAATTTAATTTTCTTTGTGAACTGATTAAGCATTTATGGTTTTATATTTAAAGTAAACTTTTAGTACATTAATATCAGGTAGAATTATTACTAAAATATTTTATAATCTTTAATTATTTTAAATAGACATTTCTCTTTATTTTCGTTAATTTATAGGTAATAATTATATAAAAATTAAACATGCAGTAAATATAATTTACATATAATTATTAGCATCAAACTCAATATAAATTGCTGATTAGATATTAATCTTTAAACTTCAAGCAGGACTAAAAAGCAAAATACTACTTAAATTTCCATACTTTTTTCGTTTTCGCCAATAATTCTTATATAATTTTCCTATGTGAACTTATTTAGAAATACATTCATTTAATATACGTTTGTTGATAATTTGCAAAGCAATCAACTAATTATTACTTTATTGTTAATTTGTTAATCCTAGAACATCCAAATCCAATTAAATTTACTCCAATAATAGATGAATTTTCTAATAAATTCTAATTTATTTTTATATTTAAATCAAAAAATTTATATAAATTATTTTCTATTCTTTTTTTTAAAACAAAAATATTACCAGCATTTAGTCTATTTTTTTTATCAAACATATTCTTAAAATTGTTAAAAAATAATTATACATTAATTACATTTTATATCAATCACTATAAATATTATTCCTTTAAAATCTTAAATCTTCCAATATTCCTCTTCTAATATTCTTTTAAAATTTAAATTTCCAAAAATTTTTATACTGTTAAAAATGTTCAGATATAAAATATATTTATTAATATTTGAAATAAAATTACTAATTATTTTATCATTAAAAATAAATTTATTTTCCTTAAAAGAGTACTAACTCTTAATATATATTGTCTTTATATAATAATTACTTTAAACACAATGCAAATAATATTATATCTGGTGTAAATCTTATATTTATTAATATCAATAACAATAATATTGTAAAACAATTTTTCCAAAATTTTAATAAATTTTTCATAACATAATTATCCTTTAAACTTCATAACTACAATTTAAAATACTAATCATATAATTATCAATTTGAAAACATATTACTCTTCTAAAATTCATAATTTTATCAAAATCAGAAACTTAAAATTATCTATTATAACTTTCTAAATTTATCATAAATTAACAAAATATACTACTTTCTTCGTAATAAGAGCTTCTAATACAAAATTTAAAACATAAATATAAAAAAATTATAGTAGAAAGTTAAAAATTATTAACAACATGTCATCCCTAAATACAAAATAACAAACAACTATATTTATAAATCTAAGGAATCTTATATATCTCCAAAAACAGAATTGACAGATAAAACAATAACCATTTATTGAAAATAAACTAGATCTTACATGCAAATAAATCAAAAAGTATAAAGGAACACTTTAATACTAAAATTTAACCAATATTTAGAGTAAAAATTAAACAAATATTACATGTCAAAAATATTTAACGAAAAAATATTTTATTAAACAATTTTAAAATTTTAATATATTATTAATAATAAAGTGCATTTAAATTAATTATCAAAATCACTATAGCAACTAATAACTCAAAATCGTGAATTACACTAAAAATATAATTTAACATATTTAAGTAAAAAATCTTTTTTTAAAATTAAATAATTACATAATCAACTAAAAAATAACTTATACAAAATCCAAAATATTAAAAATTTTATATGAACAAGAAGTTCTATATAATTCTCCTAAATAACACTATAATTAAAGCTAGATTTCCTTAAATTGCAGAAAATGTACACGTAATTTGTTGAAATTTTTTATGCATAAACACATTCATTACTAATAATTTATTCCTTTTAAACTAAATCCAATTCAAATAATTTACTTAAAATTTAAAAAACTCAAATAAAAAACATTTATGTGTGTTTTTTGTTAGTATAAAAAGATAAAAATAATTATCAATTATATTAATTCTAGAATAAGAAAATCTGATATATATATCAAATATACAAAGAAAAATAACTACCATTATATTTTTTCAATATTTAGATATTTTCTACCCTGAAAACACCAATTAAAGTAATAATAGAGTAAAAATGATACCTATAAATTAATATATTTTCATTAACAAAACATCATATTTACAAGTAACAGAATAATCTGAAAATCCTGAAAGTTTGATCATTTTCAGTAAAACCATATATTATTTTATCATTCTTAATCAAAAATTAAACATTTCTCAATATACAAAAAAACACCTATATCATTTACAGATTCTATTAAAATTACATAAATAATTTGATCTTAACATATTGATAATAAATGTTCTTATTTCCTATATTGCTTTATAAAATATTTCTAACAAGCAAATAATGATATATTATTCCTAATTCTTTCATAAGAGAATAAACTCTTCTGAACAAATGAAATTACTATCAACTTTAATTTCAGTATCTTAATAAAGTAGCCATTTTCTAAAAATCCATAAAGCAATATTCTGAAAAACAACCAATCATTTCTTGAATAATTTAATTATAAATTAAAATACATTTTACTATTTGATATAATTTTTCTTCAAAACTTATTCTTAATTAGCTCATTTCAAATTTGAAAATAACCTTTAAAAATTGATCAAAAAAGATATCCTTTTCAATTTTCGTAACTAAACAAATCTATACAAAGAAATAACAAAGAATAATAAAAAGCCATTACACAACAATAATTCAAAAACATTACTTTATTCCATTCAAGAATTACAAATATCGCCTGCCACGTTTTTATACCTCTATATGCATTTACTTCATAACTAATTCCCCTATCTACTTATTTATGCAGCATATTCATATTATTATATTCAAAAGTATCTACTATATATACTTTTTTAAACAAAGTGCATATCTTATAAAGGCAAAACTCTACTATCATTAAAGACAACATACTTATTTTCCTAAAAATAGTCTCTCCTAAACTAGCAATTTTTCTACTTATTAATTTTTTAATTATTAGTTAAATAACAAACACAATTAATAACATTTTTAACAAATTTTATATATAATACTCAAGCAACATCAAAAAAATTATTCCTTGCACAATTTTTTTAAAAAGAGCTTATTAAAAAATTTAATGGCAAAAACTCCATACAGAAAACAAATGAAATAAATTTATTTAGAAATATTTTATATTAAATATTTGAGAAGAAAATACTTCAAAAATACGTCCCCGGACAGGCTCGAACTGTCAGCCTCTCGGTATAGCTACAAATCTTAACAGCCGAACGCGCTAACCAATTGCGCCACGGAGACCTCTCTAATACTATTCTTAAAAATATCATATAAATAACACAAGTAATATATTATAACAATCTAATATTAACAAGGTTTATTAAATTATTATATACTAAAAACCCCTATAATACTTAAAAAAAAATGAAACATGATACTATAATATATAAAATGTAATTAAAATAACGAAACAAATGCATAAAAAAACAAAATTAACAAATAAGGAATCAATTATCTTTTTTTTTTCACTAGAGATTCTTCATCCTCACTAAAAACAATATTAAAAATATATAAAAAATCTAAAACTTACTCATCACTTCGAACATCCTTAGCTCTACCATGTATAACAAAACGATATGCAATACGCAAAATCAGAACTAGCCAACACATATTCACAACCTGTAGCGCCAGTAACAGTATAAATATAATAATCTGACTAATCCAACACTTATAGTAGCCCTTTTCCCATGAAAGTTCATATGGACCGATTGTTTTAAAGCTAGTAAGAGTAGAATAAAGAAAAACAGTATTTAAATAATGACGGCCATAAATCCAAAGAAAAATAAAAAATCCGAAAACAAAACCTTGTCCTGTACACTGTACATAATTCATTAGCTTTGCTAACTAAAATATTAAACAGAGTGAAAAAAATGCTGAAAAGTCTTACTGCCAGAAAAATATCAGAAGTATCCATAGTAATAAACACAGCCAGGCCAAGATATGTAAAATGAAACCGATAACTCAAACCAATAAGGATAAGAGTTATAAAATGATGAATTACAAATCCTTTATAATCTTTTCTCGGCTTTTCAAGTTTCAAAATTAAAACAATTGCCTGCTGAATCCAATAGGAAAACTGGAGAAGATAATATGCTTTAAAATATATAGTGTGCGATTTATGTGGATAACCATCGTAAAAAGCATCAACATTAAAATACCAAATCCCAGTTTTAAACATAATATACTATTTAAATTAGCAATAGGTTAATTCTAGGAACACTAGACTTCACAATTCCAAAAGATGAAGATAATGAGAAATAGCATAAACTATATCCTTGCTCCATAAAACGCTTTAATTTATTTTTTTTAATATTAATTTTTTCACCAATAGGCTTAATCAACACATACATCAGAAAAGTTCTTAAGAAAGTAAAAGTCATGACATGAAAAAGAACAAAACATATATCTTTATATCCCTTTCCATATTGCAGTGGAAATGTGTTTAAAATAGGATAAGATAAAAATAAAAAAGGATATAAAAAACCATTAGAGCCTTTGCCTCCTAAGAAATGTAACGCATAAAATGATGCCACAAATAACGAAGAACTAATCAATGTATGTTTTTTAGCAAATCCCAAATATGTTTTGAAATGTCCTTTAGACAGTTTCATACACGATTCCTGAAACTGTAATTCTTTCATTGCCAAAAATGTGAAAAAGACTTCTCAATAACTTATATCCTAGATAATTTGTTAGGCCATTTGTTTTAATTAATATAAAACTTTTTTTTACATAAATATTTCGTTTTCTACCATTTTTTTTAGGTAAAAAACGTTAAATATTCAAAAAAAATCTTTAACATAAATTTTCCATCATGCACAAACGGCGAAAATCAAACTCTTTTAAAGAAAATAAATCCTTCGAAAATGCCCCTAAAAGTACAGAAGCAAAGGAAAGTGATAATAGTATAGGCGAATTTGAGGATCCATGGGAAGACGAAATAGAAAGCGAAGAATATATAGAAGAATGTACGGAAAAAGAAGGTAATAACAAATGCATTTTCTCTTTGAATACATTTGGTAACAAGTGTAGATTCAATTCAGGAAAAAACAAAAATATACCTTCCATCATCTCGATCGTTGAAAGAGAATGAAATTCTCGAACCAGATCAATCGGCATATGAAATGCTTCATTCTATTACTGTCCAGTGGCCATGTTTGAGTTTCGATATTCTGGAAGATAATCTAGGCACAGAAAGAACTAGTGTAAGTATTGATATTTAACAATATATAAAAATATTTATGATTTAAAGTATCCAGCAACAGTGTATCTTGTATCGGGTAGTCAAGCAGATACTAAAAAGAACAATATAATAACTGTTATAAAATTATCGCAGCTGTATAAGACTCAATATGATGGTAAATTTATAAAAATATATATAACTAGCTATAATAAATATTTCAATAGATAATTCGTCAATTAATTCAAACGATTCTAATATATATGAAGATCCTATCCTTGAATATAGATCATTACCTACTTTTGGAACCACAAATTGCATTCGAGCATTTTCTAAAGATCAAAATTATTTTGTTGCATCATTTAGTGAAACAGGAAAAGTACATATATGGGATATCGCGTCTCACATATCGTCAATTAATAATCCTGGGTCTTGTATTACAAAAAAGGATAATTATCCTATCTATACCATTTTAAATCATAAAATAGAGGGATATGCAATTGATTGGAACGCACTAGCATCACACAATTTTCTTATCTCTGGCGACAATAATGGCTATATTTATTTAACATCTTTTTCAGAAACCTCATGGTTTACAGAAAAAGAACCGTTTTTAGGACATACATCATCAGTAGAAGATCTTAGATGGTCTCCTTCTGAAAAAAATGTATTTGCAAGCGCGAGTAGTGATGGAACTATAAAAATATGGGACATAAGAAATAAAAAACATGAGCCTGCCTTAAATGTTGACATTCATCCTGGCGTAGATATTAATGTTATTAGTTGGAATAAAAACGTATCATATTTGATGGCAACAGGAGCAGATGACGGGAAATTTAATATATGGGATTTACGTACATTTCAAAGGTACTTTTTTTCACTAATATCAAAATTAATTAATATTAGTTTATGTATACCATCTCCTATTGCATCATTTGCCTGGCATTCGGCTCCTATAACATCTATAGAGTGGCATCCATCAGAAAAATCAGTAATTTCAGTATCAGATAATACTCATATCTCATTATGGGATTTGTCTGTGGAAGCAGATGATGAAGATCGAGCTACGGAAGATATAGATCTTGAACATATACCTAGCCAACTAATGTTTATACACATGGGCGGGAAAGATATCAAAGAAACTCATTGGCATCCTCAAATTCCGGGATGTGTTATAAGTACAAGTTCTTTAGGAATACAGATTTTTAAAACTATTAGCATATAAATACTTTATTTTTCAAATAATCATAATCAAATATTTAAAAATATTATTTAGTTTCATAAAGTTTTTTGAGCATATTAATCTTTATAGTCTTATTTTGATTTCATAGAAGCAATTTTTCAATCGTTATTTTCATTTACTAATTTTGTAAGTATAAATCTAACTTTACTATTAAATATGTAAACCAACTTCATTGTTTTTAATGTTTTATTAAAATACACATCAAAATATATCATAAATATTAAATATTATAAATCTAATAATATTTCTAGAATATATATTTTATATAATATTAAAACATAATTATAGATATTTAAAAAAAGTTGAAAACTTATAATAATATATCTTTTTTCAGAAATAACATTTAATATATATATAATAATATTATTAATTAACTTATAGGAAATAAATTATAATGTAAATACTCAAATTTTAATTTTAAAAATTAGTTCAAATATCAAAATTTTCAATTTAAATAATTTATTAAAAACATTGAAATATTTTTTTTATTATATAAATGTTATATATTATTGTTTGAAAGATAATTTATGATATATTATTACATTTTATGTTTTTAAACCTCAAAAATTATTTTAAATTTTTAAAAATATTAAAAATAATTCTGAAACTATATAAACTTTAATAATTTATAAAAATATTTAAAAAATTTATTCTCTTATTATGTTATATTTTTTGATCATAACAAAAAACTTAAACATTTTATCGACTAATTTTTTTAATTAATTCTGATTAACAAATTCATACAAAATTAAATAAATACATATTTTAAACATACTATTATCTTATGATTTAATATGGTATCCATTTCAGAACCTTATTTTCTTACAAAGCTTCCATATCCTGTAAATTCAGAATTTACAAAACAATGTCATATCGCAAAAGTCTTTCCCAAAGGTTGTCAAGAAATAGTAGTAGCTATTAATGAAATAGGGATTAATATTTACAATGTCTATCTAATGTTTTTTTTAAAAAACAACTTTAACTTTTAAAATAGGCAAATTCAGGTCAAATAATTACAAATTATCCAGTAGATAGAAACACACAGTTTTCTTGTGCACCCATTTCTCTTAGAGCAGAAATGAACGAAAATCGATTAACTATAGCAGGATCAATAGAAACAATCACAGGAGCTTCAAGATTACTTTTATGGAATGAAAAATCTAACTTAGATGAAGTTCAATTTAAGTTTATAGATACTAAATCCGAAATTATAAACATTCAATTATTAAAAGATCGTATTATTACGTTTTTCAAGCATGGAGAGATTATTCAATACAATTATAACCTAGATGTTATTTGCGAGATTATAACCAATATTCCTAATACAATTAAATGTGGTCAAATTAGGATTATATCAGCGAATGGAAACTCTGTAAAAAATAAAGAGAAAGGCATCGTGTATAAAGTTTCATTAAAAAACTCGCGAACTATCATTATTAACATTTTTCAAATTTGTGAAACAGTATTTACAAAACTTAATACCATATATGGAATATTAGTCACAGTAATTTATTCATTATTGTTTAAAATATTTTCACAACTTCTTAGGATTTTAATATAAATCACAGAATTACCTTGACTGATAAAAATGTTTATCATCTTACACCAACTCATCTTTTTACATATATGTCAATTTCTTCAAATCTTAAACTTAAGTCAAAAATAAAACTCCCTGAACGACTTTCCATACCAATTTTTATAAAAATAATTCATAATTTTCATGTTATGATATGCTCAGCAAATAAGATATTACTTTTTGATACTGTACATCAAGTGTTTTTTTTTTCGAAAGAAGTAGTACCTATAAACACTGAACCTGTGATTATACATACATATGAATCATCAAGAATCCAAAATTCTTTGTTAATTTTATCTAACACAGAATTCCTCATTTTATCTACTATTTCATCTTCAAAAAATAGTCTTCTAATTAATATGCTTGGAAAAGTCAATGACAAGGAAAAAGCCAATTGTATGGTTATAAGTTCTATCTCAAATTTTGAAAAAAAAGAAACCAATAAATTAATTCTTGAATCTTTTAAAAAAACGAAAAAATGCTTAAACGAACAAAAAAGATTAGTCAATTCATTTTTAATAAAATTAGAAGAATGCTCCTTACTTAAGGATGGCAATGCATTTGACAATATATTTTTTAAACATTTTGATACAGAAAATTTCACTAAGAATTTATTCAATAAAAACCCAAATAATGAAAAAAATGATTATACTAAGTCTTATACACAAAATAAAAAAATTCAATTATCACCGCTAATTTTGGATAAAATTATTCAAATGATATTTTTACCATCAAAAAAAGAGAACATATTTAACTCAGATATAACAAAGTTACAGATATTATTTTATCCAAAAAAAACACTTAACTATCTTGTCAGTGTCACACCATTATCATTGTTAAAAACAGAATATTCAGGGTTAATAAATTCAATTATAGATCTAGATTCATCTCTATTACTAAACTTACTTTTAAATTCAGATTTTTTACCACCAAAGGAATTGGCATCAGCATTAAAATATCTGCTAAATAAAGACTTCATTGATTTAAAAATTTTCAAAAGAATCCTAAAAATGATAGACAATTATACAGGAGAACAAGTAGTATCTGCACTAAAAACGGAACTTACAGGAAATGAAATAGAAAAATTAATTAATTTATTAGGAAAACAAATATCCCTAAAAACAAAACCCAAGAGTTTTAAGCAAGTACCTTTTATTGGAGACGAATTGGTTATTTATGGAATGCTAGAAAATTCTCTTGATACTATAGGAATATGTGGAATAACTATTCAAAATATAAATTCCTCATTTTTTGATATTATTTACGATGTGGAAAAGACAATAAACGAAATTATAAATTTAAATAATATTGTTAGTATCTTAGATGAACTTATTTGTAGAGCTGGAGGTCATAAGAATATTGATCAAAAATATCGAGAATTTAAATTTAATAAAATAAATCAGAATAAAAATACAAATGATCCTAAAAAAAAATCAAACCCTCAATTACATAATGCAGTACTCTTAAATCAACTACCCGCTACATCTACTTTACAGGAAAATAACTTTAAAACAAGGAGAGCAAAAAGCTATCAAAAAGGACTTTCTGTTGAAAAATATTCCATTGAAAGATTAGAATTATAATCAAGAACCGTATAAATTTCAATATTACATTAAGTATAAGCATAATATATATTTTATATAATTAACATAATTTGTATATTTATTTTACTATATTAATCTTACAATTTTATATCAAGACTTAATGTTATCTGTATCTTCTATTATCAAGATTTCTTCTAAAAATTTTTTAATCATTTCAAGAACTTCTGTCTTAAGATCTTCAGGAACAGTAGCTTCAAATAGCATTAGACACAACTATTACAAACACTATGTTTACCTAGACCTTTTGGCTCAATTTCTTTCACTAATGCTTCAAAATTGGGTTTTTCCTGATGACGTACTTTAACTAAAAGTAAAATTAGTAAAAAAATAATAAATATTTTTAAATACAAAAAGTATGATCTTTCATATCCGAATACCATCCACATTCATGAAGCTTCATACTCAAATGAGACAAAATACTAAATCAATGTTAACAAAAATAACCTTAATGTAGAATTAATAAACTGTACCGTTCATATGCCCCTGACTCTACCAATTTCTGATTTACTTGAGCTCTTAAATTCACAATTGTTTCTTCAAATACACTCATATAACGAATAATATATTAAACTACTAATTAGCTGTTAAAGACAAGATAATACGCCTCTTTTAATATGAAAAAAAGCAAAACAAAAACCTTTTTTTTCAAATTTAATATTTTGTTTAACTTATCGAAATTAAATATTTTAAGTTTGATAGTTTTTAAAATAACATATAAAAATTATAAAAAAGAGATATACAAAACACTCTCAACAGCTACTATTACAAATAGAAACCTATATAAATTCATGAAAAAATTTCAATAGTTTTATTTAAAAATAATATTTAATTTTTTCACATTAATCTAAAATTTGTAAAAATTCTGTTAAAAATATATTTATTAAACCTAATATTAAAATTGATTTAAAATACTAGCGTTCAATTATATATATAAATTATTATTATTATTACTAATATTTTGAAAAGATGTTAAAATTAAATAATAATTTTTCTTTTTAATATATATATATTACTTAAATTTATTCTTTTTTCAATAATTTTTTAAACATATTTTTTCATTTTCATCAATAACTATATATATCATTTAATATAATTGAAATTTTACTAATTTCAAAATGTATATAAATTCAGATTATTTATATCTTATTAATTTATAAAATTTCAATTAAAAAAAATTATTTCTTTAAAAATAACTAATCAATTAAAAATTCAACGTCCTATTTTTATTTAATATTTCCCTAAATTATTTTAATATATTTTGAAAAATTAAAAAATTAAATTTACAAAATATATTTAATGTTACCACAATAATTTAATTTCTAGATTTTCTATAATAATAATAATATTATATATAAATATATATTTTTATTTAACTTTCAAAAATAATATCTTTTTACAACATTCATCAAATATAATCAAAAACAAATTAAAAAAATATCTTTTTGTTCTATATTTACATAAAACATCATCATTTCATTCCAAAACAATTTATAGGAAATCTAGAATTTAATCAAATTACTAAAAGATCGTTCTTAATCTTCTTTTTATACTGGATCCATTATATTTTCAAATTTTTTCTAAATATTCAAAAACACAATTTTAAATTTTAAAAAACAAATTATTCGACTAAAATACCAATTATAGGAAATATAAGTCATCATAAACAAAAAATTAATTTTTTCCGAAAACAAAAACAGAAAAACTATATATAATTGTCAATAATAATCTCATAAATAACATAATAAACTAAATTATCCATATTAACTTTATAATACGGTGCAATCAAATCATCTGAAAACTTATCCAGATATTTATTAATTTCAATTTCTAATTCAGTACAAGTTACAATAAAAACAAATATAGTAACCATATCCATTAGACTAAAATGATTAGCAAAAACTACAATTATTAATTAAAAAGCAAGTCTAATAAAAATAACATTACATGTTTTTCTTCAAATATGAACATTCGAAATTAGATACTTTAACAGAATATAACAAGAATACTTAGAAAAACAAAAAGCAATAAGCAAATTACGACAATTAATAATCTTTATAGTATTACTCTAAATTTTAATATATTATATTACTTCCATAATATTATAACATCCTAATACATAAAGATGCAAAGTTAACAACTCAATATCACCAGAAAATATGATTCTTATGTTTTTTTTCTCGAAAACAAAGAATTAAATAATAATAATGAACGTAATTTCGTGAAAAATATAACCTACTAAAAACTAACCAATGATTTGTCTGTTTATATAGAAGTCTCAATTATAACATAAAATATAAAAGATGACTCATAATCAATAAATCATATTTTTTGCTGAACTTGCAGTTTTCCTCCAAAAATTTTAATAAAAAATTGAAAGTACAACCCAGAATAATTTTATAAAATATCTTCGCAAAAGAAAAAACTACAAAACATTTTCATTTCAAATAAGTTTAACACTGTAGCCTAATAAATGGAAAAATTATTTCTTAAAATTAAATAATTATTTGATAATAATCAAAACAAACAGAAAACCTATTATTATAAATTCGCATGATAAAATATTCTGAATATATATAGAAATTGTTTGAAAAACTCCTTTTTTTACTATACAGGAAGCAAAAAGAAACCCGTTATAATAATACAGATTTTTAATATCAAAGCTTCATCCTATTTTAAAAAAAGTTCAATACTATAAAAACATACAAAAAAAATCCATTATCGAGAAATATACAATAATCTTAGTAATTCATTTAAGAATCGTAATATGACATAAAAGAACGACAAGACACTTCCAATATCTCAATAGATATCCTTTCAATAACTTTAAACCAGGTATAAAAACCTGCACAATCAAACTGAAAAAATCAAGAATACTATAATCATTTATCACCAATTATATTAAAATACATATATATAATTCTACTGACATTTTCCCATAAACAATATTAAATATATAAGATTTAAAAATAATACCTACAATAGTTACTATTACTGAAGAATTAAAACAATAAAAAAATAGATAAAATACTTGCTTCCCCAACATATAATATTTATTTAATAAAAAGAGAAAAATACATAAAAAAGAAGATAAAACAACCAAAGATTGCATAAGTAACATAATGTTTTAAAATACCTGATTAATTTTATTACCATATAATCAACAATTAGGAACCATCTTGTATACAAAAATCTATTAAAAGCCTTGCATTTCTCAATAAAAAGTATGTATAAAAGTAAACGGAAAATAAAACAATTATTTATCAATTTATTGCCTATTGTACAATATCAATATTAAAACTTTATATTTGTAAAAATACGTAACCTTTAACTGTATATAATATTAAAAAACAACATTGTTTCAACAATTTTTTAATCCTACATAATATATCACATTTACAAGCTTTTCTGATATTAACCTAAACTTCTTTTATATCTTAAATGTTTATTAAAATATCTGAAATTTCTAAATAAGCAATCAAAATACTTTACACTATTTTGGATATAATATTTGCATTACTAATTTTAAAACAGATACATTTTTCAATAGTGACTTTATTGCAAAGTCTATTTTTATTATTAGTTCTAATTTTGTAAATAGTATCTGAGCCTTATCCAACTGAAATATTTAAATTCTCATTTATAAAACAGAAAAAAATAAAATATTTTATATCTTATTCTTCACACATAAAAGCTCTTTTTTAACTCTTAAATCATATTTCAAAAGTCATTCAGATAAGATAAAGTTTACTGTTAAAACATGTCTTACAAAATCATAAATCCAAAATTAAAAATCCATTTTATTAGAAACTTCATATAAATAAAATCCTAATGTACGTTCTATCATAAGAAAAAAATCACTATATAAATACTAATTCCAAATTCCATATATTTTCTGAATTTGTTCAAAGAGAATTAAAAAAAATCATCGACAAATCAAACATCAAAAAAAGCGTAAAAACAAAATATTACATAAATTTTGTTGCAAAACAAATTAAATATTAAGAATTTTTTATAATCATACATATTTTTCTCTGGATATTCAAGAAAATCATTATTTAGATACGAATCTGTCTTAGTTTTTCTATAAAATCTTGATTTCTTTTGTAAATCCGCTATGTCGGGAACAATAAATCAAGGAGAATCTATTAACAAAAAAACTAGCGTTGTAATTAAGGGTAAAACATCACTGAAAAGCTATTTCCATTTATTGTTTATATTTTAGTGGGTATGATTGGTGATTCTCAGATTGGAAAAACAAGTCTTATGGTTAAATATGTAGAAGGATCTTTTGATGAAGGTATGTTATAATCTCATGAAATCTACTTTAAAGCTCACAAAACTCAAAAGACTATATACAGACTCTTGGTATATCTTTTAATCGCCAATAGTTAGAACTGATAGATTAATTCATACAGGCGTAAACTTTATGGAAAAAACCATTTCTATTAGGAATACAGAAATAACATTCTCTATATGGGACCTTGGAGGTCAGCGAGAGTTTGTCAATATGCTTCCATTAGTCTGTAATGATGCAGTGGCTATTTTATTCATGTTCGATTTAACACGCAAAAGTACACTTAATAGTATAAAAGAATGGTATAGGCAAGCAAGAGGCTTCAATAAAGTAAAAATTATTTCCTCCTTATATTGTGTTATACTTATTTTCTAAAGACTGCTATTCCATTTCTAGTTGGTACCAAATATGACCATTTTGCAAATTTTCCTAAAGAAGATCAAGAAGAAATAACCAAACAAGTATATTATAACTATAACCCATTAGAATATTTTATTTTAATAACATTAAAGGCCAGACGTTTTGCTCGAGCTATGAAAGCATCTCTTATTTTTTGTTCAACATCACATTCTATTAATGTACAAAAGGTATTTTTTATTTACTCCGTTTTTATATTTATTTAAGGAATTTAAGATTTTTAAAATTGTACTTTCGAAAGCATTTGACTTAAAATGTACTATACCAGAAATCATTAACATTGGTGAGCCGATACTAGAATATACCAATGTTTAATAATGTCATCTTTGTATTTTTCACATAATCATATTTTTGCATATATTAATATTGGAAAAATTAATTTATAAAAATCTATACATCTTATAAATTCTAATATCACCTAATTTTATAAACATTTTTAACACTTTTTATTTTTTAATTGAAAGATTTCTTCTATACATTTGACATTTTAGTTCTAAATCTAAAATTAGAACTTTTTAAATTTGATATTTGTAATATTATTAGGATATTATATAATCTTTTTAATAAATATGAATATTATTCAATAATATTTTATATTTACAATATTCATAGATATATCAATTTAATATTATTTTTGTGTTTTAAAATAATTATGAATTAAAATCCTGTTTTTTTTTAAAAAAATACTTTAATATAGATATAAAATTATTAAATTACTGAACATTGAAATTTCTAAGGAATCTTTGAATCTATATATATTAAAAATATTTTTAAATTATTAATATAAATTAATTTTTTATTTAAATAATATTACAAAATTTCTTGAATCAAACATATTAATAATTAAATATAAAAATATATTAATTTTAAATTTTAATCTGTTTCATTTAAAACAATAAAGTTAATTTAATAAAATAACTATTATTTAACATTTACATTGAAATACTTTTTAAAACATAATCTCTAATTCTAAAAATACAGAATACCTATAAAAATTAATACAAATTTATATTATTATTAATAAATATTTAATATTTTTTCAATATACTTGAGAAAAAATTTTAATAAATAAATTTTAAATATAATATTACTATAACTATTTCAATTTATTATCATTTTAAATTTAAAAGTATAATAAAAATTCATATGCCTAATCAGAAATTCAGAAATTATTTTAAATATATAATAAATTTTCTAAAAAATTTCCCTAATTTTTCTACATAAATTTAAATTCATTTCTTTATTGTATTTAAATATTCTTAATTTTTATCTTTTACAAACTTAAACTCAAATATTAAATTCATTTTATAACTTATTGTAAAATATAAAAACCCTAAAATAATCCATAAAATATTAAAAATATATCATTTATAAAAGTATTTAAATTATTAAATATTTGAAACAATATAAAAATTTGTCATAAAATTAACATAACGCTATATTTTTCCATTTGTTTTACAATAGTATCTTTAGTTTTAAATTTAATCTTATTAAATATTTAGCAACAGTATTACCTAATACTATTTATATAATTAAATAGATAGCAATATTTCTTTACTAATTCGAATTTTCCTAAAAACTAAAACACAATTTAATTAATATTAAATTTAAAAATATTTTAATATCATAATAATCATCTAATCTCCAAACAAACTATTTAAAGTCCTATAATATCATCTATATATAAAAACATTTTACAAATTAGATATATGTAATATAAATTCTAAATAATTAATAAAAATCTTTATAAATTCAAATACAACTTTAGACAAAAATATTAACAATATATTTAATCAATTTCATTTAAATATTTTAACAGATTATTATTATTATTATTTTATAAAAACAATTAACACTTTTCAAAATATAATATACTAATTAAAAATGTTCTACTAACAATAAAAATTCAATAAGATTCAATATATTATCACTCATTTTTAAAATCAATAGAAATAAATTTTGCTACAGAAATAAAAATAAGTTATATGTTTATTAATAAGTTTTTAATTTATTTTTAAATAATATGAAAAAAATATAAAATTAAAATAATATAAAATTCAAAAAAATACAAATGAAATAAATCTATTAATATATTTTATTATATTTTTATAATTTTCATAAAATATAGAACATTTAAAATATTTAAAATGTTAATAAAATATACTATAAAATTTTAATTTAAAACATAATATATAATTATTTTAAATATTTAGATTAATAAAACTGAGAATAATATTTTTTATCTCTTTTAAACTAATGAAAACCTAAAGTACTTTTAGAAATTTTTATTCATATATTAACTATTCTTAAACAATAATATTTTAAATTTCTTTGAATTTTCCCAATAATTTATTTGGAAAAACCATTTTTTATTATCTATTTACATTCAACACATAAATTCCAGTAATTATAAATGTTATGAATATTTTCAAAAAGTAATTGGATTGTCTTATTTTTAAATTCTATTAAGATATCAGAAATTAAAATCTATTTATTTATATCTAAATTAATACAAATTGAAAATACTCCATAACTATCATTATTTTTTTAATTATAAATATAGAATATAATTAATCAATATATTCTTGACTTCTTTAAAAAATTATTAAAAAAACAACAAATAATTCAAATAAAATTTTATAGAATTTAGCTTAAAATAATAATTCCTTCAATAAAAACGTAAAAGTAATATTAATTATAGGATGATATTTAAGAAAATAATAAAACAAAGAATTTCATTTAACAATTTAGATACACTAAACATAATAAACACAGAAACAAAATATATCCATTAATTTGTGAAATTAACAATATTTCTATAAACTTTACAAAACATTAATATTATCATTTATTTCTTTTATAATTCTAATTCAGTAATTAAAATATATTAAGCTTATTAAATAAAAATTGATGATATAACAAAGCATTTTATCATATTTTTAGAATTTATAAGAAAAAAATACCATTTTTAAACATAATGAATATACCATTTTCTTCAAAATGCAAACAATTTTATAGAACTCATTAATAGAAAATTGGAAATCCATTTAACTAATGATATAGATATATTTTAAACGCCAAATTCTATAATTTCTATATTCACTAAATTCCTAAAGATCGGAATATAAAAAGAATATTACTTAAAGAAAATTATATAAATATGAATAATCATATTCAACAATTTAAAAAAAACCCAATTTGTTATTATTTCAATCATAAGAAAAATAATTTAGCATTTCAATATCAAATAACTTATCATATTTTTTAACAGAAGATTCTATACTCCTCTACAGAATAACCTATGTAATTCAAATCAAATTAATAAAATTGTCTCTAGTAATATATAAAATATACAACCTTGTTTATTAAAATAAAATATTTCAAGGTTCTATAAAATTAATTTATTAACTCCATTTTTTTATTCTCAATATAATCAAATAATAAATTTTAAATATTTTAAAATTTTATAAATAAAAAACTAAACTTGAAAATTTTCTAAAATATATTAATTTTTTTGAATTATTATTAAATTTTGCACTGACTATTCTAAATTTGTATTCATAAAAAAACAAATAAATTAATAAATACAATAAGAATTATTTTTTGATCAAATACATCAAAACCAATTTTTACAAAAAAAACAATAATACTTTTTCTAATTAAAAAAAAACAACAATCATCCAATTAATATATCATTGCTACTTATATATATTGTTACTCTGATAAAAAAAGAAACTACATCTGCATCAGATTTGAATAATAATTCAACAATAAAAGTAAAAATGTTTAAGTTTCATAAATATACTCTAATATAATAATTAAAATTATATTTTTATATCTTTTATTATACTACTAAATATGAAATTTTAGAAATAAAGAAAACAATAATATCTACAACAAAAATTAATTTTTCTATGATCATATATATAGGAACTGCTAATAAATTAAATGATCAATGAATAATTATTAATATAAACAAAATATATTTAAAAATATTCAATAAAACCATTTTTTCCCATATTTTTTTATTCAAATCAAAAAATATTAAACATACTTCAATAGTTACCGAATAACTATCATTAAATTTCTTTAAAACAAATATAAAACTTTAGAGCATATTAATCGCTAATATCAAATCTAAACAATATCCTATTTAATTTTAAGATTTTCAACATCATTTTCATCTTTTAAGAATCGATTATAGAATTAATAATTTGCATATATATTTTCCTTTAGTTGAAATGTAATAGACTTAAAATTCATTCATAAAATTAACAACCATAAATACAGAATTTTATTTAGACTTTTCATCTAATAATAATTAATAGCATTTATTTAAAAATAATAAATTTAAAAACTTTTCCAATCATCTCATAAATAATATAAATTTGAAGCTATTTTATATATTTAATTTAAATATTTTAAATTTAATTAAATATTTTAAAACTACAATATAAAATAAATAAATACATTCAAAGTTTCATACTAATAAAAATACATGAACATTAAACTTTTTTATTTAAAATTATTTTATAAAATAGGGTTAAAGCTAAATTAAAATATACCTATATTAAAAAAGCTACCTATTTCATTTAACATTATTATTTTAGTCAAACTATATTTTCAACATATGATATATTTTAATTCAAAATATTCTATCTTCATATAAAATTGAACAGCAAACATAATTTAAAAAAATTCAATAAAGATCTATTATTTATATTTTATATATAAATTACTTAACGCTAATCATATTATTGTTTCTAGATCAAATATCATTAGAAATATCAAACTATTTAGAGTTTTAATAAAAATAGTATAATAATAAATAATTTTAAATATAACAATTCTACATAATTATTTAAATTATAAAAATAAAAAAACATAACAATAAACATATACCTCTATTTTATAACACACTACAATTAACCTTAAAAATGCAATCAAGCTATATTTAAATATATAAAAGTATATATATAATTTCTAAAAATATTTAATATTATAACACTTGAAAACATATATTTTACCATCATTAGTTTAACCATTTGTATAAACTAAACACAACATAAATTTAAAATAATAATCTATTCTAAAAAATCATTATGCTTCAATCAAAAAAATTATATAATTACTACAAAAGGTCTATCTTATTTTACTATACATAATTATAAAAGAATTTATGAACATATAACAATCAAAAACTATTAAAATAAACTAAATATCTAAAACAACCATAAAACTACAATTATCTCAATATTTATCTTCTAATTTTGTAGACATAAAAACCATACTCGCTTCTAAAAATGGTACCACTGGGGTTCGAACCCAGGCCTCTTTCGAGATGAGAGATCTTACAAAAGCTTAAATCTCACGCCTTAGACCAACTCGGCCATAGTACCTCAAAACATCTTATAAACATAATTATATAAAAATGTCTCCTAATTTTTAAATTTATATTTTATAAAATTAAATATTAAACATATTTTAATTATATACCAACAAAAATCCATAAATACTAAAAAAATTAAAATCTTTAATATTTTCCAAAATACTTTATTCTGATATTATATAATTAACCCGACTTTAAATTTTTAAAAATATAAAAAAAATATTTTTGATATCTATATTTAATTTTTACTACATATCTTAAAAAAAATTTCTATTATATATATAAATTAAACTACAAAGCACCCTTAACATAATATCAATTTTCATTAGCCAATATAAACACAAATAAGATATTTTTATATACTACAATATTTCATTCAATTCTAGTTATTAATAATATTATTTTATAATAAATAATTCATGTCTTTCAAAGTATTTAAGGGATTTTAAAGCTATTATCTTATCAAGCTACCCTGAATCATATTATTTTTTAAAACATAAATTAAAAAATATATTAAGTTCAATCTTAATATTTATTTTTAAATACAATATATTCTTTAATACTTAATAAGATTTATGCAAGTTATAAATTTAACTGTATCAGTCAAGTATATGCATATCAAATATAGTACTCGGATAAATAGTACTTAAAACTTTATCTTCAAATATAACTTAAACATCTAAACTATTTTTTTATCGAAAATTTGTAATAAACTTTTTCTTTCAAATATACAAAAAATCATTATATGCATATATTCAGAAATTAGTATCTTTTTCTTGCAATTTATTACTATTTTTCTAATTTTTTTAAACCTTTGCGTATTTTTTTAAAATTAAACATTTTTATACATATCACTCAAATTTCTAAAAACCGCAGAAACGAAAAAAAAAGTCAAAAGGAAAAATAATATAATGTCAAAAGAGCTTCCAGGGGGAAATTCAAAAAACGCAAAGGGGAGAAAGTTGTAAGTCTTTAAGAAATTATTATTATCATAGAAAACATTAATTTGCATATATTTTAGCCCAGAAAAATTAAACACTGAAAGTGAATCAGCAATGGCTATTTTACGAAAAAAAAAAAAGCAAAATAGTCTTATTGTTGACGATGCTATTAATGACGATAACAGCGTAATCAGCCTAAGCAATAATACAATGGAATTATTACAACTCTTTCGTGGAGATACTGTTTTGGTTAAAGTATTTTATTTTATAAAATTATTATTATTTAATTAATTGATAGGGGAAAAAAAGAAGAGATACTGTATTAATTGTCCTTGTTGATGATGATATGGATGATGGTGTTGCACGGGTTAATCGTGTTGTCCGCAATAATCTTCGCGTTCGTCTAGGTGACATTATTACAATTCATCCTTGCCCCGATATCAAATATGCTTTAAGAATATCAGTGTTGCCCTTAGCGGATACAGTTGAGGGTCTTACAGGTTCTCTTTTTGAAGTTTATCTTAAGCCTTATTTCGTTGAGGCATATAGACCAGTTCGTAAAGGCGATCTCTTTACTGTATACTGTAATTTTATTAGCTCGCAAAAGCTTACTAATATCAGGTGCGTGGTGGAATGCGTCAGGTGGAATTTAAAGTTATTGAAATTGATCCTCTTGAATACGGCATCGTTGCCCAGGATACAATTATACACTGTGAAGGTGAACCTATTAATAGGGAAGAAGAAGAAAGCAATCTTGCGGATGTAGGCTACGATGATATTGGTGGATGTAGGAAAAAAATGGCACAGATCCGTGAATTAGTTGAACTACCTCTTCGTCATCCGCAGCTCTTTAAAAGCATTGGTATTAAACCTCCTAAAGGAATTCTTTTATATGGGCCTCCTGGAACAGGAAAAACACTTATGGCAAGAGCTGTTGCTAATGAAACGGGCGCTTTCTTTTTTCTTATTAATGGCCCCGAAATAATGAGCAAAATGGCTGGTGAATCAGAAAGTAATCTTCGAAAGGCATTTGAAGAAGCAGAAAAGAATTCACCATCTATTATTTTTATTGATGAAATTGATTCTATAGCTCCCAAACGCGAAAAAACAAATGGAGAAGTCGAGCGTAGAGTCGTTTCACAACTACTTACTTTAATGGATGGAATGAAAGCTCGGTCAAATGTAATTGTTATGGCAGCCACTAATCGTAAACTTCCCATTATATTATTTTCTTCTTTAAGAATTCATAGGTCCTAATTCTATTGATCCTGCTCTTCGTCGATTTGGTAGATTTGATAGAGAAATTGATATTTCTATTCCTGATCCCACAGGAAGACTCGAAATTCTTCAGATTCATACTAAAAACATGAAATTAGCAGATGATGTTGATCTCGAACAAATTGCATCGGAAACTCATGGTTATGTTGGTAGTGATATTGCCTCTTTATGTTCTGAAGCTGCTATGCAACAGATAAGAGAAAAGATGGATCTTATAGATTTGGAGGAGGATACTATTGATGCAGAGGTCCTTGATTCTTTGGGTGTTACTATGGAGAACTTTAGATTTGCTTTAGATGTTTCAAATCCATCTGCTTTACGTGAAACTGTTGTTGAGGTACCCAATATTCGTTGGGAAGATATTGGTGGGCTAGAAGATGTTAAAGCAGAACTTAAGGAAACAATCCAATATCCCGTAGAACATCCTGAAAAATTTATTAAATTTGGCATGTCACCAAGCAAAGGAATATTATTTTATGGGCCTCCGGGAACAGGAAAAACTTTGTTAGCTAAGGCCATTGCAAACGAATGTGCGGCAAATTTTATTTCTGTAAAAGGACCAGAATTACTTTCTATGTGGTTTGGTGAAAGCGAATCAAATATTCGAGATGTAAAACCTCACCTTTTCACTTAAAAATTGCTTATGAAAATAGATTTTTGATAAAGCACGGGCGTCTGCTCCTTGTGTTGTATTCCTGGATGAACTTGTTTGTCTTTATAGGTTTTTAATACGTACTGAATCATATATAGGATTCTATAGCAAAATCCAGAGGAGGTAGTATCGGTGATTCTGGAGGAGCTTCAGATCGTGTAGTAAACCAACTTCTTACTGAAATGGATGGAATGACAACTAAAAAAAATGTATTTGTTATTGGTGCTACTAATCGTCCAGATCGTATGTTATTTACTACATGTTTTATATTTTTAATACTTTTATAGAAATCGATCCTGCTCTTATGCGCCCTGGTCGTTTAGACCAATTAATTTAGTAAGATATTTTTACCTCATTTATATTAAAATTAAACTATAACAGCGTTCCACTTCCTGATATGGCATCAAGATTAAGTATTCTCAAAGCTCAGCTTCGTAATAGTCCAGTTGCAGCAAACGTTGATCTTTCTGCAATTGCAAAAGCCACTCATGGATTTTCAGGAGCAGATTTAGCTGGATTAACTGCAAGGGCAGCAAAATTAGCAATTAAAGTTTACACATACTTTTAATATGTTTATTTAACTTTTTTCCTAGGAATCCATATTTTACGAGATTGAACAAAAAAAGTCTCGAAAAGAAAAAAATGAAGATGAAATAGAGGATATACAAATGGAAGATCCTGTTCCTGAAATTACTAGAGCTCATTTCGAAGAATCAATGAAATATTCACGGAGGTATATATTAATAAATTATGTACTTTTTTTTTTTAAATAATATAACCAATATTAGATCTGTACTAGATTCTGATCTTAGAAAATATGAAATGTTTGCAAACCAGTTTCAGCAAAATCGAGGCTTTAGTACATTTAAATTTTGCGATTCTATAGATAATAATAGAACTGAAAATTCATCTGGAGCAATGTTTACTGAAGAAACAGGAGATGATCTATACGCATAGATAATATCTGATTTTATATTAAATAGCATATGACATTATTTACAGTTCTCCAGAAAAAATATACTGAGCAAAATATACAATATCAAGAGCTACTATATTTTACTAGTAAGCACATAGTTGCTTTTCATATTATATAGAATTATAAGTATTTTTAGAATAATTTAGCTACTTATTTAGTCATTTAAACTAATCTTTGTAAGTCTTTATAATTGACTATATCTAAAATATATTAAAATTAAATTTTAATTTATTAATCTTGTATTTTTTGTAAACCAAAATTTAATTTTAATATTTAAGTATTCTTAAAATCATAAACTTTAAATGATTTTATAAAAAAAATCAACTACATATTATAAAATATTTTATATTATCAAATTATATTAAGTTTAAATAAAAACTCAAAATTTGATAAACTTCATCTTTTTAAACAAAATCAATTTTTCATATAAATTATTCCAAAACAAGTTAAATTAAATAAAATCTTAACAAATATATATCACAAATTATAACAACAACAATTATTTCAAATATTTGTAAACCTAATTTTCATAATGAAAACTTAAATATTGAATAATTTACTAAAAATTTAACAAAAAAAAATCAAAATTTTTAAATATACCATTACTAATACCTTTTTTATAAGCATTCATTATTTTTCAATATTATTAAAAGTATATGCTTTAAAATTATATAATATCTATAATTAAGACATTTAATATTATTGTTCAAAAAAATAATCAAAATATCTTTTATCATATATAAATATAAAACCATTTTTAAATAAAAACATTTCTGGATTATTAATGTTTCTTTTTAATAATACATACATCAATTTTATCAAAATCATTTTATATAATACTTCAAATATTTTAAACATTCTTATTAACTTGAAAAATATTTTGATTTTAAAAATACTATAAATATTAAACCTATCAATAACAATATTATATATAGATATAATTACTTCCCGACGATTTTATACACTGAAAACAATATTTGTAAGCAATATCATTCACATTATTTTTTTTTATTTTATCAAATATATATAATTTAATTAATATTATTTAAATTTATAATATAAAACTATATACAATAAAACATAAACTATTGCGTATATTTATATGTTATTCTTTTCTATCAAGTAATGATATCTTATATTCCCAGTATTTTTTCCTAATAGTATCATATTTATTAATTAGCAACTGTAAAGCCTAAAAAAATTACTTAATATCAAAATACTCAAAATTATACCCTTTTTGCATCTACTGTGGACGCATCATTTAAAGAGTATATATCAGCTAAAAACTCTAATGCATCTGAAGACATCCTTTGATTTTCATTTGGATCCAAAGAAGCATACTGAAGACAAAATGACTCCAAAAGAGAAATATTCTGGTTATACTTCTCAAATATTCTAATATAATTATAAATAAATAAATAAATAAATAAATAAATAAATAAATAAATATACCCTCTAAGATATAACCATGGACTCGGATTCTGAGGGGAAGAAGCTATAGCGTCTTTACAATACCTTAAAAATTATAGCAACATAACTAATTACCTATTTTAAGCTTACTCTATTTCTTTCTTTATAATATCATCAGAAACGCAATGATTATCCCTAAAAACAACATAAAATCTATGATTCCATGCAGAGTTATTCCGAATGTCCTGTTTTAAAAGAAAATTAATATAAGATAACTCTATATCCCACAAATTAAAACGTTCAGTTAACCACTGTCTAATAAACATGAATATAATAATCATATTTACATAAATAAAAACCTGTAAGACCATGCATGATAATTCTTAGAATCTTTCTCCAAAACCTGAGATAAAAAAACTAATTCCATTGATGGATCACCATACATATCCATAAGAAGCTGTCTATAATGCCTTTATATTTTAACAAAAATATTCTAAAAAGTTTTTAAATTCACCATAACTGATAACTTTTTGGATGCTGCCTGCTCAACTGTTCAACCCATGAAAGTTCTTGAAAGAGATCCTTTTTAAGATTTATCAAAACCTTCATTCTATACGCCCTGAATAATATTAATGAAAAAAAAGACCCCGAAAAAACAACCAAACTGTATAATGCGCAGGATTCATATTAATAATATAAGCAGTAAGTTTCATTGCACGTTCAGACATTTCCTCTTTCATCATTATTGCTTTTAGGTAAGCCATTGCTTGGGAATAATCCGAGGGATAAGCAATAGGCACAATAGGATCAACATCATCATTATTAGAAATCGGGTCAAGAACTCCTTCATTATCAAAATTCAATATTTCTTGCAATTCTAATTCCAAAGAATTAAAATTAACCATTCTTAAAAATTTAAACGGAGTAAAAACATTTAAAAAATAAATATAAAATCATAAATATAAATTACAACTTTATGTCCAATATTTCCAATATTTTGTTTTTTCAACTTCTAAAAAATCCATAAATTGCTCTTTACTTGTAATTTCTATAAATTTTTTATAAAGTTCATCATCATAATTAAGCATTCCTACACCTTTATCACCAAGCGTAACATCATATACTTCAAACCCATTAGAAACCAATTCCAACACAAATTTACAGGTATCCTCAGAATTTAAATCTTAAAATAAATAAATAAATAAAAACGTAAAATAACATTACCTTCTTGTAATAGTATTATAACACAACCACCACCACCTGAACCTGTTAATTTTGCCCACCCAATATTATAATCATTTACAATTTTAACAATTTTGTCAATTTTTTGATGACCTACACCAAGTGCACATAAAAGATCATGATTAATACGCATTAAAGTCCCAACTCGAAGACGATACATAGAATAATCACCAGATTTCAAACTCTGATAATATAATGATTTGAAATCTATAGATATATGATCTATAGATTCAAAAATACATGATATAATATCTTTGTAGTTTTGATAAAGATTTCTAACATTGTTAATTAAAGTAAATGTTGATCGAGACTGTAAGGTATTGACTAATAATAAAGGTAAAACGGGAAAACTTCAAAAGTTATAAATAAGTCAAATCAAAACGACATATTATTACTTATTTAGAGTTTCAAAAACAAATGAAGATTTCGGATCAGTCTTTCGAAAAAAAACTACACCGCCTCCAGTTGAAACAATATTATCAATACCACTTGGATTCCCATGGATACATATTTCGCCATTAAATGCCCATAAATTAATTATAGATAATGCCTTTTTATCCAATGATGTGCCATCAGGAGGATTGATATATCCATTAAACAAAAGCAAACCAGCAACTAAACAAACTATGATTGATGCACTAGATCCAAGACCAGATCCTATAGGTATTGCTGACCTCAAAATAAATGTAACAGATTTTGATTTATCATACTGAGATAAACTCATATATAAATATAAAAACGCCTGAATTATTCTAGAATATAATGGAGGCTCATCTTTAACAAAATTAATTAAGAAAGAAATATGCATTTTGTTAATTTCCGAAGGAGGTGAAAGAGGATCTAGTATATTTTTAAATGTATTTAAAACTAAAAATAAAATAAAAACCCTGTGAAGAAAACTTATTCCAAGGAAAATCCTCTTGCTTCCATGATTTCTCTAAATTAATATCAGGGAATTTAATACGCACAATAGACTCCTCTAATTCATCAGAAAATATCATTAAATATGATCTTAATGAAATAGAAGACGCAATTGCAGCCTAAAATCAGTAAAAACATTTCTAAAAACAAATATCCTTAAACTTTTCCATAAACAACGGCATGCTCACTTAAAAAAATTAGAAATTATATAACTATTTCCATATTTACCCAAAAAGAATTACTTTTCCAGGGGAAGAAACAAAAACAGTCTTCATTTTGAAAAAAAAATATTTCAATTTATATTCATGTTACATTAAGATTAAAATCTAGCTAACCCTAACCTAACACAGTCCAACTTGAATAAAATTCAAAAAAATGAAAAAGTTAAATAGAAAGTTAAATAAGAAAAAGTATCTAGATAGATAAGAAATATCAAAAAAGATAAAAAATTAATGAAATAAATTAAATCGTCCATTTTAAAATGAATGTTTTTAAAATTTTTCATTTTATATAAAATTTTAAATAAATATATGAAAAATATGTATTTTATAAACAAAAATTAAAGAAATAAAAGTAATAATAATAGTAATAATTATAATTATTATTATAATTAAATGGTTTATTATTATTTATATTATTAA